>OX422223.1:260208935-260808935 GCA_949130495.1 Sambucus nigra | reverse complement strand
TCAAACCCTAATTAATTTATCTACAATTAATTAGATTTACTCTCATGTATTTAATTTCTCAATAATTAATTACATAAGATTTTTATATGATTTTCCCCTCTTATATAACTAACTGGCGAAACTGCCAAAATTTGGCGACCGTCGATCGATCGACCCCAGACCGTCGATCGATCGATCGAACAGGTCTTCGTCTTCTTCGCGAAGACAGAGCAGCCATGGACGGAATTTCTTAAACCCTAATCTCTGCTAACATGAATTTTAAGCCTTTTTAGCACCCGTACATATTAGAAACCTTATTAGGGTTCCTCAGAAAGTCCACAACAATCATCAATTCGTCCATAAACTACTGATTTATAATATTGGGGAAAAATCCATCTTTTTCCTTAAACACATTTTTACTCCAAATTTCTTCATCAAATTCGTTCTAATTTATCTGGATATCATTCTAACAGATACACATCAATATTCCAATATCAGATTTTACATAACTCCTCATAAATTCGGGCAAATCAGATTCATGTTTTCTTTTGTATTATCAAAACCCCATGTTTATGCCATGAAACCCCCAAAACGAATTTTTATTCATTACATCACGCAAATATGAATTGAAAGACAGATTTAATGCTATTGCAAGTTATTCACTTGCCTTAGGTTTCGTAGTGTCTGAATTTGCGATGGATTCCAAGGTTGAAGATGACCTTGTTGGTTCTTTGAGATCCCCAAAATGGCTTTGGCTGCTGCTAGGGTTTCCTAACCCTTTAATTCCTTTTTCTAATTAAGCTCAGCCATGCCCTTATTTCTTTTTATTAGTTTAATTATTCAATTCCCGTTTTTTGACTAATGGGCCAAGCCCAAGTGACCAAAATGCCCCCGAGTGGGCCCGACTATGTCTAAAAACGTCCCGTGACCCGTTTACTACCCCCGGGTACACTTTTCCGACTATCTCGGCCCATCCGGACTCAACTGTACACTCAGAATTTGCATCTGAATTAATTTATAAAAATACTTATCCCCCACCCAATATAGTCTATACCGACTTCCGGATGTGATAAGTACCTACCTCGTCATTAATACTCGAAACGACGCAATTACATTATTACTATTCACTTAGTAATTTAAATTTTCCCTAAATATTAACCATTCAATCCCAGGTTAATATTTATATATTATTCTATCATAATTAATTCATTAAATTACAACACACTAGTAATTTAGAATATCCGAATTAATTAAACTTTAATTGTACTAAAAATACGGGGTGTTACAAAAAATAAATAAAATCACCTGAAAAAGGAAAGCACCTAAAATCAATTGATGTTAAATAATTGTTCTCCAGTTGCACACACACATAGAACGAGAAGAAAACGTGTTAACATATTATTCAATCTAAAATGTCACCAAATGAGTCTATTTTAAACATGTAATCTATGTATCTCAGCAGTTGCTTACAACTTTGAAAGTCTATTCATTATATATACTTCTATGTATATATATACGTGCGCATGTGAGTCTGTGTGTATGTGTATATGTGCACGTGAGAGTATGTGTGTGTGTGTGTGTGTGTGTGTCTATGTTTAAATATGTGTGAAATTGATTATGTGTATGGGTGTGTATGTGTATGTGTATGTGTGCGCGTGTGAGTGTGCATGCGTGTGTATTTATGGGTAGATATGTGTGAAATTTTGTGCATATATATGTGCGACTATGTAAAAGTATATGTATGTGTTTGGGTCTTTATGTGTGCGCATGTGAGTATATGAGGGACTTAATGTATATATAGGAATTCATATGTTATACGTGTGCATATGTGTGTGTGTGTGTGAGAGAGAGAGTATGTGTGTATGCGTATATGTGCGCGTGTGAGTATGTGTGTATTTATGTGTAAATATGTGTTAAATTTCACATGACCAATTCATATGTGGGCGTATACCAAATTTAATATGTGTGTGTATGTCATATATATGTGTGCACGTGTGAGTGTACATGCGGGAGTGTATATGTCCCCAATTCATATGTGCATGTATACCCAATTTTATATGTGAGCATATGCCGTATATATATGTGCGTGTAAGTGTGTGTGTGTGCATGTGTGTGTGCATGTGTGTGCCCAATTCATATGTGTGTTCAACATTCATATGTGAACATACACCTAATTTCAATTTCATATGCCTAATTTCATTTTAACATTTATATACCCAATTTTAATTTAACAGTAATATTCTACATATATATATACACACACATAGAGAGAGAAACACACATGCATGGAAACAGAAAAATATATGTATACAGAGAGAGAGAGAGAGAGAGAGAGAGAGAGAGAGAGATGTACCATGGTAGAAGAAATAGAGAGAGAGAGTCGTCGGTGGTAGAGAGAGGGAGAGAGTTTAGCAAGAGACACAGAGAGAAATATGCTCAATGGGTTGCAATCTGACCTAAAGGTCATATTTATAGCTTTCAAATTGCCACGGTTCTAGACCGTGACCCCCCCGACCAATATGACACTGATACATTGTCGCGGTTTTATACCGTGACCATATAGATGTGGCCATTTTTAACTAAAGTTAAGGGTCACGGTTCTGGATCGTGATCATAATTCACTAGGATTGGTCACGGATGGGTCACGGACCAAAATCGTGACCACTAACGTGGCATTTTTTGCCAAAATTTTGGCGCCTAAATAGTCATGGGTTTGTTACAATTTGAATCTGTGACCAATATGATCACGGTCTGAAAACATGACCATTCCCTTGTTGATGTCACCCTTTTCAATTGGTCACATGATTGGTTACGAATTTTGGATTGAGGTTACGATTCTGGACCGCCAATTAAAAGTGACAATCCTCGATATTTGGTGTAGTGTGGAGTGAGTTTTGTTTGATGTAATCAAGTGTTTTTGCCTTTTTTGAGTTTTCTCACATAATAGCCAAAGATGACCAAATGGAAGATTGAAGATGTAATCATTTATTATCATAGTTTAATTGACTTAATTATGAGCCAAAGTGTTTGAGTCTTGCAGTGTCAAGCCAAAATGATTGATGTCATGTGGATGTGATTGGTATATAAAGTCTTGTTCATTAGACATCGGTGAACGTTAAACCTTGAAGATATTTTGATTTCTCTATAAAGTCATTCGTTGTTGCGCAAGCAAAGTGTATCCTTTTATGATTAAGTTGTTTACTTATCTGTAGCTATGCACACACTCACGTATTTTTACTTTGCAAATAATTTTGTTAAATTGAATAAGTAATTCATGTATCCTTAGATGTGTGGTGTTTTGATAAAGGGGAAAGGCTTGGATTTTTAGGCTATTTTTTTCTATTAAAAATTAATTTTCCTCAAACTGTTCGCACGGTGGAATTTCATGTCAGTGTGCATAACTGCATGGTTTTAGGCATGTAAAGTTTATGTTTAAAATCACGTGCATGGTGGAAATTTACCCATCGTGTGCATGAATATCACATTTTATTCGCGATAACCTTTCTGTCTAATTCCGTGCGCACATATATGTATTGCCCGTGCGCATGGCTGCACGTTTTTGACACATTCCATTTTTGTCAAAAATCACGCGCATAGAGGTACTTTTGTCCGTGCGCATGACGCGATTCGATTTCAAAAAAATCCTATATATAGGACATTTTCCCTCCAATCTTTGAATAGATTTCCCTAACCTTATTTTCATACATTAAAAGGGTATTTTCGAGTTTGAGAGCACAATCCTTGCTTCTCTTTTTCAATTTTCACTAGATCCATTCAAAATGAGTGAAATCTAGATCTACTCTTAGATCTACCTTTGTAAGGAATATTTGAGTGATAATTGTTTTCAAAATCCACTTAGTGAGAGATGAGCAATGAATTGTGGGACCTATCTGAGAAAAAGATATTCAAATGTGACTTATATATAATTGTACCTAAATAAAATGTAAAAGAAAATAAAATAAAAAAGAAAAAGAAAAAATATTAAAATACCCATAGTTTTCCCCAACCCCTAACCCCACCCCCACCCTGTTGCCAACCCACCTCACGCCTAAGCCCCACCCCAGTTCGTCCTACCCCCACCCCACCATCCAACTCCGGATCAACCTCATCTTATACACCAGCTACTGGCGACTACCCTCCACCCCCACCCACCCCCATAATCTCTCAATTTCAGACCATACCATCTTCAAATCTCAATCAATTTTGAAACCCAAAATCCAAAAGAAAAAAAGAAACCAAAATTCAATCTGAAAAACAATTTCAAATTTAGATTTATTAATTTTTCAATTTTTTTTTCACGATCACATGGCCGTAAAATGTAACAAACCGTTAACGAAGAGATATAAAACTCAAAATCGATGAAAAACATAACAAACTTAAAACTTGGTAATTATAAACGCGTTTAAGTTAGTATGAAAATTTATGGGGAAAATGCAAAACTAATCTCGAAGTTTGGAGTGATTTTCAATTTTGGATCCGATGTTTTAAAAGTTTCAATGTTAACCTTGAATTTTAAAAATTATTTCAATTAAAGCCATCGTTACATTATCGTTAAATAATGTAAAGGGATGATGACTGGGTAGACATGTGGATCATATAATTTATTAAGTGAACCAATTAACATATGACACATGAATAAAAAAAAATTAATTAAAAACACACTGTACTATTAACAAACAATTTTTTGTATTTAATAAACACTAATCATTAAACAAGAAAACAAAACAAATCCTATTAACCCATTTTAATTAAAAAATGGCTCAAATACTCTTCCCCTCCACCATTAGACTCCCACCACTGCCCACTACTCTAATAACCTCCACCACCATAGTTCAACCTTCAACCCACATTCGTCACCCAAATAACGTCCACCCACCCGTTGAAATCAAAATGGGAGCCCCCTCATCCTCACAGTTCCAACACATGATCTCATTCTAAATTTGAACAATCACGAAGCATTTTAGCAACTCTTGGACCAAATCTCTTTCTACATCTGAAAACGATGTCCAATTCTGATTAACTTTAAAGCTTTGAAATAAAAACATATGGTTAATAAACACTACTGACATACTCATAATGAAACATTTATATATGTGTGTGTATATATACATGTATCCATATATGAAGTGGAGAGAAAGAGACAAAGAAAAAGAGGGTGAGTGGGGGAAAGGGGAGGAGGAGGAGGAGGAAGGAGGCGATGGGAAGGGGGTAGGATAATGAGAGGTGGCGGGTGTTCGAGAAAGGTGTTTGACATGACCCCTTTTTTTATTGTTTGATCTCATTTTGATGTGTTAAATCTTTTATATACTATAAAATGCTCTACATGAGTTATATCTCCTTCTCAACTAGGTTATCCACGTGGCACCATGTAATTTCCTTTCTCTCTCCTCTTATTTCTTCCGTCCAAGTATTTGAACCGATCCTATTCATCTTTTTCATTTACTCTATATATGTACCTCTCTCTTCCCAATCTTAATAAGTTCGTTAGATTGTCCATTTTTTGTTTGGGAAACGCTCCATTTATTCTCACCATTTCATCTTTTGTTTTCCCCTTCCGTTCCATGCTTCCTATTTTTCAATGACATTATGCCTCTCTCTCACTCCTCTTCTTAGTTTTCATTTTTGTGTACTGATATCATTAATGGGATTTTTACTTCAAATGTTTGGGTTTGGGGTTCAATATCTTAGGTATTCTTCATATTTTTCTTTCTACTTTGTGTTTCAATGGGTTGGGTTTTAGGTCCTTATGTTCTCATTTTTCTATTAATGGTTCCTTTTAGTTTTAGAGCTATTTTGTTTCAACTTTTATTTGGGATTCTCACTTTGTGTGTATATGTTGTCTTTGTTTGTATATTGCAGATACTAATAACTGTCATTGATGGGTTTAATCATTGATGCGAACCAGCTATCCGCTTAAATCGTTTATGCCGATTTCCTACTCTGTTTATCCTAATTCCTATATCACAAGTTAGTTTCAGGGAACATATTCATCAGATGCATATTTTTCAACAATCATGTTTGGTTTTATAAGAAAGGAAGATTAGGAAATGTCTACAGATGGGAATAGACAGGAAGTACACATACACTAGAATTGTGTTTGTATGTTTCTCAAATTATCTTCTAATTTTCGACTATAATGGCCTTTTCAATTTTTTTATTCATTTTGGTCAAATGCAGATACCCAAAATGTTCCATATGTAGGTTAAAACGTCTCATATGTGTTGATTTTGTTTTGTTTTGTTGCCAGTAGTGTGTTGATTTTTTGGTTGAATTATAGTTCTCTATTTCTGTTTAGCTGTTGTTGCTGAAAAAGAAAACCCCCATTTTATTTTTCCCATTTTTCGTTTTTTGGTTGAATTACTGCCTTTCCTTTCTTTTAGGTTTTATACTTTCAAATTATGTTTGGCTGCTGAGAAAGTTGAAGGGAAAATTTAGGTTGTTTTCTTTCTTTGTTTGCCCTTTTATTGTTGAGAAAGTAAAACCAAATTTGATAGTTCCATTATTCATATTTTTTTTTGTTGAGTTGTAGTTTTTCCTCTCTGTAAAATTTTGTAGATTGAAACTCTGTTTGGTACTAAAAAAAATTGAAGTGGAAATTTTGGTTGTTGTTTTCTTTCTTTTTTTTACCCTTTTCTTACTAAAAAAGAAAATTCAATTTATTATTCCATTTATTTATTAATTGTTTTGTTGGTTATTTATGTTTGCTTTAGATTTGCGAGGTTGTGATCTGTTTGCAGAGCTATGGAGGGCATGTGTTGGACCTTAAATTGATATTCCTCACTGTGGGTGTGCGTGTTTCTTTGAGTGTAAGTGGTGTGGTATGAGTTTGATTGTGTTTAGTTTTATTCTATATTTTTATCATCTCAGATATATGATGGGACACTAGCATGATTAATATTGTTTTTTCAGTATCAATACTGGAGTTTTAATTTGTATGGAAGATAATAAAATCTTAGAGTAAATAGTGGCTTAGTTGGCGAATTTGCTTTTGTGTTACTATGGTTTTTGGGTTGTTGAAAAAAGTACACTTTAGCATTATAGATTTTAAGTATTTTTTGTTCACTAAATATTTTGAGATATTTTGATGGGTCGATGGTTTTTTAAATTGCTTGATGTTGATTTAAACATTAATTTTTAACTAAAAAAATTATCTTTTTTCCCACAACCATTTATTTGCTTACAAAAAAAAATTGAAAGAATGAAGAGCAAGTTGTAGATGCCCGATAGTGGCTTTATTATTTGTATGTGAACAATACATGTGTTTTTATGAGGTATTTTTTCATCATTTTTCTAATACTTTGTGTTTGAATTTCTACAATTTAATCTATACAATACTGCATGTTTTCAGAGGTGTAAAATTGAGTACCATATGTGAGAGCCCAAAAAAAAAAGTTTGTTTGATCAACCTTTACAGGGATTTATATGGATGATTTATGCGAAATGACTATCACAGTAGGCTGGCTCACGCATCGTGCGGGTTTACACCTAGTGGGCTTTATTTTGTTTCTTGTTTAATCATTAGTGTTTAATTAAATTAGAATTTTGTTTCTCATTGGTAAATGGGTTGTTTTTATGAGGGTCAATTATTGTATAGTCATCAACATAAATATATATTTTGTGAAAATGATATTTATTTTTAGTCAAATCCATTTAGTCTTTCAAACACTCATTTACCCAAAATTCTCTTATTTTAAAGGTCCGCTCTAGCGGCACTCCCTCACCATCACCCGCTACACCCCCACCCACCCCCACTACCAGATCTCCGGAAACCCTCGTCGGAGCTCCGACCACTACCCAATATTCTCTTATTTTTAAAGGTTCACGCTAGTGGCACCCCCTCCCCGCTGTCGGAGCTCTGGCGGCCCTTGCCGGGGCTCCGACGACTACTCAATATTATCTTATTTTTAAAGGTTCGTGCTAGCGGCATCCCCTCCTCAGCTCTCCCACCCCACCCCTATTGCCGGAACTCCGACGACTACCTAATATTCTCTTATTTTTAAAAGTGCGTGCTAGCGGCACCCCCTCCCCACCTCCACCCCAACTCCCAACTGTCGGAGCTACGGCAGTAGGGTGGGGGAATGGGGGGGAGGGAGGTGGGTAAATGAGTTTGTGTGTGTCCGTGTTTTGAGTATTTTTATGTATTGAGAGACTTTTTGGAACAAAATAGAGTGTTTAAACTAATCATGTATTAGTAATTACTTAAAGAAATAAATGGGTTAAAGCCCTTTTAATAAATTATTTTATTATTTATGTATCAAATATTAATTGGTCCACTTAATAAATTATATTACTCACATGTCTGCCTAATCAATATACGATTACATTTTTTAATCGTAAAACGGTACATTAAATTGAAATAAATTTTAATATTTAAGATTAATATTATAATTTTTAAAACATTGAATCTAAAATTAAAATTACTCTAAACTTTAAAATTAATTTTATATTTTTTTCGATATTTATTCATTTGGATTCTGGAACACTGTAATTGCATTTGGATACTCACAAATGCTGTTAATTATAAATATACGGTCAGTCATTATACGAAGGGGAAAAAGCATGATTATAAAAGAATGGGTACACCTAACCACACTCCAAAAATTCTTAAAACACTCCAAAATACTTTTTAAAAGATAAAGTTGCCATTTGCTCTAAAGATCAAACAAATACTTTTTTATTTGTTAATTTTTTTCCAATAAAGAATAGTATTTTAAACTGTTTTTTTAAACATTTTTATTTTTTAAAATTAAAAAATATCTGTTTTTTTATAAATAAAAAAACTGTTATGATGGTTTTAAAAACCTTTTTTTTTTATTTAAAAAACTCTTATGATAGTTTTAAAAAAGTTTTTTTTTAAGATAGATTTAAAAACTGTTTCTTTTCAAAAAAAAATTTTTACTTAAAACTGGGAAAAAAATAACATATAAAAAAACTGCATTTTATATTGAAAACTATTTTTTATATTTTTTAAGTAACACGATCACGATCAAAATAAAACGCGATGTGGTATCGAGTCGTATTTTTTTTTCATACCAGTGGCGAGGACCATTATTTATTATTTCAAAAATAATCTTTTTACTACTTAAAAAAATGGTCTGCGCTAGTAGTATACATAGGCGGTCCAACCACCTATACATACCGCTGGCGCGGACCATTTTTTTTAATATGTTGGTACGCGACAGAAGTATATATAGGGGGTATTATAAAACATTTTAAATAAAATGTACCAAAAAAAACAGTTTTAAACAATTTTTTAAGTGCCTAAAGATTTTATTTAAAATATTGTTTTAAATAAAATCCAAGCATGGGAGTGTTTTAAGAAAATTGTTACAAAAATTCTAATAGTTAGGGATTTTATTTAAAACAATTGTTTTAAATAAAATCTTTAGGCACTTAAAAAAAAATTAAAACTGTTTTTTTGTACATTTTATTTAAAATGTTTTATAATAATGTCTATATATACTGCTGACGCGTACCAATATATTAGAAAAAATAATCACCGCCAGCGATATGTATAGGTGGATGGACCGCCTATGCATACCGCTGATGCGGAACATTTTTTTAAGTAGTAAAATATTATTTTTGAAATAATAAATGATGGTCCTCGTCACCGGTATGAAAAAAAATACGACTCAATGCCAAGTTGCGTTTTATTTGTGTCGTGATCGTGTTACTTAAAAAATATAAAAAATAGTTTTTAATATAAAAAACAATTTTTTTATTTGTTAATTTTTTTTTCGAGTTTTATGTAAAAACAATTTTTTTGAAAAAAAAATAATTTTTAAATCTATCTTAAAAAAAATTAAAACTATCATAACAGTTTTTTAAATAAAAAAAAAAGGTTTTTAAAACTATCATAATAATTTGTTTAACAGTTTTTATAAAAAATTGTTAGTTTTTAATTTTAAAAAATAAAAAAATGTTTTAAAAAAAGTTTAAAATACTATTTTTTATTGAAAAAAAATTAATAAATAAAAAAGTATTTGTTTAATATTTAGAGAAGCAAAGGATAATTTTATGTTTTAAAAAATGTTTAAAGTGTTTTAAAAAAAAAATAAAGTGAAATTAGTGTACTATGAAAGAAAATGGATATAAGCAACAATAAAGTCCCGCCAACACCCAACAATAAAGTGACATCTGTGTCAAGCTATAGAATACAAGATTGAAGCAATTGTGAACCCCGTGCCCATGCCATGACAAGAATCATTATGGATGACACAATGACACTTTCCTGGAAGATGGGTTTGTGCACATGCAGTTGTCATATCTGGTTGAACTGTCAATGGTCATCCCGCCGCACTAGAAGATTACTTAAGAGTTCGTGTGATCGTGTCGTGGTTGTAAAAAATTGGATTTAAAGACTGTTTTATAAATAATTTTTAAATTCAATTTTTTATATGTATAAATATTGATATGCATTTAATAATTTTTTTTAAATTAATAAATATGTGTATATATATTATACATATATTTATACACACACACACACACACACACACATATATATATATATATATATATATATATATATATATATATATATATATATAGACATTTTTATATGTAATCCACAATAAAATTATATACATGCAAAAATTAAAAATATTATTTAATATATGTGTAGTATAAACATATTTTACTATATATAAGTATCATGTGTGTATTAATAATCTTATTTAACATATAGATCTTAGTATATTATATATTTGAATAATACATACATGTACGTAATTTTCTTTCAATGTACATATATATTTTTTATTTATTACACTTACACACATATTAATGTATTGTATATGTATATTATACATTAAGGTATAAATGCATAAAAATATAAAGGATGAACGATTCTGGGTTGAAAACAGGAAGCATAATTTAGAAAATACCATTTTGTTGGCTTCTGAAAATTTGATTATAATACATAAATATTTAAATTTAGTATTTAAAACAAGTATGTCAAAAGCAAATTCCTGTAAAAAATTGTATTTAAACACATAAAATAAAATTATAATTCATAACCAAACGAGCTAAAGTCAAATAATAACTAACAATAGCCAACAAGATTATTTAAAAACAAATAATAATTAAGGTAGATAATTTCTAAAACAGTAAATAACCAGATTTGAATTCAAAATAAAGTTAGGGGATTAATATTGATCATCTTATTTACTTGAACTCGAAAATCACACCATTCGTCAATACGAATAATAAATAGATTAGGTTAGTGTCAAACACAAATAACGTGAAAATGATATGAATAGACATGTTTAACTAATATTTTATAAAGATTGCATAAAATATTTTATGCATCTCTTGCTATATAAAATTCTTAAAAAATTAGATAATTATATTACTTATTTTTTTATATTATTTAAAATTAATAAATTTGTATTTTACGACAATCCAATTAGTGATATTGTTAGTTTATATTTAATATGATATCAGTTTTGTATCCTGGTTAACAAGGCATGTGTGTCAATCCAAATATATGACCAATAAACATATTGAGTTAATGTTGGACCATTTTATACAATTATTTAGCGCTGCAAACGAGCCGGGTCGAATGAAGGTCGAGTCTAGCTTAACTAAGCTCCTTTATTAAATGAGCTTGACATCATGTTCGAGCTCGATTCATTTACTAAAGGAACGAGCCGAACACGAGCATTAAACGAGCCGAACTCGAGGCAAGCTTAAGCAACTTGGTTTTAAGAGGTCTAATCGGGCTCGTTTATGCGATAAAATTCAAACTCAAGTCGAACTCAAGCCAAGCTCAACCATCGCAATGTTTTAAAGGAGCTCAAATTTGTGATCAAGCTAGGTTCGTTTGCTTAATAAACGAGTCGAGCTTGAGATTTAATCGAGCCGAACTCGAGTTGTTCACGAACAACTCGGTTCATTTTACAACCCTACAATTAATTAAATATGAATAGTTAAGGTTAATTATTACTTTACACGAAGCCGAAATGACACGACTCAAATATGACATGACAAATAAATTACCACCTCTGATAGTAGCTAGACAATAATTGGTTG
The DNA here is from genome assembly GCA_949130495.1 of Sambucus nigra. Classification (NCBI taxonomy): domain Eukaryota; kingdom Viridiplantae; phylum Streptophyta; class Magnoliopsida; order Dipsacales; family Adoxaceae; genus Sambucus; species Sambucus nigra. Next base: position 260,796,923 of record OX422223.1, on the reverse strand, counting down.
CTTGAACCTCTTCTTCTTTAATACCATTAGCTTCAGTGGGAGATTAAGATGCAAAAGACTTATGTGCGGAAGTAAACTAGTGCTGAATAAACCCAATTTACCTACGAGTTTTACATATTATCAAGAGGAGACCAATTTAAACTTTACTTAAATTGATAACTAATTTACAAAGTGATTTAGGTTTGGCAAGTTAATTAAGGTCCTAATTATTATCTTTAATTAAAGTAGACGATTAAGCAGATAATAATCAATTTAGTTTATGTGGGCGGGTTTCTAGACTTTAATCCTACTTTTTCGAGTTAGGTGATTAATGCATAAATTAAAGCAAGCGGTGTTTATTTTACGTCGTAAAAACCCTTCCCCGAGAAAAAAACGACTGACCTTCTATGGTCACCTAGTCTACCAAGTCCACTAAAAATAAAATCAAAACGGAACGAATATACAAACATGTAATAAGACTCAAAAGTAAGATAAATCAGAACAAGCTATTATCTATCTCGACCAAACCCCTCTTTGCTCTGATTACTCTTCCGCAATTACCCTCACTATGCAGTTCTTGTCCACTTTTCTTTCTTCATGTCTCAGTCTTCCCTCTAGCTTCCTCAACGCAGGTTGGCTCTGTGCCTATTGATTCTAATAGTGATTAGTGGTAGTGCAGTGCTCTTGTGATGTGTCATATTCTATATGACACACTCACCCTTAATGTTACAACCCAAATGATTATGCAATAATTTTTATATCCTAAATATCTGCAGCAAATCTTATGTTCTTTATTTCTTATTTAAGTCAAGCTATCTTGATTTAACATAAATTTCAGCAAACTTTCTTTTCAAAAATTAGGACAATCAGATTTTCTCTAATATGTACACAATATTCAGTGCTTATGTGAAGAGTGGTGTACAAAGTGATTCTAAACGTGATATACAAATGATGTATGAAAGATCCTGAAAAATCACTTAAGATCAAGTAATCACATACAGTTTAACAATACACACAAAAATAATATGACTTCAAAGATATATACAATAAAAGCACAAAGTCAAATATACACAAATTGTTTTCAATATATATTTAGATTAAATCAAATTTTAATCTAACAACCTATTAAATCAGGTTCAGACAGTCCAACAACTCAATAATTCAATATTGTAGTTATAGTCCAAAATAAGATCTAAGTTCACAATTAGAACAAGTCAAGTATATAGTTCAAACAATAGAATCAGGATTGTCAAGATTTTAAAGTTTTTGCAAATAAGCCCTCTGCAGGTTTAACTCTCTAAACCTAACATATGTGAATATAATGAACCAAGATTCCTTAGCTTTTATTTAAGACAAAACGTTTTAATTAAACACAAACTTAGAACCAATCAAGACAACCAGAATACACAAAATAGAATTTTTGAGTGAATTGATTTTCATAAAAGCATAATCTAGGTCAAATTTAGTATGCAACAGTTTTAATAACAAGTCTTGCCAAAAATAACACAAAACAAAGTGTTTCGCGTGCGTTATGATGCGAACAAACATCTCTATCAACCTATAGTTTTTTCAAGATCTAAACAGCTAGATCTAACATGAATTAACCACAATATATGAACACAAGATCTAATCCGAAAATCTCAGCAATCAATCACAACAAGTGAGTGTGTGATATTGTAACAAATCGGTGTAAGCCTTTTAAAAACCAGTGAGTTTTATCTACCACACAGATCAACCAACTTTGTAAAATAGATCTAACAAAATATTTAGAAGAGAGAAGCACTTACAAAAAAAATTGTACACTTGAAAAACGAAGTGCAAATTCAAAATAAGAGTGTTCCATTCTTTATTTGTGATTTTGATTTACGAAAGGAAATAAATGTTTTAAAGAAACCAGATGTAAATTCCAATTCGTATTCTCTCTCTATATATATAAAATTTCGGCACAAAAATAATTTTCTCGTATGCTTAAAAATGGAGACCCAAAGTGTGTATTTATAGACTTAGTGGGTGTATGTTGTTGGTGTAAAAAGGTGTCACGAGAATTGTGAAAATATGCACACAACCATTGATTAAAAATAATAGCACGGTCTACAAAGAAACACAAATAGACTACTTAAAACTCAGACATGTTGCAATCCAGCTGTCACCAATGTAACAACCCCCATTTTCTCATGTAAAGACTGGCCGGGCATGATACGCCGAAGATGGGCTTGTCGATCAATTAATACCTTTCTCAGCACCAACATAAAAAAAATCTATATTAAAGGCCCATCATTATATTTTGAATCAACATTTCAATAATAAGTATATGAAACCAAACCAACACCAACTAAATAATAAATCAAACAACAAGTAAAAATCACAACTCCAACATAATATAAAGAAATCTCGGGCTTATGCCCTTACAAATGTTTTCAAATAAAATAACTAACTATGGCATAAATGCACCTAGGCTAGAATCGATAAATCTGAGCACTGATGAGCAAGAGAGACTGCAAGTCTGCCACAGCACAATCCAGCTATCCCTATCTAGGAGCACCTAGGGGGAAACATTTAAATTTGGGTCAGAGCCCTAGGTGTACAAGAATTAACTTATTTAATTTAAGATGCAATAATATAGTTGATGCAAAAATGAATAATCCCCCTGGTCACTCGCATGCGTTTAACACCTTACCCCTCATCTAAGTGATATTATTCGCAACCCAATAAGTCTCAAATAATAATTATGGCAATGTGTCAAATTAATAATAATGGATTTGTCAATAATTAAATGCTTAAATGTGCCGACTATATTTAATTACCAATACCCGTAATATCCCAGTCTCATAATTTTCACATAAATAGCATAAACATATATTCTGCATTAAAGAATCAAAGTTGTAATTTATGTCCACGTTCTTAGACATTTAAATTTATCTCATATAAAGTCCGGGTAATAATATATATGTCCTTCATATATTTACACACAAAGGCATCTACCGTTAGTGTCTAGTTTGAACTCTATCGGCAAGTCCGGAGGAATCCCTTATCCTAAGCGAACATAACAAAACACACACAAGTTGGGGATGCTCCTTACGCAGGATACCTGTTCACGGCCATACCCAGCAATGACACAGGTTGGGTCAGCGTCAACACCTACCTCCTCGTAGTACCTATATGACCTACACAACGTCAAGTCCACCTGTGCCGACGTGTGGTACCCCGTCCGAACGCACGAACCCCCGAGTCGATAGGACAGTCGACGAACATTGGTATGTCCACACAAATACATATAAGTACATATTATTATCTCATATAATATGTATAGGTAAATACTCCACAATTTCCATAGAAATGTCACCTAAAGTCCACAATAATTTCATTTATTAATAATTTACCATCTAGTGAATTATTAATTCCAATCCATAGAATAAGTTTGTAGCCATATAGTTAAGTGTAAAATTTTCCCAGATTAAATGTGGGCATATTCGTAATTTTAATAAATTCTCCGTTAACTCATACATGGTCCCATTAATTTGCATGGTCTCCTAATTATATCCTTAACTAAAACCCTAGCCCAAATTATAAAAGAAAAGAATTGCCAAACACCCATTAATGTCTCTCAAACGAGGGCCCACATCATTCGAATGACCTCTTCGTCTTCTCCACGCTGCTTCACCATTTATGTTCTTCTTAGAATCAAATTCAGAACCCAGAAAAACAGTATACTCCAAACCTAGAAAACAATATGCTCAAACCCAAAATTTATATCTCTTAAGGATTTTAACAATTTCAAAACTCAATCCCAGAAACAGTATATTCTAACCCAAACATAATATTTATTCAGGATTGTAACGATTAAAACATTCTCCAAGTTTCAACCCTATTTAATTAACAATAAGAGGCATATGTCATGGGATCTACATTAAATATTCCGTCCGTGAATCAACAATGATATCCTCTGCATCAAATAGTCAAAATATCTCTAATAACTATCAAAACCCTAAGGGATCTACCGTAAATTTTTAAGATTTTGATACCTAAATTTTTGGGACTAATTCTACATTAAATTCAGTCATCTACATGTATATAATATTTAATCATCATCAATTTATTCATATCAAACCTAAATCCCAGAATTTTTAAAGGGTTATCATCATGCATCAAGAAAATACATTGAAAAACTTAAATTAAGCAAGAGAATTCTTGCCTTAGAAATTTGTGGAAGAAAGCCCCTTTGATTCCTCCCGTTTTTGGTTTCTCTCCTTCCTCTCTTGATAGCAGTCACGTTATGTCTTTTTGAATAATAGTGGGGGAGTGGTTTACCCCCACTTAAACACTAATTAAATTTAAATCCCAAGTTGGGCTCAAACCCAACTTTTGGACCCCCAAATGGGCCCGAATCCATATCCCAACTAGCCCCAAAGTTTCCCTACTCATATACCTATGACCCCGAACCATTTTTAAATATTTAAAGCACTTAATCGATCCTCTAACGCTTCCCAAAATGCGTTCCAATTATTTCTATTTCACTTAGACATTTTTATTATGTTCCAACGTCATGCGCCCGTAAATTTATTTATGCGTGATTTATTTTTCACTAGCAAACCAATTATGTCCAAGTGAGTCTTATATTTATATAATCATGAATAAATATTTATTTAAACTTAAATATCTTTTTCTCATTTAATTTAAATCCTCCCAATTTAATTTTTTCCCAAAATAAATCCGAAGTTGTTAAATTTATTTATGTCGTAATATTTTAATATGAAATTACGGTGTATTAAAACCAACAATAAACAAAACGTGATCGACAGTTTTAAAAAATGATGGCATTTAAACAATCATCAATGCCAGCTGTAAACCAAAAAGCAATATAACCATTGAGTGAATTCAAGTTTCGTCATTTTAATAAACGGTGAAACCATTTTTGGTTTTAAGATTAAAACCGTGGGTGAGTCAAAAACCATGGGCGATTGAAAACATAAAGAAAGGTGGTTTTAAATGTAATCGTTGTAACACGATTGAGGCTTACGACGTCGTTTCTAAAGAAAATGGATTCCAAAAGAAATTGTGATCCTAACAGTTATAAGATATAGACAAATCTGATTGCAAACAATAAGTGGCTATGGTCAAAATGTAAAGACCAAATAGACCAAATAAGCTACACCTGTAGACCTGCTTAAGTCCAATCGATCAGCCTAGGGTCAAATCAGAGACAGGTAAACATGCTAACAATTAAAGTTAAGGTTACAATATGACCTACTAAAAGACATACTACCATGCATGAAAACATACATATCAATAGTATACATACAAATATACATTTATTCATACGGATTAAAAAATATATATTTAACCTTCAAAATTAAATCCAAAATATAATTCAAAAAATTTATTTTTACGAAAATATTTAATCACATTAATTCCAGATTAAATTTTTAAACAGTTTCAAAAACTCTTTTTAATAAAATCCACACACAATCATTAGTCATGATAAAATGCAGTGTCGTATGGTGTCCTATGTGACATAAAAAAAATAATCCTATAAGCCAATAGAATAGGTGTAAGACTACCTGAGTATGGATGGATTCTGAATTTGATGTTAGCTTGAGTAGAGATCTTAGAGAGCTTGGCCCAGGCATCTAGACACGACATAATTACATAAAAATCTTATCAAAATTTAAGTCCAACTAGCTGAAGGTCTATATAGCTACAACACGAAAAACAAATCCTAGGAGTGCTCTATATAGGAACCTTCAAACTCCCCCATTAGACAAAATTCTTGAGTACATCAAATGGTATACTAAGATAAAAAAAATCCCGGAATATCTTATACAAAAATGTTTCTATCTACCCATCCATCCTAGAAAAGAAAAGACTCAACTCATGACGATCGACGAGAAAACTTACAAAATAATAAATACACTTTCTGCCAAGAAATCAAGTTAGTAACATTTGCTCTACCAAATTATTAAAATGCATAAATAAATGTGCAGTAAAAGATAAGACAAGATAGTATGCATAGAAGAATATCAACACGCTAAATAGGAATATGTATTCAACTCTCCCCCATTTTGACTAAATTATACAATGGTAAGAGATAAACATATGATTGTTTATAAACTGCAAAACAAACATTTCCTACATTAAACATGGTTTTAAGAGATATCGTTATTAGTAGATATCTAATCCTAAAACCTTAGAGATCTAGTAATCAAGATGGAAAATAAAAACAATCTAGTTATCGAGTACGATAATTCCTATCACATGTCTCAATCTTTCAAATCTCGATTTATCTAACAGTTTTATAAAGAGATCAACGAGTTATTTATCGCTTGAAATATGCTATATGTCTTATAATGTGTCGTGCTCTCAAACCGTGGGTTCCATGGCCACACGATCGGTTTTTATGAGATACGTTGGTCCCATGGGAGGTGTTGGCTTCACTCACAGGACCGTTTTGGGGGTGGTTTATGGTTCCACCCTCTAAATCATGTTTTTAAGCCTAAGTGTAGATATTCTAAAATTTGGAACGTGCTCTCAAACTTTGGGTCCCGTGGCCACGCGATCAGTTCCTACAAGATATGTTGGTCCCGTGAGAGGTGTTGGAACCATTTACGGGGTCGTTTTGGGGGTGGCTCATGGTTACGCCCTCTAACGACATGTTTTCAGCCTAAGTGTAGATATTCTGAAATTTAGGCCGTGCTCTCAAACCGTGGGTCCCGTGGTCACGCGGTCGGTTCCTAAGAGATATGTTGGTCCCCTTGGAGGTGTTGGCACCGCTCACGGGGCCGTTTGGGGGTGATTCGTGGTTCCGCCCTCTAACGGCATGTTTTCAAGCCTATATGTAGATATTCTAAAATTTGGGTCGTGCTATCAAACTATGGGTCCCGTGCCCATGCGATCAGTTCCTACAAGATACGTTGATCCCATGAGAGGTATTGGTGCCGCTCACGAGACCGTTTAGGGGGTGGTTCGTGGCTCCACCCTCTAACGACATATTTTCAAGCCTAAGTGTAGATATTCTGAAAGTTGGGTCATGCTCTCAAACCGTGGATCCCGTGGCTATGCGGTCGATTCTTACGAGATACGTTGGTCCCGTGGAAGGTGTTGGCACTACTCACGGGACCGCTTGGGGGATGGTTCGTGGTTCCACCATCTAACAACATATTTTTAGACCTAAGCGTAGATATTTTGAAATTTGGGCCGTGCTCTCAAATCGGGGGTCTCGTGGCCATGTGATTGATTACTACGAGATACGTTGGTCCCGTGGGAAGTTTTGGCCCCGTTCACGGGGCTGTTTGAGGTGTGGTTCATGGTTTCGCCCTCTAACGACATGTTTTCAAGCCTAAGTGTATATATTCTAAAATTTAGGTTGTGCTCTCAAACCGTGGGTCCCGTGGCTACGCAATCGATTCTTATGAGATATGTTGGTCCCTGGGAGGTGTTGAATCCCCTCACAGGACCGTTTTAGGGGTGGTTCATGGTTCCGCCCTCTAACAGCATATGTTTAAAGCATAAGTGTAGATATTCTAAAATTTGGTCCGTGCTCTCAATTCGTGGGTCCCCTGTCCACGTGATCGGTTCCTACGAGATAAATTGGTCCCGTGGGAGGTGTTATCACCTTCCATGAGGCCGTTTCGGGGGTGGTTCATGGTTCCTCCCTCTCACGACATGTTTTTAGAACTAAGTGTAGATATGCTAAAATTTGGGTCGTGCTCTCAAACCGTGGGTCCTGTGGCCATGCAGTCGGGTCCTAAGAAATACATTGGTCTCGTCGGAGGTGTTGGCGCCACTCACAAGGCCGTTTGGGAGGTGATTCGTGGTTTCCCCCTCTAACGGCATGTTTTCAGTCCTAAGTGAAGATATTCTAAAATTTGAGTCGTGCTCTCAAACCGTGGGTTCCGTGGCCACGCGATCGGTTCCTACGAGATACATTGGTCCCGTGGGAGGTGTTGGCACTGCTCACGGGACCGTTTGGGGGGGTGGTTCGTGGTTCCCCTAAAATTTGGGTCGTGCTCTAAAACCGTGGATCCCGTGGCCACGCGTTCACTTCCTACGAGATACGTTGGTCCCATGGGAGGTGCTGGCGCCGCTCACGGGACCGTTTGGGGGGTGGTTCGTGGTTTTTCCCTCTAACGGCATGTTTTCAAGCCTAAGTGTATATATTCTAAAATTTGGATCATGATCTAAAACCGTGGGTCTCGTGACCACGCGGTCGGTTCCTACAAGATACGTTGGTCCCGTGGGAGGTGTTGGTGTTGCTTACTGGGTCGTTTGGGGGGTGGTTCGTGGTTTCGCCATCTAACGGCATATTTTCAAGCCTAAGTGTAGATATTCTAAAATTTGGGTCGTACTATTAAATAGGAGGTCCCGTGACCACGCGGTCGGTTCCTACGAGATATGTTGGTCCCATGGGAGGTGTTGGCGCCATTCACAGGGCTGTTTGGGAGGGTGGTTTGTGATTTCGCCCTCTAACGTCATGTTTTCAAGCCTATGTGTGGATATTCTGAAATTTGGGTCGTGCTCTCAAACCGTGGGTCCCATGGCCATGCGATCAATTCTTACGAGATAGTTGGTTCCGTGGGAGGTCTTGGCACCGCTCACTGGGCTTTTTGTGGAGTGGTTAGTGATTCTGCCCTTTAACACATGTTTTCAGGCCTAAGTGTAGATATTCTAAAATTTGGGTCATGCTCTCAAATCATGGGTCCCGTGGAAACACAATCGGTTCCTACGAGATACGTTAGCCCCATGGGAGGTGTTGGCACTATTTATGAGGCCGTTTGGGGGGCGGTTCATGGTTTCGTCCTCTAACGACATGTTTTCAGGCTTTTTTTTGTACGGAGGGTAATCCCCGGGCCACCTTACGTGCACGTCGAGACTAATCCCTTCCCCCGAATAAGGGTTTCGAAATAGGCGATGTGGGATCACATAATTAAGTGCACACATAAACAGCCCGTAGTCCGTGGCCCTTGCGGTGACTCGAACTAGCGACCTCTGGGGAGCAAACCCATGGTCTAACCAGCTGAACCAACCGTTCAGGTTCATATTTTCAGGCTTAAGTGTAGATATTCTAAAATTTGGGTCGTGCTCTAAAATCGTGGGTCTCATGGCCATGCGGTCGATTGCAATGAGATATATTGGTCCCGTGGGAGGTGTTGGCACCGCTCACGGGGCCATTTAGGTGGTGGTTCATTGTTCCGCCCTCTAATGGCATGTTTTCAGGCTTAAGTGTGGATATTCTGAAATTTGGGTCGTACACTCAAACCGGGGGTTCCTTGGCCACACAGTCGTTCCCTACGAGATACGTTGATCCCGTGGGAGGTGTTGGCACTGCTCATGGGGCCTTTTGGGGGGTGGTTCACGATTCTGCCCTCTAACGGCATATTTTCAGGCCTAAGTGTGGATATTTTAAATTTTGGATCATGCTCTCAAATCGTGGGTCCCGTGGCTATGCAATCGGTTCCTACGATATACGTTGGTCCCGTGGAAGGTGTTGGTGCCATTCACGCGGACGTTTGGGTGGTGGTTTGTGGTTTTGCCCTCTAATCTCATGTTTTCAAGCCTAAGTGTAGATAATCTGAAATTTGGTCGTGCTCTCAAACCGGGGGTCTCGTGGCCACTCGACCGATTCCTACGAGATACTGAGAAACCGAATAGGTCCGGTGTGTGATAATTTAAAAAATAATTCGCAAGATTCCAATCAACCCTTTTAGCACAAACAAACCCTAAACCTGCAGCAGTTATGTGATTGAATAAGATGATAATCTAAGCAAGAACATTCAAACACATGCAATTAAGGAAAAATCCCCCACGGGGGCAAAACCATTTGTATATCACTATAATTTGTAAGAGAAACGGCTTACAATCGGATTACACTGAAATACAAGTTTTTGACTAAGAATTACCCTCGGGTATCGGATTCTGTAGTCGCGGCTGGAGATATCCCTTTCCAGTAGGGCAACTTTGAAGAAGAGAAACGGCTTCTCCACAAGTTTGTCGGCTGGAATTTTCCCTTTCCAGGAGGGCTGCAATGAAGAAGAGAACGGCTTCTCCACAAGGTTTGAACAAAACTCAAGGTTGTGTTCTTGGGTTACAAACTGATTCACAAAGGATTGGAAAAGTTGTGTGAATCAAACATGAGTTGGGGAACTCAAAAAGGTGAAGACTTGTAGAATAAGGACTCTAAATTTCGTCTTGAAAAGTCTTGGAAAACATCTCTCCCGAAGTTGGTATAAATAGGGGAACAAAGGAGGTGTTTAAAAAATCTGGGACTGCTCGTAATTATCCCAGGCGGACCGGTCCGGGTCCTAGGCGGATCGGTCCGACATCGGACCGGTTCTTTTAAAATTCTGCTCCATCGGTTCGCATTCGGTCCGGGAAATACTGGCCTCATTTTGCAGGGCAGACCGGTCTGTGCCTGGGCAGATCGGTCTGCTGGCGGATCGGTTCCTTTTTATATGGGGCGGACCGGTCCGGCTTCTGTAAATCCTGATTCCTTCTTGGAATTTCCTCCATCTTCAAAGGACCATAACTTCTTCACCGTAGCTTGGATTGAGGTGCCGTTTCTTCCAGTATCTTTGTTCCGGAAAGCTCTTCAACTTTCCAGTTGACCTATTCTCCAGTCGGTGGCTGTACAATTACCCAATTGCCCTTGAACATCCATATCGTGCCATATTTCACTGTTTTGACTTCTCTTCCGTACCACTTGCATTTAGTCCCTAAAATCATGGAACTTGAAGTCGTTGGGGCCGATGTAGGACACATGATGGAGGTGCAGGATGCTTGATTCCCGAAATTCGGATTGGGTCCGTCACATGTGATCGAGCAGAGACGTGCCAAATGTAACGGCGTACGACATACAAAACATTACGATAACGGACATGATAAAAATGTCCTTACAAATCTCCCCCTATGTCTATGCCGGTACATACATAAAAACCAACATCCGAATTATCAAATAACAAAATTGCCTATACAAATCTACCCTTCCATGAACCCAAAACTGGAAAGATACAAATGAATAAGTCTTCATCGTTTGTTCTTCAAATCTTCAGGAATCTGAAATCTTTTCTCATCAGGGTGTGCAATTCAGAGATCATCAATGTAGTACCTACACACATGAGATAAAGAAAAATACCAAGTGACGTATCGAGTTTGAAATGAGATAAACATAGATACCAATATATGATAAGCATAAGTTAAATCTCAAAACTCCCCCAAAATTCAAACTCCCCCAAAATAAGATAATTCTTTCTCCCCCTCGACGTACTCAAGCTTCTCTTTCAAGATTTTCACATGATCCCTAAGTTCTTCAACTAAAAATTCATTATTTTTTATGGCACATTCTTTCAATTGAGCTTCAAGTTTCAAGTTTGCCTTTTTTGTCTTTAAACATTCAAAATACAAATTATTGTAGGCAACTTGCAACTCACTCAATTCTTCTTCTTCCTCCTCACTCTTTTCACCCTCACTCTCATCACTAATCACACGGATGGAAAACTCTCGCCTAGAAGCATAAAATACTTCTTCTTCCGAATCACTATCACTAAGGGTAGAAACATGAGAAATCGGTTTACTCAATTTCTTCTTTAAATTTGTGGTACACTCATGTAACGTGTGACCAACACCCTCACAACAAGGACACCTCTCAGATTCGTTTTCAACAGAAGATTTAAAACAAAAGTTTGTGTGAATTTTCCAATTAAATTTTTCAAAAATTTGACATCGAAGATCATCAAAACCATCAAAATCCATTGAAAAATTGCGAATATTCACAAAACTGATTTTTAAAAAAATCAATATCACACGATTTTGCGGAAAATAGGAATACGCAATAAATTAGCGTAACCCGCTCTGATACTAATTTGAAAACGTGAGTAGACAAATTGTATCAGAAAGTAAATCCTCGAAAAATCAGGATCACGCGATAAATTAGCGTAACCCGCTCTGATACCAATTTGACGATGTGAGAAGTCAAATTGTATCACGAAAAAAAACTTTAAAAATCAAGATCACTCGATAATTTAGAGTAACCCGCTCTGATACCAATTTGAGAAACCGAATAGGTCCGGTGTGTGATAATTTAAAAAATAATTCGCAAGATTCCAATCAACCCTTTTAGCACAAACAAACCCTAAACCTGCAGCAGTTATGTGATTGAATAAGATGATAATCTAAGCAAGAACATTCAAACACATGCAATTAAGGAAAAATCCCCCACGGGGGCAAAACCATTTGTATATCACTATAATTTGTAAGAGAAACGGCTTACAATCGGATTACACTGAAATACAAGTTTTTGACTAAGAATTACCCTCGGGTATCGGATTCTGTAGTCGCGGCTGGAGATATCCCTTTCCAGTAGGGCAACTTTGAAGAAGAGAAACGGCTTCTCCACAAGTTTGTCGGCTGGAATTTTCCCTTTCCAGGAGGGCTGCAATGAAGAAGAGAACGGCTTCTCCACAAGGTTTGAACAAAACTCAAGGTTGTGTTCTTGGGTTACAAACTGATTCACAAAGGATTGGAAAAGTTGTGTGAATCAAACATGAGTTGGGGAACTCAAAAAGGTGAAGACTTGTAGAATAAGGACTCTAAATTTCGTCTTGAAAAGTCTTGGAAAACATCTCTCCCGAAGTTGGTATAAATAGGGGAACAAAGGAGGTGTTTAAAAAATCTGGGACTGCTCGTAATTATCCCAGGCGGACCGGTCCGGGTCCTAGGCGGATCGGTCCGACATCGGACCGGTTCTTTTAAAATTCTGCTCCATCGGTTCGCATTCGGTCCGGGGAATACTGGCCTCATTTTGCAGGGCAGACCGGTCTGTGCCTGGGCAGATCGGTCTGCTGGCGGATCGGTTCCTTTTTATATGGGGCGGACCGGTCCGGCTTCTGTAATCCTGATTCCTTCTTGGAATTTCCTCCATCTTCAAAGGACCATAACTTCTTCACCGTAGCTTGGATTGAGGTGCCGTTTCTTCCAGTATCTTTGTTCCGGAAAGCTCTTCAACTTTCCAGTTGACCTATTCTCCAGTCGGTGGCTGTACAATTACCCAATTGCCCTTGAACATCCATATCGTGCCATATTTCACTGTTTTGACTTCTCTTCCGTACCACTTGCATTTAGTCCCTAAAATCATGGAACTTGAAGTCGTTGGGGCCGATGTAGGACACATGATGGAGGTGCAGGATGCTTGATTCCCGAAATTCGGATTGGGTCCGTCACATGTGATCGAGCAGAGACGTGCCAAATGTAACGGCGTACGACATACAAAACATTACGATAACGGACATGATAAAAATGTCCTTACAAATCTCCCCCTATGTCTATGCCGGTACATACATAAAAACCAACATTCGAATTATCAAATAACAAAATTGCCTATACAAATCTACCCTTCCATGAACCCAAAACTGGAAAGATACAAATGAATAAGTCTTCATCGTTTGTTCTTCAAATCTTCAGGAATCTGAAATCTTTTCTCATCAGGGTGTGCAATTCAGAGATCATCAATGTAGTACCTACACACATGAGATAAAGAAAAATACCAAGTGACGTATCGAGTTTGAAATGAGATAAACATAGATACCAATATATGATAAGCATAAGTTAAATCTCAAAACTCCCCCAAAATTCAAACTCCCCCAAAATAAGATAATTCTTTCTCCCCCTCGACGTACTCAAGCTTCTCTTTCAAGATTTTCACATGATCCCTAAGTTCTTCAACTAAAAATTCATTATTTTTTATGGCACATTCTTTCAATTGAGCTTCAAGTTTCAAGTTTGCCTTTTTTGTCTTTAAACATTCAAAATACAAATTATTGTAGGCAACTTGCAACTCACTCAATTCTTCTTCTTCCTCCTCACTCTTTTCACCCTCACTCTCATCACTAATCACACGGATGGAAAACTCTCGCCTAGAAGCATAAAATACTTCTTCTTCCGAATCACTATCACTAAGGGTAGAAACATGAGAAATCGGTTTACTCAATTTCTTCTTTAAATTTGTGGTACACTCATGTAACGTGTGACCAACACCCTCACAACAAGGACACCTCTCAGATTCGTTTTCAACAGAAGATTTAAAACAAAAGTTTGTGTGAATTTTCCAATTAAATTTTTCAAAAATTTGACATCGAAGATCATCAAAACCATCAAAATCCATTGAAAAATTGCGAATATTCACAAAACTGATTTTTAAAAAAATCAATATCACACGATTTTGCGGAAAATAGGAATACGCAATAAATTAGCGTAACCCGCTCTGATACCAATTTGAAAACGTGAGTAGACAAATTGTATCAGAAAGTAAATCCTCGAAAAATCAGGATCACGCGATAAATTAGCGTAACCCGCTCTGATACCAATTTGACGATGTGAGAAGTCAAATTGTATCACGAAAAAAAACTTTAAAAATCAAGATCACTCGATAATTTAGAGTAACCCGCTCTGATACCAATTTGAGAAACCGAATAGGTCCGGTGTGTGATAATTTAAAAAATAATTCGCAAGATTCCAATCAACCCTTTTAGCACAAACAAACCCTAAACCTGCAGCAGTTATGTGATTGAATAAGATGATAATCTAAGCAAGAACATTCAAACACATGCAATTAAGGAAAAATCCCCCACGGGGGCAAAACCATTTGTATATCACTATAATTTGTAAGAGAAACGGCTTACAATCGGATTACACTGAAATACAAGTTTTTGACTAAGAATTACCCTCGGGTATCGGATTCTGTAGTCGCGGCTGGAGATATCCCTTTCCAGTAGGGCAACTTTGAAGAAGAGAAACGGCTTCTCCACAAGTTTGTCGGCTGGAATTTTCCCTTTCCAGGAGGGCTGCAATGAAGAAGAGAACGGCTTCTCCACAAGGTTTGAACAAAACTCAAGGTTGTGTTCTTGGGTTACAAACTGATTCACAAAGGATTGGAAAAGTTGTGTGAATCAAACATGAGTTGGGGAACTCAAAAAGGTGAAGACTTGTAGAATAAGGACTCTAAATTTCGTCTTGAAAAGTCTTGGAAAACATCTCTCCCGAAGTTGGTATAAATAGGGGAACAAAGGAGGTGTTTAAAAAATCTGGGACTGCTCGTAATTATCCCAGGCGGACCGGTCCGGGTCCTAGGCGGATCGGTCCGACATCGGACCGGTTCTTTTAAAATTCTGCTCCATCGGTTCGCATTCGGTCCGGGGAATACTGGCCTCATTTTGCAGGGCAGACCGGTCTGTGCCTGGGCAGATCGGTCTGCTGGCGGATCGGTTCCTTTTTATATGGGGCGGACCGGTCCGGCTTCTGTAAATCCTGATTCCTTCTTGGAATTTCCTCCATCTTCAAAGGACCATAACTTCTTCACCGTAGCTTGGATTGAGGTGCCGTTTCTTCCAGTATCTTTGTTCCGGAAAGCTCTTCAACTTTCCAGTTGACCTATTCTCCAGTCGGTGGCTGTACAATTACCCAATTGCCCTTGAACATCCATATCGTGCCATATTTCACTGTTTTGACTTCTCTTCCGTACCACTTGCATTTAGTCCCTAAAATCATGGAACTTGAAGTCGTTGGGGCTGATGTAGGACACATGATGGAGGTGCAGGATGCTTGATTCCCGAAATTCGGATTGGGTCCGTCACATGTGATCGAGCAGAGACGTGCCAAATGTAACGGCGTACGACATACAAAACATTACGATAACGGACATGATAAAAATGTCCTTACAAATCTCCCCCTATGTCTATGCCGGTACATACATAAAAACCAACATCCGAATTATCAAATAACAAAATTGCCTATACAAATCTACCCTTCCATGAACCCAAAACTGGAAAGATACAAATGAATAAGTCTTCATCGTTTGTTCTTCAAATCTTCAGGAATCTGAAATCTTTTCTCATCAGGGTGTGCAATTCAGAGATCATCAATGTAGTACCTACACACATGAGATAAAGAAAAATACCAAGTGACGTATCGAGTTTGAAATGAGATAAACATAGATACCAATATATGATAAGCATAAGTCAAATCTCAAAACTCCCCCAAAATTCAAACTCCCCCAAAATAAGATAATTCTTTCTCCCCCTCGACGTACTCAAGCTTCTCTTTCAAGATTTTCACATGATCCCTAAGTTCTTCAACTAAAAATTCATTATTTTTTATGGCACATTCTTTCAATTGAGCTTCAAGTTTCAAGTTTGCCTTTTTTGTCTTTAAACATTCAAAATACAAATTATTGTAGGCAACTTGCAACTCACTCAATTCTTCTTCTTCCTCCTCACTCTTTTCACCCTCACTCTCATCACTAATCACACGGATGGGAAACTCTTGCCTAGAAGCATAAAATACTTCTTCTTTCGAATCACTATCACTAAGGGTAGAAACATGAGAAATCGGTTTACTCAATTTCTTCTTTAAATTTGTGGTACACTCATGTAACGTGTGACCAACACCCTCACAACAAGGACACCTCTCAGATTCGTTTTCAACAGAAGATTTAAAACAAAAGTTTGTGTGAATTTTCCAATTAAATTTTTCAAAAATTTGACATCGAAGATCATCAAAACCATCAAAATCCATTGAAAAATTGCGAATATTCACAAAACTGATTTTTAAAAAAATCAATATCACACGATTTTGCGGAAAATAGGAATACGCAATAAATTAGCGTAACCCGCTCTGATACCAATTTGAAAACGTGAGTAGACAAATTGTATCAGAAAGTAAATCCTCGAAAAATCAGGATCACGCGATAAATTAGCGTAACCCGCTCTGATACCAATTTGACGATGTGAGAAGTCAAATTGTATCACGAAAAAAAACTTTAAAAATCAAGATCACTCGATAATTTAGAGTAACCCGCTCTGATACCAATTTGAGAAACCGAATAGGTCCGGTGTGTGATAATTTAAAAAATAATTCGCAAGATTCCAATCAACCCTTTTAGCACAAACAAACCCTAAACCTGCAGCAGTTATGTGATTGAATAAGATGATAATCTAAGCAAGAACATTCAAACACATGCAATTAAGGAAAAATCCCCCACGGGGGCAAAACCATTTGTATATCACTATAATTTGTAAGAGAAACGGCTTACAATCGGATTACACTGAAATACAAGTTTTTGACTAAGAATTACCCTCGGGTATCGGATTCTGTAGTCGCGGCTGGAGATATCCCTTTCCAGTAGGGCAACTTTGAAGAAGAGAAACGGCTTCTCCACAAGTTTGTCGGCTGGAATTTTCCCTTTCCAGGAGGGCTGCAATGAAGAAGAGAACGGCTTCTCCACAAGGTTTGAACAAAACTCAAGGTTGTGTTCTTGGGTTACAAACTGATTCACAAAGGATTGGAAAAGTTGTGTGAATCAAACATGAGTTGGGGAACTCAAAAAGGTGAAGACTTGTAGAATAAGGACTCTAAATTTCGTCTTGAAAAGTCTTGGAAAACATCTCTCCCGAAGTTGGTATAAATAGGGGAACAAAGGAGGTGTTTAAAAAATCTGGGACTGCTCGTAATTATCCCAGGCGGACCGGTCCGGGTCCTAGGCGGATCGGTCCGACATCGGACCGGTTCTTTTAAAATTCTGCTCCATCGGTTCGCATTCGGTTCGGGGAATACCAGCCTCATTTTGCAGGGCGGACCGGTCCGTGCCTGGGCAGATCGGTCTGCTGGCGGATCGGTTCCTTTTTATATGGGGCGGACCGGTCCGGCTTCTGTAAATCCTGATTCCTTCTTGGAATTTCCTCCATCTTCAAAGGACCATAACCTCTTCACCGTAGCTTGGATTGAGGTGCCGTTTCTTCCAGTATCTTTGTTCCGGCAAGCTCTTCAACTTTCCAGTTGACCTATTCTCCAGTCGGTGGCTGTACAATTACCCAATTGCCCTTGAACATCCATATCGTGCCATATTTCACTGTTTTGACTTCTCTTCCGTACCACTTGCATTTAGTCCCTAAAATCATGGAATTTGAAGTCGTTGGGGCCGATGTAGGACACATGATGGAGGTGCAGGATGCTTGATTCCCGAAATTCGGATTGGGGCCGTCACATGTGATCGAGCAGAGACGTGCCAAATGTAACGGCGTACGACATACAAAACATTACAATAACGGACATGATAAAAATGTCCTTACAGATACATTCATCTTATAGGAGGTGTTGGCACCACTCACGGGGCCATTTGGGGGTGGTTCTTGGTTCCTCCCTCTAACGATATGTTTTGAGGCCTAAGTGTAGATATTTTGAAATTTGGGTCGTGCTTTCAAACTAGGGGTCCTGTGGCCACGCGGTCAGGCCGTTTGGGGGTTATTTATTGAATTATTTGCTTATCAGAAGAAAAAAACACTTCTAAATCTAATGTAGTTATAAGAAATTATGATCATACTCCTTAATAAACTACCACTTGTCTTATAATAATCGAAGCACAATGAGTAAAACACATATGTACTCCCAAAACATAACCCATAGAAAACCAAAAGATACATAAAAGTTGAGCATGAACAATAACCGGTAAGAATTCTTCTTTTCTTATAGTCATCCTTGAAGCAAGCTTGCCTAATCTTTTTAGTTCTTTCAGTGAGATCCAATTTTGGCACCAACTCCATCATTTTCTTATTCTCTTCCAGCATTAGATGTATAGATCTCACTAAAATAACTAAGAAACTGGTGGAGTTGGTGCCAGAATTTGATCTCACTGAAAGAACTAAGAAGCTTAGGCAAACTTGCTTCAAGTCTAACTACAAGAAAAGAAGAATTCTTACCGGTTATTGTTCATGCTCAACATTTGATGTATCTTTTATTTTTCTATGGGTTATGTTTTGGGAGTACATATGTGTTTTAATCCTTGCGCTTTGGGGTTCCTCTCGATTATTATAACACGGGTGGTAGTTTATTAAGGAGTGTGATCACAATTTCTTATAAATACATTAGATTTAGAAGTGTTTTTTTTTTCTTTTGATAAGCAAATAATTCAACGTTCCTCAATTTTACTGAGAAAATATTATCCAACAACAAGCCAACAACCAATAATTATCCCGTATTCCTTCTAACATAACAACTAATAATTAACCCGTACTCTTTATAACATACTATCCAACAACAAGCCAGCAACAAATAATTATCCAACAGATGTATATGTATAAGAACATGCGAAAATTAAGTTGGGTCAATTTAATTAAACATTCATACATCAAAGTAAATCATATTAAACATTCATAAAAGTAACTAAACATTCATACATCAAAACAAAGCGCTAATACAGTGTCAATATCATAATAGCGTACAAATAAGAATGACAAGGGTAAAATAATATTTTGATACTCAATCTTCCTCTAAATTAACTAAAAGATCATTCAAATTAAGGTTATCTTCAAGAGCTGACTGGAACTCTTTTGGAGCCTTTAAAGCGTCCACTTGAGTAGTTATACCCTTTGGTGCATGCACAACATTAGACCAATTGCCATAATTTATGCTCTTCAAGTAGAATGCCTTCTTTATGTTCTGAAAGGCACAAATAAAAGGCTCGTCGACTATGCGATCTCTACTCTTTAGCTTTGATAAATCTACCATAATAAGTTTGGAGTCAAGATCAACTTTGTAAGCATTCGTAGTATCCTCCACCTTTATCTAATCACAATAGAATACGGTTTCTATGAAATCTAAGTAATCAAATTCTAGGATTTATTGGATTAGCCCATAATAGGTTAGCACCATATTCTTTGGATTTTTATCGCTTTTGCTAGCGATGCAGGTGGTCGAGGCTGAAATTGATATTACACTATTTTGCGTCAAAATCTTTTCCCTATATGGATATGAAATGAAATCAAAATCATTGGTGTGGAATTTCTTAAACTCTTTTGCACTAAAACTAGGGCCTTTTGTTAGGCGTGCAAGCCTGGAAGAGACATCACCTCTTTTTAGAAGCTGCATTTATTAATGAATTTGTATTAGAGCATATTTTAGTCACACGCGAAAAATTAACCGCACACATAAGATGTGAAATTTACCTCTTTTGATACCCATTCCCTAAAATCAGTTGTCGTGCAATTTCTCCTTTGATTTTGGGTAATTTCGTTCTCGTACTTCCTACGAGTAAATTGTAGACTTTAGATCATAAAATATAAAATACATATAATCAAAGAAGAAGAATTCAGTAGATACTCACTTTCTCCAGTCTTCGACTTCATCTTGCGATTCGAAGACATGATGAGTTGCCTGCCCAGTATTGTATATTTATGAGTTTCACCTCTTTAGGGTTTCTAAATGGTAATTCGTCCTCAAACTGGTCAGGTTCCTCGATCACTCCTCCACTCAAATTGAACCTCCTCACCTCTTGTTCTGGCATATATTCCCTAGCATATAACGATGATTCCATATTTACGTATTCTTTAACAATTGACCCTCCAATATATCGTGTATTCTTTACATAATCTTTAAAGGTTTTCATCAAGCGCTCAACAGGATACATCCAATAATACCCAACGGGACCACATAATAAAGCTTCCTAGCATAAATGCACAAGAAAAGTTTATGCTGATATCGAAGAACGACGGAGGAAAATATTTCTCTAATACACAAACTGCCTCGACTAAAGTTGATTTTCCAGGTTTAATGTGCTTTTTGTTTACCACTTTTGCACAAATTAAGGTAAAACACAAACTAATTTGCATAATTGCCTGACGGAGATCTTTGTGTTCAGAGAAGCAATGTCGAAATAACAAAGGGATTAATTAGATGATTACATCTCAGTCGTGAGACTTACACTGTTTTAAGTCATTTGCTTAGTATCTTACTACCCTACGTAAATTACTAGAATAACACGTTGGAGTCTTCAAGTTGAACAACGTGTCTAAGAGGGTATTATTCCCACTCGTAGTCAAAGTGAAAGCATTCGTAGGGGTAGAAAATTCTTCCTGTTGTAAGATCATTTTTTAACCAAAGTTTCTTCTTTAACTTCATATCTTGTAGATCTCGGCGGGCCTGCTCTCCATCTTTGGAATTAGATCCACCTAAACATGTTCCTATCAGATGTTCTGCAACATTTTTCTGTGTGCATCACATCAATTACATGCCTTGAACGATGATCTTTCTAATACGGAAAATAAAAAAATATTGACCCCCTGGACCATGGTTTTGCTTTCCTAGGGTCGTTAGGATCTCCCTTTTCTTTACGCTTCAGGTTTACAAACTTGGGGTATTTTCCTACATACCTATTCCCCGCATTTATAGCCGCTGGCTTCTCCTCGATCTGGTCACCAGAAAGCCTAGTAGGTTCCATTCGGCGCTCTTGACCAATAGGATAAAAGTTAGACTTGTCATTCCTGGAAGGGTGACTAGTCGGCAGAAATCTACGATGACCCATGTAACTCATCTTACTAATATGTTGTAGCCAAGTGGATTAAGTTTCCTCCCCACATATAGGACGTCCATAATAACCATGAACATTATAATCGGACAAGGTCCCATAAGCAGGAAAGTCGTTGATCGCCCACATGACTATTACTTTAAGTGTAAACTCTTCACCCTTGTGAGAGTCGAATGTCGTCATGCCATTATCCGACATATCTTTAAGTTCTTAGATTAATGGGGCTAAGAATATATCAATATCATCACTTGGAGACTTTGGCCTGGGTATCAATAAAGATTACAATGTGAACTTCTTTCTCATGCACAGAGCTGGAGGGAGACTTAAAGGCATCATAAGAACTAGTTAATAACTCTGACTCATACTTAAATTACCAAAAGGGTTAAACCCATCGGTTAATATTGCAAGATGAATGTTGAACGGTTTCTTTGCAAATTCATAGTGTCGTGCATTTGACATTTTCCAGACAAGTCAATCAAGTGGATTACGCATCAGATTCCCACCCACCTCGAATCGAGCATGCTATGTCATGGCCTCCGCTATCCACGATACAGCAAAAAATTGTTTTAACTGTGGCCCAAGTGGGAAATACTTCAAATCCTTTTATGGTACTTGTGATCTCTTTTGATATTTTACAGATTTGTCATTTACCTTCTCACAAACGACATATCTAGGCTCACCGCATACTGGACATTCATCTTTCTCTCCGTGATCGTTGTGGTACAATATGAAATCATACTTGCATGCATGAATAGATTTTTATTTCAATCCCAAACCCTTTAAGCTCTTCTTCATGGTAGGATAATTGTCTGGTAACATGTTCTCTTTTGGGATAAATTATTTAACCCACTTAAGAATTTCGATTACACTATTCCCAGACAAACTAAAATAACTCTTCAAATTATGCAAACCAATCATTGCATATAATACCGATTGATATTCATCGCAACCTTTATACAACGATCTAGTCGTATCGGCTTCCAACCGTATATATTCTCGGCCTCCTAGTACTTCAGTATCAAATTGTTCATTGTCCGCATTATTTGTCTCCATAGGTTGGTGATTTTGGTCGTGGTGGACTCCGTAAGCAACGCCAATTAGGTCGGTCAATGGACGATGTGTTGGCGAATAATTTAACACTTCCACTAGTTGGCGCGGTCGGTTACCGGTAATTCTTCGGAAACATAAGGTACATGTTTTTCACCATGGTATGTCTATTTGATATAATCTTGACAAATTCCCCACTTTATTAAATGTAACTCAACATCTTCTAAAGATTTATATTTTTTGCTAATACAATGGGTTCACGTATATATAATCTTCTCACTTTTAAGGTTCTTAAAAGTGTAGTTAATAAATTCTTGAACGTCTTTAACATGACTATTAGCTATTCGGTCAGTCTCCCCCATCCACTCTTTGTATTGTGGAAAATTCATTTAATAATCTTCAAATTGCAGTCCTGTGTTAGCATGGCTAAATAAATATCATGTTGCATAAATATGATTTTGCATAGTAAAGCATAAATATCATAAATATCAACAATGCACCAATCAATCAAACTATGTAATAACTTAAATACAAGAACATACCCACTTAAACTCAAATTAAATAATTTTTTCTAGTGATATTATTACATCATAAGAAAAATATTACTACATCTTCATCAAACGATAAACTAACACTACTAGAAAAATACCTTCTTACGACAATTTTAGAATTCAATTTTATGACCATTTTAATTCAAACGTCATAAAAAATATTATTATTTCACAATTATTACCCTTTTTGCATTTAAACAAATTATTATGACCCGTTTATATTTATTAGGTCATATTAATATGATATTTTATGACTGTGGTATACTAACTGTCATATAACATATTTATGTTTTATGACAGTTTTGTATACATGGTAATATTAAGTACAATTTATAAAATTAATATTTTTTCTAATAAACTTATTTAGTTATTTATGACCCCTTTTTAAGAAAAAAATATAACAGCGGGAAACAATTTGATGAGAAAGAATCGTAGCAATCTCAAAATCTAGAGGATAACCACTTCTCCCAACTCTATCTTCTACGATTATCATGGAGTCTCATCCCCCACGACTTGCGACCATAATAGTAGTCCCGTGAGCAGAAACACTAACAATTCAACCACATATTATGATAAATTGTGTTAGGGAATGTAATGTAACCAAATTATTAAATTTCAAGAAAAACATGTACATGTGTATCTAATTATAACCACACTAAAAACAACAACACCTACCTACCTATATATTCAATTGATTATCCATATAAGAAAAGGGTAAAATAAATTATCCAAGCTGAAGACGAGTGGGGAGGCGATTAGAGTGGCGGTGGTTCTAGCGATTGAAGACAGAGAGGAGTGGGATGCGGGTTAAATAAGACGGGTGGGATGGGGTTGAAAAAGAGAGGCGTGCGGGGTTGTGGGATTGATTGAGGACTCATAGTGGTTGGATTTGTTGTTTCTTAAGTTTATTGAGGTAATTTTGAAATTTCATATGTATCTCATATTTATTTGTAGGTAATAATATACACTAATATTTCCTATTCACCAATAGTCCCGCGTGGTGCTTGGACGACTTATAGTTTTATTGTACAATGCGACAAAGTATAGTTTATAATATACTAGTGTTCAGCGTTTTGCAAAAATACTATACTTCTATCGGATGACATTATATAAGTTAAATAATGGATCTGTTGTAACATAGATGGGGGGCGGTAAAAATGGGGGAGTGATAATGTTTCTTGTTTAGTTACATGGTTCGAATGTCACCATTCAAACATTGTTGTCTTATGAACTAGTGTTTGTGTAAACACGTAGTTAAGCCCAGATTAATTACGATCCTAAACTCGTTTGAATGCAACCTAAATTTTTGTGTTAGGAATTACAATGGTAAGCCCAAAATAATTACATTATTTCTGCAATTCGGTGTTAAGCTGGTTTAATCTGATGATTATTTAGGGTTTTTTGGTTGTGGTAGTTTAGGGTTTTGGCTTATTGTTAAATAATATGGGACAAGTGAGTGTAATATGTGTACAAATGTTTAATTTGGAATTTTCTATTATTCACAATTATTTTAGAAATATGTGCGTTAAGTTTATATTAGGTGTGACAATTCATGTTTTTTGGTCAGGTTTCGAACGACACGACATGACAAGGGTTATTTTGACACAAACACGACACGATAAGGATTATCTTTTTACATATATATAACCTATTATTCACGAGACTTGGTATTTAACGTTTCATTGTTCTTTTGTTTTCAATTTTCTTTAATGTGGACAGGTCACAAAGAAGATTAATGCTTATTCAATAATCTAGAACATAAGAAGGAAGTGACATAAAATGATGAAAGTGATAAGACGCTGAAAATAACTACTGATGAAGAACTTGAAATATTTGCCTCCCCATATGATACTTATTAGAAGACGCATCATGAATCGAATGCAGGTCATTTCCTCTTCAATTCGGGTCCTTAAGCCATGGTTTCATGAATGGAATGCAGGTAATTTATATGCTTTGACACAATTAGTGCTTAATTATATCAATTTTATATGATGAGTTGAATGTGGATCATTTTAAATGATATTGTTTTAAACGCAATCAGTGCTTGATGATGGAGAGCTCATTTTAAATATATATTCGACTTATGATGGCGAGCTCCATTTGTTGTATCATTAATATAAATAATCAGCATGATTTCTTCAAATGGAACTCGTTCGATCAGTTGTTATATTTCTTGTGATTTGGTTAGTTTACTCACCCTCTAAATAATTGCATAATTGGCTTTACTTTTAATTGCATAATCGATGAGATTGCGTGATTCTTTTACTTAATTTCAAGGTTAGTTACTTCACCTGGACCTTATTACACCTATTAATAAGGTGTTTAGTTTGGTGTCTTGAGAACGAAAGCAATGAGAAATCAGTGTTATCATGAATTTTGCTTTCCTTCAAAATTCTATGGCATTTGGTGTTAGGAATGAGGTTACTGGATCACATTCTAATCAATCAGGAAATAAGTCTCCGAAGAGAGAGACATGTTTATAATCATTGTGGTTATATTAGTTATAGAGTTGAGAATGTTATAAACTTGATGGACATTCACCCGATTATAAACCAAAAAAAATAATTCTTGTTTTAACCAGATTGTCCAATCTTCTCAGGTACACTCATCTTTGGTTTTTGAAATGATTATTCTTGGTGTGGTGAATTGAGTTTTGCATTTTGGGGATTCAAGTTGGTGAAATAGTTTGGACATATAATTGAGTATTTGGATCATGATCTTACTTTGAAAACAACTTAAAATGTGAATAATCACTAATCCAAATTAGACTGTAGAAAGGGTTCTTTGACTAATTTTACTTGCTCGCTCTTGCTTTTGAAATGATTTTGAAAATTGAGTGTTTAGATCCGGATTAGACTATAATTGAGTGTTTGGATTATGATCTTACTTTGAAAATAACTTAAAGGGGATGTTGAGGTTCAATTAGTGACACCTTTGGATCGAAAGTCAGTTTTCGTATAAAATTTGGGGACCCAAAAACCAAATATTCTTTAAAAATAAAGAGACTCTCAGTTTATAACTTTCATGTTGTATTTTGCTTTTTTATGGTCATGTTACTACTCTATGGAACATGAAAATGAAAAGGAACAGAATAAAATTGCTCAGTATGATTTTATTCAAGTCCAAATTTTTTTTTCCCCCAGATTGATTTTTAGGATCCCCCTAATTATTCTACAAATTTTGTGGTGGTCAACATCGCTTTTATTCTAAAAATTTTTCTTGAACACACATTACTACTGTATGTTTTGGTGCATTTTATTTGGAGACTGATTGTTTTGAAAGGAAAAGGTGAAAGTATCATCAATTTTCACTGTTATTCCAACAGCTATATGTGTATTCCAACAGTTATTCCAACAGCTATGTCATCAATTTTCACATTTATTCCAACAGTTATATCATCAATTTTCATTGTTATTCCTTTATTTGGAGCCTGCTTGTTTCATTTTCTTTCATTCAGGTGATAGAACAAGAAGCAACTGAAATAAAGGAAAAGTTTTCCACTCATCGATGTTTGTTGGGAAATTGAGAGTAAATGACATGATGTCTGATTTCCTTGTTTATCATGCTCATGACCGTGTCCTGTATTTTAAGTACTTATCTGGTTGGAGTGAAACACAAATAACTTGATTTTGACCTGAACAACTGATTTAGCTTTTTTATGGAGAAAATATGTAGCTTTGATTTAAAATTGGGTGAATTTATTCTGTAGAAATGGGTCTTTCAGTGGTGTAGAGTAAGGAAGGCTAGTTGTTTACCCGGATCATGAGGATTCATGGTGCTTGCTGAAGATGTAGAGGGCAGTAAGTTTCTTACTATATATTTAATTCATCAGTGTTGTTATTATTTGAGTTTCCATGCTTTTCCAAAGTTAGAAAAATATTTAGCACAACTCATTTGTACGAGAATTTGGAAATAATGTGGAAAATGAAATGAGCGTCTTAGAGATGTTACTTACTTTTTCAGATTCCATGGATTCGAATACATGTTTCATTTTTTTTTCCGAACATGTAATAATTTGTTTTTCAAACCTTGCAATCAAACACAACCTTAAAAATATATTTTTCACGTTTACTTCTGTGGATTTTTGTGATTATTATTTTTTAGCCGTTTTTGTGGAAAATGAAATGAGCGGCTCATTTGCGAGGTACAGCCAAATCTCCACCGGTCACCATGAGGGTTTCACCATCTATGCCGATGATGCTAACGTGACAGCTTCTAATTTTACTTCTTAGTCCGCTGGAGCCACTGGTGGATCCGGGGAATTTAAAAACTACATTCCGCGTGTTAACGTCCTAGATCTCAGGTTCACCGCTTATGACTCTAACAGAAATAATCACCCGCTAGCTTTTACAACCTATGCTGGTGACACAAACTCGGGTAATGAAGCGTTCACCAGCTATGCCAAGAATGGAAATGGGGATCCTGCTGAGTTTACTAGCAAAGGAGATACGTCTAAAATTATTGGCTCGTCTTTCACTGGTTACGCTGAGTTGGGTAATGCTGCTAATAATTCTTTTAAGGATTACTCTTCTAATGCCAATAATCCTACTAATAATTTCAGGAGTTACAGTGTTGGTGGAAATGTTAAGGTTTATGAGTTCACTAGCTACCGAGATGGGGCTAATATGGGAACTAATTCATTTCAATCTTATGCCATAAATTCTAATTCTGACAAGGCCAGTTTTATTAATTATGGAAAATCGTTTAATGAAGGGGTGGATACGTTCAGAGAATACGATAAAGGGTCCACGAATCAATTAATTGAGTTTAAAGTTTATAGTTTGAACTCTAACTTAATGTGGTTATAATATTAGATCTTTTTTTGTGATTAAAAAATGAACTTGTATTGGTTTTTAGTTTCATGTTTATGTTGCTAACTCATCAGGGAAGCAAACCATATATTTAAATAAGATACTACATTTTAATTTGTCGATAGCATTGTAATTCTGTCATTTGTTTGAGGTTAGGGAAATCCTTATTTGTCCCGAATTTAATTCCAGAAATTCTGTAGGTAAGGTATCCCCTTCTTTTATAGCATATTATTATCTATGTCTGTAGGATTTTGGATGGTATAATGATTATTTAGAAGGTTGTTGTTTTGTGCCTTTATATTAGGTAGGTGCTTTGGTTACTATCTGCAATTTATTTATTTCGCCATTTGATTCTTACTCTGTTGTATTGCAGAGCACATGCTTTTTTTTGCTAATGCAAAGTATCCCATTGAGGATAGTTACTTGAAGTACATTACGGAGGTACTTGCTTTTATTACTTAGTATTGATGATTAATTTTAATCTTGGTATGCATTGTTAGTGTGATATGTTCACTAACATAAGTAATTAAGTATCATTTACCTTTTAAACACTATAAATCAGGCTATTAGTAATTTTTTTCCTAAACAACATATTATGTCAACAAAGGAACATGCTATGAGATCATAGGTAATTTTTTTTCCTAAACAACATAATCTCATAATAGGAGGTGTCGGATCGAGCTTGTCCTAAATTGGAGCATGCATAGTTTTAATCGAAGCATAGGGAACTTTAGCTGCAGTTTTGTTGTCCTCAGTGATTGTATCTTTTTTTCTTGACGTTGAAAAAATATAAGCTCCAAAATATAAAATGAAGATTAGTTAATTGACCGGTTAAGGTAAGGTTGTAAACCTAGTATATGAGACTAGCTTAGGTGGCACAAAGTTTTCAATGAAAAGATAACAAGAACTGCTTGAATGTTTGATTGGCATTACCTCTTGTTTCCATGAAAAGTACTTCTTTATATTATTTTCTCTTTTTCTTTTTGTGATGATTAATTGCAAATGATGTAGGAGCATAGTTATTAGGGAGTTATTTGTATTTTCTTTAGAAATGATATTTTGTAATGATTGGTGCCTCAAGATATAGAGTCAAATTCCATATTTAGTTAAATCATAGAATTCATGGTCTTTGTTGATCCAAATTCCTAATTCATTAATGATTGGCAAAGAGTCGGATTAGCAAAGATTAATCAAATTCAACAATCCTTCACTGTGAAACTTCTTGTTTTTCGAAACCACCCTGGAAAAAGAAAAGTTATATTCACCACGAATCATGTCGAGCCTCGTTTACCATTCTAGGGGTCAAGTATGTGGTCGATTCTGACATGGTGAAAGAGAGTAGGTTTGAACCTGGGACTGGTGTTGGGATAATAACATCAACACAAAATCCATACAGAGGTGCCAGGAAATGTTGCAAAAATTGAATTTTTTTCTACAAAATGAACTCTATCATTATTCCTAGTTACTGGCTTTGGAATTCGTTGATGTAAATTGACCGTGATAAATCTTTGAAAAAGGGTCATACTCTTTTCCCTTGTAGAAAATGTAGCCATGTACTCTGGAACTGATCATCTTGGTTATGAAGTGGCACTAACTAGAAAACATGTTCAACTGCCTCCTTCGTGTTCCTTGTTGTTCTTTAATCAAAGACCAAGTTAGGTAGTCTTTGGTGAGATCCTCTCGATATTTAACCAATATTTGGTATGTGTAACTACAATTAATGTAGACTCTTTGTATACCCTTTGTCCTCCTCCTCCTCCTCCTCCTCCTCCTCCTCCTCCTCTGTTTGATGTATGTGGGATGGAGGGTGAGAAGTTGCATGTTAAGGTTTTAATCGATTTTGGCAGTACGATACTGATTTTTTTTTGCAGGAAGTCCAACAATTTTTAGCTTCATCTGGTGTCACAAATTAGAACTTCCTGTATGGATGAAAGGATTTGCGTCGAAGTCAATGTTAATTAGAATGAAATTCGGCTATTTTCCTCTTCTCAGGACATTGGGAAGGTCAATATCCTTGTAAATTAAGCCTTGGAGCATGAGAGAAATTGATTGTGAAATGAATGCTTGGAGAAATGCTTGTATCATGGAGGACGTGGTTTACCGCCTTCTGTAGCTATGTCTGGAGCTGGTGCTAAGATAAAGCATTTGGATCTTAAAAATAGATGTTTGACCATTGATGTGTTTATCTTAGATTCGATAAGGATCTTTTTATGTATTTGGACGGATGCACCATGGGAAGTATTTGCGCAGTTCACAGGTATTGGACATGATGGAGATGAGAAGGATAAATGGGGCCGAATAACATTTCTTACATCCGACGCTGCTAAGAAAGCTATCGAATTAACTCAACTTGAACTCAATGGGGCCTCACTGAAGGTAATTCCTTAACGAAGCGCCTATGGGGTGATCACAAAATGTTTTCTTTTCTTATTGTCAAAGCAACATTTAATTGGCCTCGTCGGTGAAGTAAAGAGTTTGCGATTGTGAAGTGTGATAGGCTGGATGTTAATGCACTTGTTGATGATTTCTCAAGCATGGTAATTGGAGGAAGGTATGTTCAGTGTGAATCTAACAAGAATTATCAGGACAGTGTTGTAATAAGTGGGCTCAATAAAGAACTTTCTGAGGCTAAATTTTTTGAGTAATTAAGGACTATGACAAACAGGAAAATCCTGGATTTTTTCCTGGTGAGAGGAGAGGCTGTAGAAAATCCTCCCTGTGGTTTCTTGTGAAAAGAAGCTTCTCAGAGAAATATCAGCCTTCATGCCAAAAGGGAATGCCCTTGGTAATTATGTCCCTATTCAGGTCTTCTCGCCAGAAATGAAGGTTACTTATATAAGAGCATCCTTCATTTTGATATTCAAACACTTGATTCTGAAATTTTAAATTCCTTTTATTTATTAATTTTGGCTTCAAAATATGTGTGAATGGACCAGCAAAACTTATTGGTATATGATGTATCATGTACTCCCTCTATCCCAAATTAAGAGTCCATATCTTCTTTTTGAATAGATTAAGGATACGCTCAATCAACGGCTATGATTAACACTTGTTTATTATCATTAATTTTGGTTTATTGAATATCCAAAAAAGGAAAGTAGACTATTAATTTGGGATGGACCAAAAAGGAATAATGGACTATTAATTTGGGGCAGAGGGAGTATGCCATAATCAAAGAATTTTGTTTTAGCTTGCATTACCTATGATATGTCAAGTTTCGTATAGTTCTTCATTACAAACTGTAATACCCCATATTTCTGAGGATATTTAATTAAATTAAATTGGTGATCTAGGATTTAATTAAATCGATAATTTGGAAATTATTTGATTCGGTGATTTGGAATTTATTTAATTTAGAGAAATTATATAATTCAGTGATTGAGAGTAAATCAGTTCAATTTAAGTTTAATTTCACGCGTTCGATATTTTGAGGTGGAATTAAAATAATTTTTTTAAAGTGACTCGGATGGTGATTTTGAGGTTACGGTTGGTTCCGAAAGGGTCAAAATAGTCGAAAAAGTGTACTCGGGTGTACAGTTTGGGTCCCGGGATGATTTTGGACCAACCCGGCATCGTTTAAGGGTATTTCGGTCATTCGGGAATTGGAGGTTTAGAGGACTCCGAAAATATTAAGTGTACATCTTCCATTAGAGATAAGGGGCTAGGGTTAACACAATCACAATAGAAGAGAGGCCATTGAAGATAAAGAGGAAGAGAAAGCCAAAGCTTCCTACACAGTTTTTCTCCCCAAACGCAACGGAATCGAGATCGGAGCGAGGTGAGAACAACCACACCATCATATTAATGAAATTCAGACCTGATATTGAGAGGCAAGTATTTAAATATCAATTTATATTAAGCATGTTATACTACCCATGTAGATTAGGGTTTGATTTCATGCTTTTGGATGTTTTATATGAATTTGGGAGGGTTTAATTCATAAACTAGAGTGGGAATGCATGTAGAGATGTTCCTTAATGATGATAATATGAAATTAGTGGGTTTGGGTTGATTAATAAGAGAGCAATCTGAGTTCTTGATTAATAAAGTTGATGAATATGAGAAAAAAATTGGGGTTTTATGTTAATTAAAGGAGAATTTGATTTTTAGGTTGAATCTTTGATGTTGTGTAAATTTTCATTGGAAATTTATCTCTATACGAAGATAAACTGATATTAGAGTATATTTGATGATTAAGATTGAATCTTGATGGGTTCTTGATTGAAGAACATGAATCTTGAATGACTTAGGGTTTAATTGATGAACACAAGATGTCAATCTGCCAGAATTTTTTTATGTAATTTTAAACGTATACCATTTTAGTTTTACTTAGAATTAAAGTGATATCCATACATGTTTAGAAAGGTCTATGTCCTGGATTTCTAATGAGCTTTGAATCAGGTCAATCGGAGTCCCGTAGAGGGAGAAATCGATGTTTTACTGTAGGGTGTTTGATATGCCAGCATAGTAACTGCCAGAAT
The DNA here is from genome assembly GCA_949130495.1 of Sambucus nigra. Lineage (NCBI taxonomy): Eukaryota > Viridiplantae > Streptophyta > Magnoliopsida > Dipsacales > Adoxaceae > Sambucus > Sambucus nigra. Next base: position 260,764,714 of record OX422223.1, on the reverse strand, counting down.
TTTTGACGTAACTTTAAACGTATGCCATTTAAATTATACTTAGAATTAGAGTGAGATACATACATTCTTGGAAATATCTATGTCTTATCTTTCAAATGAGCTTTGAATCAGGTCAATCGGAGTTCTGTAGAGGGAGTAATCGATATTTTACTACAGGGTGTTTAATCTGCCAGAAAATTTTCTAATCGATTCGGTTGCTCAGTTTTGGCCAAAAATTTCCTTTTCTTTAGGACCTTTGGAAATTGTTTGGAATTAATTTTTGGGATTTAATTTCTAATATAAGAGAATTATATTGAAACACCAGTAGTCCTAGTTTGGGTTTTAGGCGTTACCTACGAGGGAAGTTTAAGGGCTAAATTAATTTGGATTAATAGAGAGCAAAAATCTAAATTGAAGGATAGTTTGAGTTAAGGGAATTTGAGAGGAACGGGGACTTAGACCATTAGGGGGTAGAGAGTTTACCTTACGATATTTTATGTGGAATAAAGGATACCCTTCGAGTGGTGAGAAATACTCGAAAATGTATGGTAATAAGCGAAGTTATAAATTATGGAATACGTAGAATATTCGGGATATAAATATACTATATATGAGGCTTGTGATATGGGATGTGTGTGTGCCCTATTGTTATTATAAATATATATATAGGTGTAGTGAATACCTATCGTTATTATATGGTTATGTGAATACCTCGTTGATGTTATATTTATATAAGTGGAATGTGTACCTATATTATTGTTTATTATGTGTATGACATACCTACCATACTTGCTATCACGGGAGGTTGGCGTTCGAAAGAGGACAATCTTATCCTGTGTTGCCTTCGGGGGGATTTTAGATTTGGTACCTCAAGAACATAGGACTGTGAATGGCTTATCTGTGAGTCGATAAGTCTGCTGACTGTGGGAGCGTAGGTATGTGCGTGACCTATGGATATGTGAACTATGTTCGCCTCCAATATGTGTGATTTGATATATATGGTTCGTGAGAGAAGACGAATCAATAGTCCCTTGTACAACAAGAGATGTAACCGGACATGATAGCAGAGTATGCATGCACCGCAGCTGTGCCTAGGGGTGCCTTACTAGTATAGATATAATGGATGATAAATATATATACCTTTGAGATGTTTTACAATATGAACCGCAGCTAGGTCTGGGAGGTGCCGTGTTATATATATATATATTAAAAAGTGTGCATATATATATATACTTGTTATGTTATCTACTGTGTAAAATTAATGGATGAGAAACATAGTGAAATCTTATTTGACTTAAGTATGTGAACACTAAATCCTAAAATTTGAAAAGCCTTGCTCATATTAAAGAGAAATGGATATACATATTTAATAAATGTATTTGCATGGAAATACGGGTAGACGATATGAGTTATGGGTAGCAGACTTATGATTTCAAACCAGTTAGTTGTGTGTATCTAAACTAAAAGTAATCTGAATATTGGGGTCGAGGTAACATTCCGGACCAATACATATGGAATAACTATTGGGGTAGGGGTAACATTACGAACCAAGAGCCCTTGATGTGTGATACAAGGATATAATAGCAAAGCGTGTACTTACATTATATATGGTGTGTAAAATATATATACTACATGAATAATCTACTTATGTGTGCTAGTAGAGAGACGAGATAGTATGTATCTAAACAACGATTAATCTACTAAAGAGTAATTAGTAGGGAGCTTAGATAGGGTATATCTATATAATGATGAAGCTACTAATGTGTGAATAGTAGGAAGATAGTTAGTGAATATCTAAAATAAAGTTTAAGTAGAGAAACTTAAATGGTAAAGTTTGAACAATAACCTACATAGAAAGGGTAACTGGGGTTTAATAATAACATAAGAGATATGCTAATTATTAAGGGTATTCGATAGCGTACTGTATGGGCGGTACGGAGGAGATATATTGATTTGGGTTTATTATATAATGGTTGCCTAGTTAGATTGGCTAGAATTGACTAGGTGGGGTTAAGTAGCAAACGTTAGGTGCGCATTATAGATGAGAGATGAGGAACTCAAGGGAGTGTTCGCAACCTAACATGTGTATCTAATAACTGTTCATTTAAATTGTTATTTAAGTACTTGCTAATTTTTTTTAAATGATTTTTACTTGGGCTCTGACCCGTACTTGCAAAACCTTTTTTCAAAACCTTTTAGGTGTCCAGCCACAGGGACGCCAAGCAGGATGATCTATTCTAGGGATGCGTAGCTGCAGCACTTGTGTATGCTTGCAGGATTTTGACTTAGACGATTCAGTTACTTCACTCCTAGTGTAGGGTGCAATGCAGTACTTTATCCGGGCATGTTGCCCACAGTTATTTCATTTATGATAGTCAGACCTTGTATTTAGACTCTTATTCAGGTTGGACTATATGTTGGATTTTGTAACCGATGGTTTATTCGGTATTATTTCATTCCAGTCTTTTATATTGTGGATGGATTTATATTACTTTTGCATGAGACGTATTTATGTAATAATGTTTTGTTGTTGATTGTTTAATAAAAAGATTAAAATTTTGACATCGGCTTTTTGAATACTAGGTGGTTAGTAATGTTTTAAAAAGTTTTCGACAGTGGTGCTAAGAATGAACCAAATGAGAAACCTGTTTTAATTGGATATAGGACTGATCACCCGATATTAAATTAGGCAGGGTGTCAGAGATGGTATCAGAGCATCAGGTTCTAGTATCCTAAGGATCTGTGCGACTTTTCACGTTTCAGCATAGCGTTCTTTGATATAGAGCCTTATGATAGGATTGTTGTATTTCTCGACGTATGAGATTACGTTCTCCTGCCGTTATATATAGTTGATGTGATTCGTATACGAGCTCGGTTGGGGTTCATACACTAAACATTATAAGACGACTAGTGAGGGCCGTTAAAAGGACTGCATGAGGAGAGGCTTAGCAGAAAGACCTATAGTATTCTGGGAATGGTGATTGAGATGGAAGTCATTATGATTATTGTTCAGGATGGTGACAATAGGAAAATCACTCGGGAGGAGAAGTTTTCCCAAGAACTTTTATAGATAATGTTGGTGCAAATTTTAGACTCATCCAGTGTTGTCGATAAGAGGTGGGGGAAAAATAGAGGGACTCTTTGGGAGAGTCATCTATAAAAAAAAAGGGGAGAGTAATAGGCCAATGGAAGGATAAAATCCAAAGGCAATTGTGTAGGGCGGAGTGTAGCAACACCCGAGATTAAAATTTCGAACGGAAAGTTTTGAGCTCTTAGGGGCTGTATAAAGTGACGAGAGTTAGTCACCACATATAAGGAGTATATGGGATTAAACGAGAAATTTAAGTGAGATTTGATTGATAGATATTCCATCTGCTATTTAAACATAGATGCGAATTAAGTTTTAAAACTTATCACAAGTGAGCGAGTTATAGGCCGATTGTGAGAAAGGAGCTGACTTTTTAAGGGAACTTTACTCGACGAACGGGAATAGGAAGAAAATAAAGGTTCTTTATGTTGATAATGGACTCATGAGTAGAATACAAAAGGATGGATGAGAAATCCGGTTAAGATGAATAGTTTTGAGGTCGTCAAAAGTCGTATGTTTACGAGTTTCCATTAACGCTTCCATGAGAAGGGAGCTAAGAGGGTTAGAGAATCTACACGAAGAGTAAGATTGGATTTAACGGTGATATTGAAACACCATAGGAGAGTACACCCATTAGGGATATTTGAATAATACAATGCAAGAAAAGAAAGGAAAAATAACTTTTATGACGATTTATAGTTCACATATAAAAACGGGTATGTTCTATGACTGGTTTATGTACATTGTCATTATAATTAACAAAGTAACCGTCGTAATAGGTACCCTTTATGACGGTTTGTACAGAAAACTATCGTAATAGGATGGCTTGTTATGACGGTTTTGTCAACACCAATTTTATTAAGACACACAACATTATTGTTAATGACGGCTTGTACGAAAAACTGTCGTAATAGGATGGTTTTTTACGAATGTTTTTTCAACACCAATTTATTATGACACACAACATTACGAAGGTTTTTAAAGCTTTGAAAACCGTCATAAATAACCTTTTATGACCCTTTTTCCCTGTCATAAAAATATTTATTTCTAGTAGTGTAGCCAAGTGGTAAAAGAGTTTAAATAATTTTTCAATAAATTTCCTACTCCGCTGGCGACGTACACTGGATCATCTTCGCAACCGATATATACTTTATCAACCAGGATCTGACACTCACCCTCCTGCAAAGGTCGATTATGTACTAAAGTGCCTACTTGAGTGGAGATGAGCGTGTGCACCCTAACGGTAACTTTACCACTTAAGTCCTTAATATAATATTTCTCACCATAGTCGGTGTGGGTTATTGACGATGATCAAAGACCTATGGTATGCCGAGGCATTGAGAAGGGGAATGTTGAAGGAGGAACCGAAATCTGTGAGGGGAATGGAGAAGGAAGAAAAATTTTAGGTGGTAAGGGGAAATTGGGATGCATTGGGGGTTGCAGGGGCATACGACCGATTAAAAGGGACAAAATTTGTGAAAGTTTATCATTCACGCCTCCCAATTAATTTTGAAGCCCCATTACATCCCCTTCAGTCCTATAATGACGTTCATCGAAACACTTATTAACGGAAGAAAGTTCATCCACGAGAGGTGCATCGTGTTTGGATCTTATTTTTGACATATGCGACCCCAAACCTCTTGTCTTACCTCTATGGTCCTTCCCCAAGGTCTGTGCAAGGGCATCATTGTTAATGTCATCGAACGGGCTTGAAGCTGACTGACTACTCTGAGACTATTGATTCTAGAGTTTTGGCCACGTGAGGAGGGAATTTATTATCTTTGTCTCGTCTTGCATGCACGTACAAGGTTGTCCTATTCAGTGTCTTTCCTTCATCTGGGCTGCCTTTTGTCCTGTTCGACCACACATTCTTTAAATCTTCATAAGATTTCGAGCTAAGCCAGTGGACATCAGTTTTTTTAGCCCTATTATATTTGTTTTTCTCCATTTACAGCATTTTTGAGTCCTTCGTCTCATTTTCCAAAAAATATTCCATTGACCGACGACTGACATCTCAACATTCGTAGGGATTTTTTCTTTGAGCACCAAAATGTCGGAGCTTGATGTTCCCTTAGGGAAGTGCTTCTGCCTAAGGTTTCTCCGCTATGTTCAGAGTTGTTCAGCAACCCGAGAAAGAACTTTATTTTTTGAGTTTGGAAAAAATTCAAATTGTTTGTTGAGTTGTTCGTAGATGTCATATTTAATAGCTTTATCTAAGAGGTTCTAATTATTAGCTCCTCCTACTCCCATATTAATTTTTTCCAAGGATAAACAATGGGCTTTAAATTGTTGAACGTGATTCTTATCCCCTGTGGGGTTATTTTCCAATAGAGAACCCAATGGGCTTCTTCTGAACTGACCCGATTATTTCAGGAGCGGTGGGCATGTCTGTTGGATTAATGGTTTTACCTTGCCTACTGCACTCAGAGTAGGGGAGTGAACCGTTGGTAGAGTTGAGTATTACTCACCAATTGGTGATGAGAATTGTCCTTATGCTGGCGTCACGTCCTCGGTTGGAGCGTTATTTCCATTATAGCCCGACATTATCTACAAAAATAATAAAAGTTCAATGTGTATCTATAATAATAGATGCATAATTTCAAAGTTCAATATGAAATTATAACTAACAAAATAATTTTTTTGACCATATATTATAATCTACCTTTTCATGGTAAGACTATAATAAAAGTTCAATGTGTCTGATCTCCATCCAGTCGGGATTTATTTTTAAAAACCTATGGATTTTTGCACGTGGCCAATTAAGAGGATGCATATCTATAATGAATGCATAGATTTCAACGACATGAACTCGAAATTTCATCCTCTTTAGCCTATTGGCAAGAGTGAGTTTGACGTGGATGTGTCGCGAAACATCACAGTCTTCGGCAATGCTCTTTGTACGTAATTCTATCCATAATGAGTGAATTTTGTTTCTTCTTTCTCTAATAGCGTAAGAAAGGTCAGTGCTGTATCAGGACTATGTACGCGAAATATATATTGTACAGCTTCATCCAAGCATTCTGGTAGGGAAAACAGAATACGATTGAACAAGTAATCTTGTTGGAGATGAACTCCATGGTTTACAAGGTAGTTAAATTGTTCGATCTTACTATTCCCATACCAATAAATCGGAGTACCCATTGAATGAGTCTCATTAATGAAAGAGGTATGACTGCGGGTGAATTACAACCTTTCACACTCTTGTTGCTATTTATTATCACCGTGACTCATTTTTCTTGAGAAAAGTGAACGATGGCGTGGATATTATTCCTATAAATAATGACTCTAATGGGTTATTAACTAGTTATTATATACGAGCGCGTGAATCCCGTGCTCACGTACACATAGAAATATACACATACACACACAAATACACACACAGACTGGGGGTCCCGTGACTCGCGGTCGGTTCCTGTGGGTTATATTGGTCGTTTTATGTAAAGATATATGAATGCGATTGTGGAGTCACTTTGGATCAAATACTCCCAAAATAGACCTCAATTTTTTGCGGTCGTTATGACCTTACTTCACACAACGGTCGCAAAAATCTTTGTGAACCAACCTTTGATATCCTTCACACAACGGTTACTTTCTCGCTTATATTAAGTCTTTGCATTACGATGGAAATTGCGACCAATGGGATTTGAGAAGCAAAGCGTGGAATCAAACTATAGTTGCATAAAAATACTTACTTCCCCTCACTCAACAAAATCGAACTCCAGCATCTAAAATCAGTAATGGGAATACTTACTATAGCTGTAAAAAGCCAGGGCATTGATCCAAAGATTGTCCAGATAAAATTCCAAAGAAACTAGCAAGACACGTAGTCTCCCACGAGTGAATCCCGAGTATATGTGTGTATCTCACCATTAATTTATTAGGTTTTGAATACCTACTTATGTCATTTAAGCTAATAATCCCTAAAATCAATCCTAACATCAACCCTAAAATCAACCCTTACAAACAGTAGTCATAAAATTAACCCTTACAAACATTAGTCATAAAATTAATCCCTTACAAATATTACCCCTAAATTTAATCCCGAATTTAGCATCAATAATGAAGGACACACATTTTTTTATATTTTTTTATATTTCAACCCCAAACTTAAACCAACATTAGTCATATATTTTTTTCTAGAATACACAATACACATACATGCACACACACAATATACATATACATATACATATACATATACATATACATATACATATACATATACATATACATATACATATACATATACATATACATATACATATACATATACAATACACACGTACCACTATAAGAAAAAAGCCTTTTTATGACTTTTTTAAGTGTCTTAAAACGCATTTTATGACGCTTTATTTTTTAATAAAAAACGCCATAAGTTTGGGTGTCATAATTGATACCCATAAAAAGTGTCATATTAGGTAACGATTATATATAACTTTTTTTCTTTCAAAATTGTCATATCTACTACAAAAAAGGTCATAATATACTCGATAAGATGTCATATTTGATTTAAAAAGTGTCATGATAAACAGTTTACAAATATTTAAAAAGGTCATAAAATATTTCATCACGTGAGGATTTAATACAAACGGTTATAAATTAAACATATAATAAAAATAATAATTACCAATATTAATGTCATAGTTGACAAATAAATCTAAACACAAATCAAAATTCATAGTAATATAAAAACAAATTGAATTTTTTTGTATTCGAAGTCACGTACATAAAAAATTCACCAGACCAAGTCATTTCTCCATATAAAAAAAATAGTGGGACACAAATAGATATACCCACCATCTACATTAATCACAAAAAATAATGGCCTACTACATGTATCATAACTTTATATAGCCACTATGTACATCATTAAAAGAAATGTCTCCAAAAAAATTTACATCCAAAAATCACACATAAATACATGAGTCTTCCTTTGGCTTTCGCGAAATTGTGTCAACACCTCAAAAGCTCCAAATCATATAATATAAGCCTCAATAAGCTCCCAACATGGACTTTCTTCTTCAAAGCGTCCTACAATAAAGCAAATTATCAAGAGTGTTGTTAAATCATATTCTTTTAAACTTGAATGATAATAATGCATAAAATAGATTAGAATGGAAAAGGAGAATCCATGTGGCCGGCCTCATATGATGGGATTAAGGCAAGGAATATGATGACGATGATGATGATGATGTTAAATCATATTCTTTTCAATCCTCTTAGGTAGTACATGTCCAAATTTATAAAGATTATATAAAAAAAAATTATGTTTTCTTAACTTTTGAAAGAAAGTCATAATCTTTTCACCAACTTCCTTGGTCGCATTTTCTTGATATTCTCTATTTTTAGATTTTCGGGCGGCTATCCACATTAGAGACCTATTATCCTCATCAAATGCATCTCCGTGTATCTTCTTTGTCCTAATTATAAAATAAAATATAAGGAATTAAGCACACAACACAAAATCCCCACAATGAATTGATTATGGTTGTATACTCTACAAATAATATAATAATTCAACCACATGCCTCTAATCTAGCAATGATATGTCTTTCATATGCCTCGAATTAAATGCTCCTGTATAAGTTCAAAATAACATATATAAATCTCTAATGCAATGTAAAACAAAACATATAAATTCCAGTTTTTTTCGAAGTATTATGTCGTGTATAATGTTAGTCGAAAAGATTTTTATATAAAACAAATAATTGTAAATAATTTAAAAAAAAATTGTGCAGAGTTTTCTTTGTTTATAGGACTATCCGCCCTGTTTAAGAAAAAAAAAACTTCAACAATATTCAAATAGACCCAAATTATCAAACAAATTCAAACATTATTTCATTCACTAATAGGGAAAATAAACCATTGACACATTGATATTTTTTCTGTGTTTCACATTAAAAAGAGTCAAATAAGATTATCCTCACCTTTAAGTAATTGATGATCAACCTTGAAAATCATTTCTTCCATCCTTGCTTTTAGACAACCATAATAAGACTTTATATTATTTCTTCCATCCCTCTGTTTTTAGATGGCGAGAGTCACTGAACTTGTTGATTTATCTGGTTAGCATTCAAAATTATGAGTTACGCGAAATATGCATTTCGCTGTACTTAGTAATTTAACAATATTCGGTTCTCGTATGAAAAAACAAAGAAGGTAGTATTGCAATAACCAATTTAACCTTACAGAGTAGTGAAAGCGTATATATAAAAGGAAATCATGCACATGTACGATAACACAACTTTTCAAAGTGGTCCATTTTAAAGTTTCCCGTGCATTTTATCAAACTGGAACTAAGAATGGGTGAAAACAAGAGTGACATTGTCAAATTTGTATGAAAATTAAACTTACAAAGATAATACTTTCAAAATAACAAGGATGAGCCTTATGAATCTGACCTGAATCCTCAATTCTTCCATATCAAGCTCGTTCCTACAATACATGAAACAGAAACATTGTTGTAGTGCAAGCAAAATAAATGAAATAAACTAAAATGAAAACAATGTGTTGATTACCATAACTATACATCCAACTTTAATTCTTTCGATATAATTGTTGCTCAAACTTCAAAATCATTCTTAATATAAGATAGACATAATTGTGTCAAGTACATCAGCATACTTAAAATCAGATATTATAATGTAATTTGAAATATAAGATTTTATTAGTTTTTATTATTTTTGCAATAATCAAACATAGGACTGCTGATTTGCACCCACCCACCCACCCAACCCCTTAAACTACCGTAGGCCAGTCATTAAATAGTTTTTTCCAAATTTGAATGAAATACAATAAGGAATCTTAGTCAAAGTGATAAGCCCATATTTCCTTTTTCATTTTCCCAAATCCAATGTACCTTAAAACATCTATCTTTCCTTCGGCATGAAAGAGTAATTTGGGAGGGTGACATAACCTATAGTCATTTTTACAAAGTAGCGTTTGTAACTAAAAAATCCATGCACCAAAAATAATGTTGAATTCTAATGGCTTTATAATAGAAAAAAAATATTATATTCTGAAAACATTTGGCATAATAATATGTCGTTATTATGGTATGTTACTTGAATCATCTTAAAGTTGTTGGCACAATAATTTTTTCTTAGTTTATAACATAAAATGAATATATATGAGACCTCTACTTTGGCATGAGACTATATACCATAAACTCACACAAGAATGAGTTATACATTATAAAGTATTGTGATTGCTTATTATCTGATATGGTGCAAGTCTTTCCATCCTATTCAATGGCATGTTTCAATCTTCCTATGTCTTTAAGCTCCAAATTCAGTTCATATATTAGATATATCTTCTTATATGTCTCTTGATAACCTTATCTAATAGTAATTTATACTATATATTTCAAATTTTAGATCATAAATAATCTTATTATTAAAGATTTATAATTTTTGCATATTTTGTATAGTGTGCGCCTCACTTCAATCAGGCGCGCACCTAGGCTCCAGAGACATTAGCGCCTAGATACACCTTAAATAACTATGGTACTAAAGGAATGAGAAGGCCAATAATGTTACAACTGCAAAGTGCAGGAAGTCGGGAAACATATAGAGATTGTCCTTTAAGGTTGGACATGACTCTGATAATCAATCGTGATATATGTAGATGACTCATAATTTTCAACTCTAACGCCCAAGATTCCTTGTCTTTGTCTAACGCTAATAAATGTGTTGTTGAGAGTGTGGGAATGGTGAAGTTCAAAACTTTGAGTGGTGTCCCAAAGTCAGGGAAGAATTTGATTTCCATTACCATTGGTTGTAAGTTTTACAACATATGATGGTTAGAGAAAAGGCCTACTAATGAAGAGGTATCTTAGGTTCCCTCCAGAGCCAGCTAATGAGTTTGACCCTGGTTTGTTAATAATAATAAGAGTTTAAGATATGACTTAACCACAAATTAATCAAACAAAGTTAATGAGTGAATCGGAAGAGGCTGAGATTAAAGATCAAGGGAAAAAGTTTAGGAATAAGGGTAAAAGAATTTCTCACAGTGCTTCACCAAAGTTGGTCAAACATCCAGAACGTTTTTCTTCAAGTACTGATCTAAGAAAGGAAATGATTCAGCTTTGTCGAATCTAGAGGTTCCTATTGCAAACCATGCTATTTTACCTACAAAAGTTAGGAGCAGGCGTAAGATGGACCTAGAGAAACCTTAGAGACTTAAAGATAAAAAGTTTTCAGATAAAATTATAAGGGACCAATCCAGTGTTCCATTTTCTTCCATCCAAGACAGAGGACTTGAAATTAAGGAGAAACTCTCTAATTGCCTATTAAATCAACGACTGCGAAGATGATGTGCATTTGAATGGTTCTATAGTGCAATTGATTACCCGTGGTTTGATAAAAGAGAGTTTGTAGAATACTTGTGTCATGTTAGTTTGGGCCATGTTTTGAGATTAACTCGTATTGAATGGGGTGTCATAAGAAGCACTTTAGGCAAACCACAAAGGTTTTCAGAGCAATTCCTGAAGGAAGAGAAGGAGAAGCTGAATCAATACTATGATTCTGTTAGAACGCATTATACAGAACTTCGTTCAGTTATCAGGGAAAGACTGCCAATAGATCTTACAAGGCCTTTATCAGTTGGACAACGTGTTGTTTCTATCCATCCTAGAACAAGAGAGATTCATGATGCAAGTGTCTTAATAGTAGATCATGACAAGTGAATAGTTCAATTTGATCGGCCTGAGCTAGGTATTGAATTTGTCAGGGATATCAATTGCATGCCCTTAAATCCTGTAGAGAACATGCCTACGTTTCTTGCAAGACATGTTGCTTTTGATAAGTTCTTTGAGAGATTTAATGAGCCCAAAATGAATGGGCAGGATAAAGAGAAAAGGGTGGAAGGATACACAAATTTTTCTCTAGACGAGATCCTGGAACACGTCAATAGTTCCTCTCAATTATCTTTGTGAACTTATCCCATTTGTAATTTACTGAAGCAATCAAAGGTGGCTCCAATAAACGCTGATTCACAAGCAGCAATTGGACCTAAGGAAGCTGCCACTAATTAACAGATGGAAGATTCTCAACGTTCTACTCTGGCACAGCTTTAGGAAAAGGAAGCTGATGTTCAAGCTCTTGTTAGCTCACTCGAGCCTTGACAAAAAGGAAGTTGTGGCTTTTGAATTGCGACGAATTCATGATGATGTCTTGGTAAACCAAAAAGATGGTGACTGTGCTCTTAAGTATTTGGAGCCTTTTAAAAGGCAATATATTATTGTGCTAGTACAGTTAAATGAAGCTAATGAGCAGTTATATTCTGCTTTGTATTGCTTGAGGCAACGAACACGTATCAAGGAGACTTCTCAGTTACTGGACCGAGGCCCTTGTCCTTAGGTGACTTTGGTGGCCTCTTAAACTCCACTAATCATTCTTCAAGTAAAATTAAGGAATCATGATCTAATGTCTGTTGAAAGCTAAAGAACAAAGGCTCATCATATGGTAAATGCAACTAGGTAGGTAGTGTCATCACTGAAGGGTGGGGCAAATACTGTCGAGAAGATTGAGGAGGCTATAGATTATGTGAATGATAGGGTTCCGATAGATGATTCATGCATGGCGGCTGTGAGACATCCTATTCATGGTAGTTTTTCTTCTCAAGAACAATTAACTTCAAGGCCTTTTATTTCATTTGAGGCATTTAATTCCAAGTTGAAGAACGTGTCAAACATAAATGAAGAACCAATCCCTTCAGAACTAATAAGTCACTGTGTAGCTACTTTGCTCATGATTTATAAATGTATGGAACAACAATTTTTTCCTGTTGATGTGGCACAAATACTGGATTCGGCAGCTGCAAGTTTGCAACCTTGTTGCTCACAGAACCTCCCCACTTATACTGAGATACAAAAGTGCATGGGAATTATCAGGAACCAAATAATGGCACTCATACCTACCTAGGCTCTTATAAAATTGAACCCTCTTCGTCTTGTAAACGTGAAATTTTAGAGAGTGAACTTGGTAATTAATTTCATCTCTCATATTTTGAAAGTTGTATCACACCTATTCTTGTACCCTCCCCCCTTCAACTTGAATGAGGATCATCTATGTGTCGATGTACACTTGAGTGAACTCCTTGTATGATCTTTCCTAGTATATGAAGCCAACCTTTTCTACTAAAAATAAAAATAAAAAAATAAAAAATAAATATTGAATAGTTCAAATTTTTTTTTATACTTGAACCTATATAAGAAGGCAAATCACCTTATTTGTATATAAGAAGCCAAAGAAGATAACTCGCCTTAAAAGGCAACTCACGTTATATAAGAAGGCTCCACATCTTTAGGGTTCTGTAGGAAACCCGAATCATCAATACAATTAGAAGGTGTCATTGCCTAGTTAAGCAAAAAATCAGGGCACGAGGTACTGAAATAAATGGAAGACGTGAAGGGTAGATTTGTCGAATCACCATCACTGTCGATTCCCCTAAGACTCGATATCCTATTATGTATAAGAAGAGATGACAAGTTTATGTTAACCCTAACTGGGCATCTTACTGCTAACCCCAACCGAGAGAGTCGAGCTGTGATGATCCTCATAGTGGTGTGTCTTAGGGTATCTTATTGGGCTGGGTCAGTGGGCGCACATAGTGCATTCTAGGTAACATAAGACTAGTGTATGCCTGAATGAGACTCAACTGTGCTGAACATAAAAATCTTACAGCAATCTCAATCTCACCCATGTGTATTGCTCATGTGTACTGCTCGTTCCATGTGTACTTATCGTTCCATTGTGGCTTAAAGCGGTCAATGATTGTATGGGTACGAACCCACTTGGGACCATACTTGGCCACCAAATAGGCGTCCATGGTGCCACGTGTACCGTCTGCGATTTTGAGGGGAAGAAAGTTTGTTGCCCCACAGATGCCCACTTCTAATAATCCAATGGGTGGTTTGAACAAGTGCTTTGCGGGTCGTCGAACATCGCTGGTCACGTGATCAGCGTCGTCAAGCATGTGATAACCACCTTCAAGGCAAACACGAATATGTATCCTCCCTATGTAGGGGCATTTCTCATCAGCAACCAAATTGAACCATCTTGATCTTGTATCGGAATGGTCATATGTATGCTTGTCAATGCTGGCTACAGGGACCTTAGCATGCCCCACACATTGGCCATTGGACACATATTCCACATTTAATATCAAAAAGGGCTCGGCTGAACAAAAATGAGATCTTCATTCCAGGCGGGGTTAGAGGAGCCCACTGTTATTCTGCTTATTGTGAAAAGCTGAGCCTTGACGTAGATCTCAGGATTAGGATGGGAATGGGATAGTTGCAAATCTTGGATTTGGATGACATTTAGCCTTAAATACCACAGGTTGGGAGAGGTATATTTGGCTCGAGTTTCGGGTATGAGACCACCGGAATTGAATTTCCAGGCCTCTTGAAACGCGTCATCCATCTGAGTCCCTACCCACATAACCAACATCACATCAGTTGCAGGAGAGCCTTGAAGGGTGTAACATTAGGGGGACAAAGGGCTATCCAGTGGGAGTCTCTTGGGTACTTCTTATAACTCGATTAAAATGATCCCCAAACATCTTTCCCTACAAATGTTATTCTCCCCATATTTCTTTACCTTTTCCGCCCATACTGAACCCTCCAACGAACTTGAGTTGAGGCCTTCTTTGTCGAACACAAGTACTTAGTCCAAAACTTTATATAATGTTTGGGACTTGGATTTGATAGCATGAGTCCCAATCATAAGCTTAGCATAGATGGACCAGCTAGTACCCGCCTCTGCTCCGCTATTTTGACCTTTAATACCCTTACATAGAGAAATTGCATGCGATCCGCACTCAGCTTTTTGCCGCAACTCTCACCCATTTTCTTATACTTCAATCACAACTCAATGAGGCCGTCTCAAGTTGGCTTGCACATAATGGCTAATTAAGCTTTGTTTTTTTAGCTTTCATGAGCTATTTTGTAACCAAACAAGTGAAATAAAATGTGAGTTTTGCTCAAAAGACACATGTATTACAGTAAAGAAAGTATGGCATTTTTCGTAGATAAAGGCAGTTCATTATCTTCTAGGAGTAATTGGGCCAATAATTTAAGCATATTTGAAAAGCTCATAACATTCCACCCATTCTTTTCTTTCAAATTGAGTAGAGTTCGACCACTCTTTTCTTTCAAATTGAGTAGACTCACTAGTGCAGACATCTTCGTAAAATTTTCACACCCTTTAATTGCCGAACTTTTATAGCGATGGCCAAAATATCCCGAATGTTCCCCTTCATAATAGTATATAAGTATTTACACACTTAAAATACTAAACCCATAAGAATTCTTTTACTTAAGATTTACTTACCTTAATCACTTTTAAGGATTTATATATAATCCTGAATATACCAATTCGTAATACTTAAATAAGTATACAAGCTACTTATCTTAATTTCCATAAGCATCGCATCACCTATAATAATAGTCGTCAAAAGACGTACCGGATAGCCGCTCAATCCTCTTTAGCCCATATCCTAAATTCCATCCTAATCGCATCCTAGGATTTACTCAAATGCAATCGGCCCATATTTATTCTAACGCATAAATATATCTATACACATTTGTCGAAGACCTCTCTCTCGAATGTTACGCGTCCAAACCATTCATTAGGCCCATACCCCCGATTGTACCCTTAACTACTCCAAGGTTCCCTCTTTCATCCCAAGGTTTACTCACCCTAAATTCCATTATCTAGGAGTCCTAATATCACATCTAGAATCCCCTATAATAATCTCCAATTTGCAATTTAACTCCCCTCAATCTTAAAGGAGGAAAACTAACAAATCCTGCTAAGGCGAATCAATTCGCCCCTAGTGCAAATCGATTCGAACTAGCGAATCGATTCGGTCTACATCCGAATCAGTTTGGAAAAGGGTCTGCAATCAGGTCTTTAAGGGCGAATCGATTCGGTCTCAATCCGAATCGATTCGACCGGAGACAGCCTTATAGGTTTCCTTATGCGAATCGATTCGGTCTAGATCCGAATCAATTCGCCCTGTTCGGAGCTCACTGTTTGGGCGATTTCATCTTCTCCAAAAATCCTAAATATCATCCCAACCTCCATTTTTGTGGTTTCTAATCTCAACCACCAACACTAAAATCATCTAATCACTGATTTATAACTAACAAATCAATTATTTCATGGGATAGAACAATTTCTCTTGGATTAAACCCCAAAATCAATTAAACTCTCTTTTCTCATTTCATCCCATTTTGAACCATATATACACACCATTAACATGGGTTTAACACTAGAAGTCATCAAGAGTTAATAATACATCAATTATTAAACTCAAAATTATTTTTCTCAAATTTATTTCAAGGGTTCCAACCTAAAAATCATATAGTTTACCAACTATAATATGAGATACACACACTCAAATGAATAAAGCAAGTAAACACTTGCCTCGTGGATAAAATCCGACAATCTCAAATCGAATCCCGCGGAGTTTGGTCAAAAATCCCCATTTTATCCTCTTTTCCTTCTTCCTTTCTTTCCTTCTTCTTCTCTCTCTCTCTCTCTCTCTCTCTCTCTCTCTCGTGCCTTATAAGAGAGAAATAAGGGTTATCCCTTATAAAACCCAATTTTGACTCGTATACTCAATTGCGAGTCCCTACTAGTTCAAAAGTCCTCGGAACCTAATCACTACCCCCGGATACTCTATTCTGACTATCTCGGCCATTCCAAAACCAACCGTGCACTCAAAATCTCCATCCGAGTCACTTAACTAAAATTCACTAGTTGAATCTGATGCTTCTCAACACGCGTTTTTTACAACGTAAACTATCACTCGTCACTTAACCCAATTGCGACATGACATAAAAATACTCCAACTCATTTACTTAGTCCCCAAAGTAAATGTAACACACATTGGTAATTATCTAACACTCATAAATCCCGAATTACTATTCATAATAATTCCTCTAATTACCAGATTACACCCACTTATGTAATTTAAGTATCTATAAAAGTACGAGGTATTACAACTTACTACAATTTTAAAAACACATGGGATGCGAGTCTAACAAGTCTTAGGAGATAGGACTAAAGCCCAAAAAACTATTATGGAAAAGCAAACCGTTATGAACTCCAATTGAATATTGTTCCACACTTCCCGACTACGATGAAATTAAAGTTGAAAAAGATGGGGGCTAAAACTCTAAATAATTATAAGGGTATTTTGCAGGGACTAAACCATAATTTTTTTGGGAAAAAGTACTCATGTGTCCCTTGCAAACAAATTTTAAACACTAAAGGAATTTTAACAAATTTTAAATACTTAGGTTCACTAATTCTCTTCTTGTAGCAGTCCATGCTAGTGGATGTAATACCCCGTATTTTTATGGCTTTTGAAATTGGGGACTTATTAAATTTAATTGAGATATTAATTTAATATTAATTCAGAAATTTATTTTAAATATTTACTAGCATAATGTGAATTAGTAATTATTGGAAATTTGTTGAATATTACTAGACGAGTAAAGTAATATATGAGATTGATTTTATTAATATTGTTACGAGTGAATAATATGGCAATTATGAAAATTTATGTCGGGAAGCGCCTGTGTCGTGTCAGGACTAAATTATTATTATAAAAGTGAATAAATTATAAGTCACCCGTATGGTCATTTCGAGTGCGCCAAAGTGTTCGGAAGGGTCGAGATAGTAAAAAAAGAGTACCCGGGGGTTTAGTTTGGGTCTCGGGGTGTTTTTAGGCCTAATTGACATCCGGGTAGGGTATTTTAGACATTTTGTATTTTTGGGTAATTAAACCCACGAATTTTCTTAGTATATATTAGCTATTTGGAGTTGTCTCTTAGGGTTAATAAACACAAAACCTAAGCCCAACCACTGGAGAAGAAAGTGAAGAGATTAGAGAAGAAGGTGAAGAGTTTCCAAGCAATCCAAAGCCTAGAAGTCACCCGATTGCACTACCACCACCACCAAAATGTAGATCGCATGACGAGGAACGTAACCATATAATTTTCATCAATAAATCAGATCCTTGAATCCCAGGCAAGTATCTATCTTGCTGATTTCCAAGTTAATATACCTTCCATGTTAGTCTAGGAATAAAAATCATATGTTTAATTGAAGAATTATATGTTTTGGAAGAGAATTTATATGTGTTGTAGGGAGAATCCATATAGTCTGAAATCGTGATTATATGTAGAGTATTATCCACGAATTTATTATGATATTTGGGAAGAAAATCTGGATTAAAATAGAGGTTGATGACTATTCATGCAAAATTTGGTTTTATAAATAAATCTGAGATTAAACCCCTTTTTGATTGATTCGTTGAGGATTTATTGATGTTGTTACGTTAGAACTTGTTTATATACATTGCTTATACATTTGGATAACTTGTTTGGGAGTTTGGGATTAAATTATAGAGGTTTGGAGGGGTTAGAATGGTTGAACCCGTAGGTTGAAATTTGTAACAAACTGGGCAAGAACTGCTTGATCGATCGATCGACCCCATTCCTCGATCGATCGATCCCTCCTAGAAAACTGCATGTTTTTTTCCCTTTTCGTTTAATTCGGATAAAATATGTGGGAACCCTTGAATATCTTTTAAATAGTATAATGGGTTATGGAGAGGACCAGTAGGGTCTAAGTAGACTCCGTTGAGTGAAATTGATATGAGATGAAATTGTGGGTTAACGGGGAGTTATTCATACATTGGAAATTGTGCGTACATTTACTAAAAGATTGAGACTCGTGAAAGATTTAGATTAGAAGGAAAGTGAGGGTATACCTACTGAAATTTATACTTAGTGAGAGAGAATACTTCGAGAGATGAGAAGTAAGTATGAAGTAAATTATAAATGAGAATAAAAGAGACAAATCCGTTATGCGAGATAATTAAATAATTTGTACTAAGAACGAATAATTATAATTACGGGTTGTGGGCGCACCTAATTTGAAAAATGTGAATATTTATATATATGACTGTGGGACTGTGCATATGTTATGTATCTGTGTAAAAATCATACCCGTGCTACTTGCTATCACGGAGGTTATCGCGCCGGGGCAGTCTTATCTCGATGAGACCTTTATGGGGGATATTGACTTGTACCCTAGAGCATAGGATTCCTTGGTACAGACTATCTGAGAATGATAATCAGACGGTCCTAAGAGACGTGAGGGGTATGTGCTGACCTCTTAGTGACTTGGAACTATGCTTCGCCTCCATTTTGTGTGTATTGTGTTAATACAGTTCGAGAGTGATTCCGAACTAGTATTTTCCTTAGTACGAGTTATACGGGGACTTGATAGCAGAGCATGCCAACACCATAGATTTATGTGGGGTGCCGATAGTATATATATATATATGGAAACTTTCTACTGTGTGTATAAGTAGTTAAGTAATGAATAAATGCTTCAACTTTATAACTAGTGTTCGTGAATTTTGTAATGGTACTAAGTGGTTCTAAGTAACGTAAGAATATGGAAGAGAATGATTTTCTAAAACTAAATATTATGGCCTTAGTACTTCTCGGAATAGAACTTTATGGAAAAATAAATTAGATAGACTTATGTGATCAGTAGTACGGTAGGCGTGTACACTAGATGAGAGGTGAGAATTCTCAAGAGAGTGTCACATACTAACATGATGGTTATATTAGTCGGTAAGCATTTTAAATACTTACTAAACTATTTTTAAAACCATTTTATACCGGGCTTTGACCCGTTTTCTATCATTTCTTTCTCTCTTGTATATATATGTATGTATTACAGGTGCCCAGCCACATGGGCGTCATGCTTAGGTTCTTTGGATTGGACGTGCTGCAGCTTATATGGAAGTTGCAGGCCCTTGCTTTAGACGACCTTGTCATTGATTCCGTTCCTACTTTAGTTCTTTATAGTTAGGGCACGTGTCGCCCAAATTCCTATTCCGTTTGGATTTGTCAGAGATTTATGTTTATTTATATTTCCAGTATCTAGTACTCTTCGGGAGTTAACTCTTGTCAGGATGATTACATTTATAGTTCTTAAACCTGGTTTGGTTTATTTAGATGGTTCAATTCTTGTGTGTTAATTGCCATCCTTAGTATGTATGTGATTCTTAACTATTGGATATTAAAAAGGTTTTTATATTGGTATTTAATAAAGGAAAAATGAGACTTTAAATTGTTTTGACACTTCGCTTAATTATTTAGGGTGTTCAAATTGAAAATATTATTTTACGACAGTGATGCTGAGAATGAACCAACTGTTCACCTTGATTTTAATTTCATAAAGGACTGATCACCTGGTATTTAATTAGGCGGGGTGTTACAGTGGACTAACAAGTGGACCTAATAATAAATTGTCCTTAAATGTTTAAAAATTATCTGCGAGAGATTTAATTGTAAATTGCCCATTTTTTTCAATAGGCTACTTTTTATATTTTGTATTTTATTTTAATATTAATAATAAGAGTTTAAGTAATGATTATTGAGGAGAAGAGTCTACTATACATCTTTTCCTCCTCGTATAATTCAAAACCAAATATAGTATGAGAGTTAAACATAAATAAATTAAAATTAGTACTCCATCCATGTCGAATTAAGAGTATCTATTAATTTTTGTATAAATTAATAACATCTTCAATTAATGACCAACTAATGTCTGGATAGTTAATTATGTCTCTAAAGCTGACATACATGCATTGGTTTGATAATATATGAGAACACCAAATGCATCAAACATAAAATATTGTCTCCATATTTATTATGCTCCAAATTCACGGATACCCATTTACGCGTACGGATGGAAAAAGTCAACCATTAACATACGTGATAGATATAAAAACACTGTAATAGTAATTTAGAAAGAATAAAACTACTTAGAGTCGCAAAAAAAAATTAAAATTTATATTCAATGCATTAAAAATAGAATTTTTTTTATGAGTATGTATAGTTTTAGGGTATGGTTATTCCCACTCCAACAAACTACTTAGGCACTCCATTTTGCTCTCATAAATTAGGGAATGACCCATCCACCTTTATATATTCATATGAAAAATTTCTCATCCCCTCTCTCTCTCATACTTCCACAAGTAAAATAACCCTCCCAAATATCGAAAAAAAATTAAGATAAAAAGATTTTTAATTTGTTACATACTCAAAAATAATAGTGACTATACGCATAGTAATTTTTATATCAATATATAATAAATAAATATAAATATACAAACAATCACCCAATTAAAACGTAACACGATACCGTACAACACAAATTCTTAATTTTTTTTATATAACATGGCCACCACTCAAATAAAAGAGACACGATACGGCACATCACGATATCTTTTTTTTAATTAACACGAATACATCCTTACAAATTTTTATATTTTTATCTAGTTAGAACGACACAAATAAAAGCGACACGCGATTTTTTTTACCAAACACGCACCGCCCAATTATTCAAAGACACGACACATAACATGAAATATTTATTTTTTACTTAGCACGAACACAACTCAAATAAAAGCGACACGACACGAAAAAAAATCTCATTTTTTTACGAAACGCAAAACCAAACCCATTCCTCGTCTAACATTATCCAACTCGTAGAATATGCCTCATCTTGAAGTTTAAATCTTGTATTGTCACCAAAGTCTCTCTCTCTCTCTCTCTCTCTCTCTCTATATATATATATATATATATATATATATATATATATATAGGGTATGGTTATTTCCACACCAACAAACTATTTAGACACTCCATTTTGCTATCATATATTAGGAAATGACCCATACACTCTTATATATTCATATGATAAATTATTCCTCCCTCCTTTCTCTCTCTTACTCCCATAAGTCAAATAACCCCCCAAATATCATAAAAACAATTAAAAAAAAGTAGATTTTTAATTTGTTACATACTAAAAAATAATAGTGGACTATACTTGTATAGTAATTTTTATATCAATATATAATTAATAAGTATAGATATATAAACAATGACCCAATTAAAACGTGACACAACACCATACAACTCAAATTCTTAATTTTTTTTTATATATAACATGGACACCACTCAAATAAAAGAGACATGACACGGTTCGGCACGATATCTTTTTTTTTACTTAACACGAATACATCCTTACAAATTTTTATATTTTTATCTAATTAGAACGACACAAATAAAAGCGACACGCGATTTTTTTTACCAAACACGCACGACCCAATTATTCAAAGATAAGAAACATAACATGAAATATTTATTTTTTTACTTACCACGAACACAACCTAAATAAAAGCGACACAACACGAAAAATAAATCTTACTTTTTTGCGAAATACAAACACCAGTCAATTAAAAAAGACATGACACATAATAGGAAATCTTTATTTTTAACTCGTGTTGCTTTTATTTGAGTTGTGTTTGTGTTAAGTAAAAAATAAAGATTTCATGTTATGTGTTGTGTATTTTTTTATTGCCCGTGTTTGCGTTTTGTAAAAAAATGAGATTTTTTTTCATGTCATGTCACTTTTATTTAGGTTGTGTTCGTGCTAAGTAAAAAATAAATATTTCATGTTACGTGTCATGTCTTTGAATAATTGGGCCGTGCGTGTTTGGTAAAAAAAATCGTGTATCGCTTTTATTTGTGTCGTTCTAACTAGATAAAAATATAAAAAATTGTAAGGATATATTCGTGTTAAGTAAAAAATGAAGATATCGTGTTGTGCCGTATCGTGTCTCTTTTATTTGAGTGGTGGCCATGTTATAGAATTTTTTTTTAAGAATTTGTGTTGTATGGTGTCGTGTTACGTTTTAATTGGGTCATTGTTTGTATATTTATATTTATTTATTATATATTGATATAAAAATTACTATGCATGTATAGTAACTATTATTTTTTAGTATGTAACAAATTAAAAATCTTTTTATTTAATTTTTTTTTCGATATTTGGGGGGGGGGGGGGGTATTTTACTTGTGGAAGTAAGAGAGAGAGAGGGGATGAGAAATTTTTCATATGAATATATAAGGGTAGATGGGTCATTCCCTAATGTATGAGAGCAAAATGGAGTGCCTAAGTAGTTTGTTGGAGTGGGAATAACCATACCCATAGTTTTACTCATTTATAATTGGGACATATACCAAATAGTCCCTCGGATATTTTTTAATATTCATTTAGTCCAAATTTTTTTATTTTGTCTCAAAAAGTCCTTTGCCACATATTTTGGAGAGGGAGTGCCGCTGGCGCGGACCTCTAAAAATAAGAGGATATTGAGTGATTGAGGGACTAAATGGATTAAACTAAAAATATGTGTCCTTTTTATAAAATATATATTTATAGTAAGGACTATTTAATAATCTACCCTTTATAAATTTTGGGTGCACTTGGGGTTTGAGTAATCTGCGCTTTAAATTTTAAATTCAAAAAGTTAAAGAGAGAGACTAGTTTCCAACTTTTGGTAAGTGGTTTGAAAGAGAGAGCGAACCGAACAAAAGTCACATTCCAATCCAATACAAGCTTTGTTCTTCAATTCAACGCCTTTCAAAGTGTAAGTAAATCCATTGGTAAAAATAGAATAGAATAGAACCCGCCAAAGAATCATATACTATACTATACATTGCTTTTTCTCAAAGCTATCGCTCTCTCTCTCTTCCCCTTTACTTTCAACCGTCTTATGTATATAATACTCCCATTGTCTTAATTATTTTGTGCTAGTGGTGTTAGATATACATGTTCATGTGGGATCACATCACTACGTTCATGTTCTTCCTTTTCGGTTGCTGTTGGTAAGATTTTAAATACATGTTCATCTTCTACTATGTGCTTGCTTGTTTCCTTACAATTTTTTTATAACTAATTTTACTCACTTTTGTCAATGTGCGTGATGTTCCCTCCCCTCCTTATTTTCTTGTCTTGAAAGAATTATTTTTTCTTCTTGGCATTGAGATTTTGTTTTTATTTTTGAAAAACTATTATTATTATTATTATTATTATTATTATTATTATTATTATTATTATTATTATTATTATTATTATTATTATTATTATTATTATTATTATTATTATTATTATTATTATTATTATTATTATTATTATGTTGGGTGTCCCAGAGAATTTGTTACCAGGGCATTTTTATTTTTGGTTGCCATAAAGAAATATTAGTTCATAGATGGATGGTTATGGCTTCTATATTAAAAGTTTACACTATATTTAAATTGGCCCACATCAATTCGACAAATTCAATTCATACAAATATTTTAGTGATTTATATGGATTTGCTGATGATTCAGTTTGGGAAATTTCTTGTTTCGCTGAAATTGCATTTGTATGAACTCTCTTTACTTTAAGGATGGAAGCAGATTGAGGCATTTTTACGTACAAGGACAAGTTGGAAGTCACATTTGAAGATCAAAGTATAATATTAATAATAAGATGGATGCAAAAGCATTCTCTGCATGGCTATGGTCAGTAGAGCAATGCTTGAAAGAGTACAAAGTGAAACTAGACAAGGGCTTGAACACATATGACGTGGACAAACAGCGTCAAAGGTATGGATGGAACGAGCTCAAGAAAGAGAAGGGGAAGCCCCTTTGGCAACTTGTTTTCCAACAGTTTGACGATTTGCTCGTGAAGATCCTCCTCGTTGCTGCCTTGATATCATTTGTGCTAGCTTGCCTTCATGGAAAAGAAACCGGTTTTGAAGCATATGTTGAGCCACTTGTGATCCTCTTGATTTTAGTCTTGAATGCCATTGTCGGAGTTTGGCAAGAGACTAATGCTGAGAAGGCACTCGAAGCCCTTAAGGAGATGCAGTGCGAATCGTGCAAGGTTCTAAGGGATGGGTATTTAGCGCCCAATTTACCCGCAAGAGAGCTTGTCCCAGGAGATATTGTGGAGTTGCGGGTTGGTGATAAAGTCCCCGCAGACATGAGAGTTGCGGTCTTAAAGACATCGACCTTAAGAGTTGAGCAGAGCTCGTTGACAGGGGAGGCAATGCCGGTGTTAAAAGGAACCAATACTGCATTCATAGAAGAAGACTGCGAATTGCAGGCCAAAGAAAATATGGTTTTTGCGGGCACAACTGTTGTGAACGGCAGCTGTGTGTGTGTTGTGGTCAACACCGGAATGAGCACCGAAATTGGCAAGATACAGACGCAAATACATGAGGCCTCTTTAGAAGAAAGTGATACTCCATTGAAGAAGAAACTTGATGAATTTGGGAGCAGGCTAACAACTGCAATTGGCCTTGTTTGCCTCGCCGTTTGGGTTATTAACTACAAGTATTTCCTCACGTGGGAGCTTGTCAATGGATGGCCTACAAATGTCCAATTTTCTTTCGAAAAATGCACGTATTATTTCAAGATAGCTGTCACCCTTGCAGTGGCTGCAATCCCAGAAGGCCTGCCAGCCGTTATTACGACTTGTTTGGCTTTGGGTACGAGGAAAATGGCACAAAAGAATGCGATTGTGCGGAAGCTTCCCAGTGTAGAGACCTTAGGATGCACCACGGTGATTTGTTCGGATAAAACAGGCACACTGACAACCAACCAGATGTCTGTGATGGAATTTTTCACTTTTGGAGGGAAAACCACGTCTTCTCGGATATTCCACGTTCAAGGCACAACTTATGATCCTAAGGACGGTGGAATTATCGATTGGAATTGTTACAATATGGATGCTAACTTGCTAGCCATGGCCGAAATATGTGCTATCTGCAATGATGCGGGGGTTTTTTGCAATGGGAGTCTCTTCCGAGCCACGGGATTACCCACTGAGGCTGCTCTTAAAATTTTGGTAGAGAAGATGGGAGTTCCAGATAGTAAGGCGAGGAATAAAATTCGTGATTCTCAGCTCATGGCAAACTATTTGATTGATCGTAACACTGTCAAATTGGGTAAAAATCTTTGTAATTAAGTATATTATTCATAATCTGCTGAAAATAATCTACTCCCAAAAGGGGCCCAATAATTTCTTTAAATGTTGCAATTAAACTCGGTTGTAGATATGC
Organism: Sambucus nigra; assembly: GCA_949130495.1. NCBI lineage: Eukaryota > Viridiplantae > Streptophyta > Magnoliopsida > Dipsacales > Adoxaceae > Sambucus > Sambucus nigra. The sequence goes on along the minus strand of OX422223.1, from coordinate 260,738,655 downwards.
ATGATGTGTTGTTTTTAGTGTAGGTTGTTGCGAATGGTGGAAGAAAAGATCAAAGAGGGTTGCAACATTGGAGTTTGATCGTGTCCGTAAGTCAATGAGTGTCATTGTGAGGGAGCCCTCTGGATGTAATCGACTTCTAGTCAAGGTAACTTCTATATCTGTTTATGCCGGCTGTTTGAAGAATTAGCTTATTGATATGGCATGAGTTTCTGCATGTTATAGAAAGTGAACTGGATGATTTTGACGCTTTTCGTCTAGTATGGTTTGCTTGCTAAACCTGATTATTGGTACTGAATCAACAATATAAACGTATTGAACTAGCTTGGTTCCTTTGTTTGGCTACTTAGAAATTGGATGGACTAGCAAGATAAACCTAAAGTGGACTAAGCTTCTACAAATTTGTGTGATTAACTTTTTACCGAGTGGATTAGAATTTACAGAGTTCACTGGAGAACTTTTAAATATTTTAGAACAAATTCTCTGGTTTACGTTTCTTTAAATGCCCAGTTACCCTACTTTTCTCCTAGATGTTAAACTTGATTTTTTTATATAGTATTGATTGATATATCAATATAATATTAGTTGAAGAGAACGCAACACTCGAAATACAACATTTTTTTTAACCTGTTGTTTGTTCTGCAGTCAACGTGTCTGTTGCTCATTCAAAAGTTTTAGCATGCTTTAGGCCCCAGTTGCTTCACTGATTTAACACATTAATCTTCCACCTAACTGAAACATATTTCACCGTGAACCAAACAGGGTCTTTATGTCTGATTTCACCCATATGTGCTTCGATTACTGTCTTATTTGCAGGGTGCCGTTGAAAGTTTGCTTGAGCGCAGTTCACATGTGCAACTTGCAGATGGATCAATTGTTCCATTCGATGAACCATGTAGACAACTGTTGCTAGAGAGGAATTTAGTGATGAGTTCAAAGGGATTGCGGTGCTTGGGTTTAGCATATAAGGATGACTTGGGAGAGCTTTCAGGCTATTATGACGAGACTCATCCTGCACATAAAAAGTTATTAGATTCATCTTGCTACTCCTCTATTGAAAGTGACCTAGTTTTTGTAGGGGTTGTCGGTCTAAGGGTGAGTGCACTTTCATTAATGTCTGAGATTAAATACATCATTGTTTTTTTCTTTCTTACCTCATGTGGCTAATGTAATATTTGAGATACACCTATTTCATAATTATTAGGTTACCCTCCTTCTCTGGGTTGGGGGAGGGGGTAGTGCAAATGATTACTGAAGATTTTGTTTTTAATTTATCCCCTCTTGATTGACAATGCAAGTTGTAACACTTTGCGATATCCCTTTCATTTTTTTTGGGTTGGGGTGGGCGGCATTAAATGTAAAGATTATGAAATTATGAGGTATCTCAAAGATCAACATTTCCACAGGAGGGTAAGTCGAAATAACCTTTCATTATTTCAGAAACGTGTACTTCTGAGGACTCCTATTTTACAAATTAATGAACAGGACCCTCCTCGTGATGAAGTTAGCAAAGCAATTGATGATTGTAGAGCAGCTGGAATTAAAGTTATGGTGATAACCGGAGATAACAAGTCCACTGCCGAGGCTATCTGTCGAGAAATTCGATTGTTTTCTGAAGGTGAGGATATTAGAGGGATTAGTTTTACGAGTAAAGAGTTTATGGCGCTTTCCCCTCAGCAACAAATCAAAATTTTGTCAAAATCTGGGGGGAAGGTTTTCTCACGTGCGGAGCCAAGGCACAAGCAGGAAATTGTAAGGATGCTAAAGGAGATGGGAGAAATTGTTGCTATGACCGGAGATGGTGTGAATGATGCGCCTGCACTCAAACTTGCTGATATTGGAATCGCCATGGGCATTACTGGAACAGAGGTAACATAGCAAACTACACCTTGGGACTTTTTGATGCATCTCTTATTTTAGTTATTATATCCATCTTTCTCTGCTTTTCCGATGCGATATTAGTTGTTCACAGGCTGACAACTAAGCTTCTCAGGCAGTAGGGCATGACATCACACTGTAGAGGATTTCATAAAGCACAGTACATGATTACTTTTGCTCAGTTGATATGGAATACTTGCATGATTAAATGTTCTAAAAAGCCGAAGTCAGGCTCGAGGCATTTTTCCTGAAAGAGACTAGGTGTAAGCCTCGAATTATAAAAAAAATACCAAAATAATTAAAAAAAATACCAAAATTATTAAGAAAATGGATTAATTGGCTTTAATAATAAATATGAAAATAAACCTGCACCTACATTTAATTAGATCAAAATTCAAATCCAAATGGATAAGTGGATATCAATAAAATGTGCTTCAATTAATTATAATACTCAAGTAAATGTAATCTTCAATGTGAAATGCCATTAAACAACCTCTAGTATGTGACGGATCACTCTGTATTACATTAGTCTTCCACATGTTATTGTATCAATATTCTAAACACCATGACAGATTCAAATAACATGATAACAATCTTTTTGATCGCTGTGGTTATGGTTAGAGAATGACGTGTCGAGCGATGGACAGGGAAAAGTGAGATGAAGAGAAGGGAGTGATATGAGGGTGAGAGAGATAGGGAGAGTCATCCTTTGAGAGAAGAATTTGAGAGAGGGGATTCGTTGGTTCCCATGAGGGGTGGGTTTGAAATAATTTAAAGGTATGTTGGTTTCTGATCCATTTTTGTGCTTGGACAATTTAAAATCATCCCTAGTTTATCATACAGATATATAATATATATACACAGTCGAACAGAGTATTTGTATATAAACTTTGTTGAACTGAAGAAGAAAGAAAAAAAGAGAAGAAAAGAAGAGAAGAAATAAGAGAGAGATAATAAGACTTACACAAGGTCAGAGGCCTGTAAAAGGTGAGGCTTAATCCTCAAGGTTTTTTTCCCATGCCCTTCTTGATCGATTAATAAAACATCAGCATGAATCATTTAAATGCTCCGTAAGTGTTAGATGTTGTGATTTGGTCTCCTAATGTTCTCCGCATCATGTTCTTCAACTTGTATATCAATCATTATTGTACTAACAATCTCATCTTCTATTTCTACCATCCTTACATTCAATATTTTAGGTAGCAAAAGAAGCGTCAGACATGGTTCTGGCAGATGACAATTTCAGTACCATTGTTTCAGCCGTTGCAGAGGGTCGCTCAATTTATGACAACATGAAAGCTTTTATCAGGTATATCTCTAGGTGTATCTTTAGATTTTTGATTTGAAATGATCAACAGGAGGCTTGAGTAATTTCTCAAATTTGCAGGTACATGATATCATCTAATATTGGTGAAGTTATATCAATATTCTTGACTGCTGCATTGGGGATACCAGAGTGCATGATACCTGTACAGCTTCTGTGGGTCAATTTAGTTACTGATGGTCCACCTGCTACAGCTCTTGGATTTAACCCTGCCGATGTTGATATAATGTGCAAACCACCCCGCAAAAGCAATGATTCTCTCATAAACTCATGGGTTCTTTTCCGTTACATGGTTAGTGTGTTGGTCACTTTTCCCCCCTCCCCTTTGTTTCAAGCAAAATAATTGTCTTCTTTTTGTTAGAAGAGGTTTTTTGAGATTGGTTCGTAACGTATATGAGCCAAACCTGAACATGCTTTTATGATTATTATCTTAATAAGCTCTGCTAGAATTCGTTTCAAGTTATAAAGTATAAAGTACTCAAGTTACTCAAGTTCGGTTGTGACCTGCTTGACTAGAGGTCTGTCCAAGACTGACTTGTTTACCTTCAAGCTCAAGTTTTATTTAGTTCTTGTTGAGCTTTCAATCAAAGCTTGAGCAACATCCTACTCGGCTCGGCTCGAATAGTTACACACATACTCCCAATTGCTTTTGAATCGCCATTATCTTGCGAATTAAAAAGAGAACTAGCCAGCATCTTATCAATTTCCATTAGCTTGAACCCGTGGTGCTTTCACATGAGGAACAATCAACCACTGCAAGGCTTACAGTGTAAGCTACAAGGCCAATTATGGACACAAAAGAAGTAAGCTCAAACAATCCAAAACCCCTATTTTTATATATATATATATATATATATATATATATATATATATAGGATAGGGTTAGGTATATGCCCCAAATATCCGAAGCTATCTCGTGATGTCAACCACGACAATAGAATGATGGTGGTGACATATGCAATGACCTTACAAGGAGCTTATACTTTCCTTATTTACAAATGGTGTAAAAGACACCCTCTGTTAACTATAATACTACTAAAATAAAAGAGTACAATTTATTCCCCTTGCACTATTTACTCACATCTTTCATTCTCCCCCCCCGTCCCCCTCTAAATAAAAAAAAAGTGTTTTTTTTCTTCTTTATCTGGAAAAGGGGGAACACCCTAATTCTATTGTTACAGAAGAGGGAGATATGGAGCCTGATCTCTAGTTAGAGATTCAAAGAGGGTAATATAATTACAAGTTGAGTAAATCAAATTATTGTACATTTCTAGCTAACTAGTGGCTTAAAATGACAGGTAATTGGTTCGTACGTGGGCATAGCAACGGTTGGCATCTTCATATTGTGGTACACTCAGGCATCTTTTCTTGGCATCAATCTTGTGAGCGACGGGCACACACTGGTTGAACTATCACAGCTTCGCAACTGGGGAGACTGCCCCTCATGGTCCAACTTCTCGGTTGCCCCATTCACAATTGGCGGGGGCCGCCTGATTACTTTGTCAAACCCGTGTGACTATTTCTCGACGGGTAAAGTGAAGGCAATGACTTTATCTCTCTCTGTGCTGGTGTCTATCGAAATGTTCAATGCCCTCAACGCCCTCTCCGAAGATAGCAGCTTGGTTACAATGCCGCCATGGAGGAATCCTTGGCTTCTGGTGGCCATGTCAGTCTCATTTGGCCTCCATTGTTTGATACTCTATGTCCCTTTTCTGGCGGACGTGTTTGGTATAGTTCCATTGAGCTTGAATGAATGGCTTCTGGTAATCTTGGTCTCAGCACCTGTCATTTTTATTGATGAAGTCCTTAAATATTTTGGGAGGAGTAGAAGATGGACAACTAAAATGAAGACAGAATAAATATTATCATCTGTCAGTGGTATCAATGTATCACGGGGCAGTGAATGAACTAATGGGATTACTTTTTCTGGGATGTGCTAAGAAATATTCTTTAATACGTTGTTCTTTTTACTATTCTTTTCTTACTTAAAGGTGATGTTCCATAGAGATTTAATGGAGCTCGTTATGTATGTTCATGAGAATTTGATGAAACTGAAATTCAGAAAATTAAAAATTTTGATCAGCAGCGTAACTCATCAGGCTACTTCACAGATTCTGTTTTGAGTTGCTTTAAACCATGTTGGATAATAGATTTTAAAATTTGGCCCACATCAGTTAGATCTGATATGTAAATATCTATTAAAAATAGCAAATTTATAAGAACCTATTTATACTACCAATATAATGAAAACTTATTGATGATTTTTTTTAAATATATTAATTGGATTATAGAGCTGAATCACCGGCTAGACAACATGATCCGATTTTACCCATCTTCTTGGTGACCCATTGGATAATCAGATTTGATGGTCAGCCCCAATGGTCGATCTGGACCAATCATTTTCACTATCCTTTATCGGCAAAATACTCAACTTCACCAATCACATTTGATGATATATGAATTTTCGTTAAAATTTGTGGAATACATCTTCTAGGCAGAACAGTTACAAAACTTGAATTTATATGTTAAAACTTATAAAAAAACAAACATACAAGGGCATTATAAAATTCTTGAGACGATAAAATGAAATCACCGTGTGTATTCTGTAAGGTTGCATTCTTTATGCATTATGTATCTGAAGGGTTGCGCCACGAGGGCTGACACGTGACTTCTAGGTGTTAAAGGGGCATAGTCGACCAAGTATCAAGGAAGGGTTAACTTAGAATCTAGGAAGATTATAATTCATCATCAACGATTAATCCAAATATAACTCCACCACCTAGAGATAAGTTCAAAGTAGAAAGGCCTAAATTTGTAGGAACTTTGTACTTATAAACAAGGGCGTCCTCACCATGTTTTGGGGTATTGATTCATACTTCCACGACGACTTGAAATCTCAGCTAGTAACCCTAGCACTCCAATTGTCCTTTGTTCTTCCAAGTACAACTTTCCCTCTATTCTCCATGAACGTAGCCAGGACGATCTACCGAACCACATACATACAATGTTCTTTATTTTATTGCATTCATATTCTTGGGGCCAATTCATAATATTGCATTTATTGTGGATTTGATATCCTTTACAATTTGGCACCGTTTATGGGAAATTTCTTAATTCTCAACACTACAAAACGTCAGCCCTACAACAATATGAGTGCTAACCAGTCTCATCATTCGTACACCATAAGTCGTAGCCAATATGAAGTACAAGTTATTAGAAGGGAGCAAACTCCTACGAGGTCCCCTTCACCCCTAGAAAATCAAGGCCGAGGGGAGTTCTCCCAGAAGATTTGGTCCTAGTCGTTGACGTCATACTCCCTTCGCCGAGCAACTTGCGGGGAGAGAAACATCATGGCTGGTTAGTCTTATGAAGAAAGTTTGGATAATTTGTGATGAACAGATTGCCCGTTTGAGGAGATAATTAACTAGGCAATCAGAAGAGCGTAGCTCTAGTTCCCATAATCTGGAGCGACGTAGAAGATGGAGGATCCCTTCCCCAAGGTATAGTAGGTCCAACCGAACTGATAGGGTTTCCAGGTTAAGGAGCCCTTGTGCGGTGCATCCTAATTCGTGGCGTATCAATCACCCACAGACTCCCAATTTTGCTAGTTGCAAACATGGACCAGTTCGACCGACAGAGCCTACAGATAACAGCTGATCACCCCCCTTAGAGTGTCGCCAAATAAAGTTGGGAGTGACGAACTTCGAGACTTCATAAAAAAGGAATTGGAGGGAAGGATGAATCCAAATTTGGCACGAATTCCAAAAGATCTTGCTAGGAGAAAGTTGAGGCATGGCTCAACTTCACCATTTATTGTGGAGATAGAAACCTCGAAGCCATCGAGGAAGTTTTTTGTCCCAAAGATCACCATATATGGCGGAAAGGAGGATTTTTCTCATCAAATCAGGAACTACCGACAAAGGATGTCTCTGTGGAGTCACCATGATGCCCTTATGTGCCGAGTTTTCCCCTCAACTCTAGCAGAGATCAGTCTCAAGTGGTTTAATAAATTTCCCCCAGATCGATTTCCTCATTCAGAGAGCTAGCCGAATAGTTTACGGCTCGCTTCATGACCAAAAGCAAGGTAGTCACGGAGGTTGATTCATTGATCGTTCTTAGAAGGAAGAAAGGAGAGTTCCTCAAGCAGTACATGCAACGTTACTGGGAGCTATTCAACGATATTGATAACTGCAATGAGAAACTATCCATTTCATCCTTCAAGTTTGGGGTCACTAGATTGGACGATCTCTACCAGTCCTTAACCAAGAAGTCAAGGTCAATTATGGACAACCTCATGGCGCGTATTGGGAATTATGCCAAGGTAGAGGATGAGCTCCTCACTGTAGAGGCTCCGACTGATTAGAGTTCTAAGCAGACAAAGAATAACGATTCAAAGAAGTCATTTAAGGGTGGAAATTAATCTGCTTCAGCGAACAAAGGACCATGAAACAAAATTGCCAAGGGACGTTCCAAGTCGCAGGACAACGAAAGTAGTTTCTAGGCAGTGGACACCTTCTTTAAGGAGCTTATCTACAAGTTGATTCTGCAGATTAGGGGCAAGTCGTACTTCAAAATGTTGACCAAAATGGCCAGTGATCCAAATGATAGGGATGCCAATCTCAAGTGAACTTATCACCAAGACCACGATCATCTCATAGAGAATTGTAAGATATTCAAGAAATATTAAGAAGATTCGTTCAAGTTGGACATCTTAAGGAGTATATTGATACATCCAAGATCAAGTCCTTGACTAAAGTGAATGCGGTGCAAAGGAAGATGAAGATCTCCCACCTACATGAATGGTCATGGCCATTCATGTATATACCAACCCTTCACACTGTACCGATAAGAATCTCGGGGAGAGGGTGAAGATTGCAACTTGCATATAAAAGGCATTCTAGGTGGAGGTGTCCAAGTCAGTACTGTCTAAGATAAAACACAAATACATAGACTTTGATTGGGCCATTGTGTTCACTGACGAAGTCTTAGTCAGCGTAAACATGCCTCATAAATATGCTTTGAATCTGACCATATAGGTGGCCAATTTCGATGTCAAGAGAATTCTAGTCGATCAAGGGAGCTCTTCAGAGATAATGTATATGAGTTTGCTTCTCAAGATAAGATATACTATTTAGGATATAAACACCAGGATGGGACCATTGATTGGTTTTAATAGGAATGTGGAGACCCCATTGGGGAATATTAAGTTGCTAGTTAAGGTCGGACCAGTCAATCGTGAGACAGAGTTTCACGTTATCTAATCAGAGTCGCCCTATAATGCCATCAGGGAAGAGGTTGACTCCATACCATGAGGCCCGTCCCTTCATCTCTTCACCAAAAAATCAAGTTTCTGAGTGATCAGGGAGTTGTAGAGATTAGGGAGACCAAGTGGCGGCCTGTAGTTGCTTCGTAGTTTCCATAAAAAAAGTAAAATTAGTCCAAGAAGAGTCAGAATGATGATGATTCGGAGGACGATCATACTAAGTAGCAACCAAAGTGCGTTGGGTCGGGGTTGAAGAAACCAAATTATCCCCTATGAGCGAGTGATGGGGAGACTAATCACATTCCTCTAGATTCATCCTAACCACATAAAACCCTTTTGATCGGATCATTATTTACCAAAGAAGAAGTGAACAACTCATCATTTTCTCAGGATTAACGTCAACGTCTTCACATGAGAACCTTATAATTTACTAGGCATAGATCCCAACATTGCTTTCCATCGACTAAACATGGATCTAACCTCCGGACTGATCAAACAAAATCCTAGGAGGTCAACACCGAAGAAGGTAAGACCTGTGAAAAGCGAAGTTAAGAACCTCCTCTAAGCCGACTCTACTAGAGAAGTACAATTCCATACTGAATTTACAATTCCATTGTGGTTAGAAAGAAGGTCCAAAAGTGGATGGTGTGTGTGGACTTCATCGACCTAAACAAGTACTGTCCAAAAGACAGTTTTCCTCTGCCTTGGATTAATCAACTCGTAGACTTAATGGTCGGACATGAGCGCATGTGTTTAATGGATGCATACTCTGGGTACCATCAGATACCATTGTTCGGCCCAGATCAGGAAAATACCTCATTCATCACAACCTTGGGGCTTAACTATTACAAAGTAATGCCGTCTAGTCTGAAGAACATTGGGGAAACTTATTAATAGCTAGTCACCAAAATATTCAGGAAGAAAATAGGTGCAACCATGGAGGTCTACATCGACGATATGCTTGCTAAAATATAATAGAAAATTAATCACATAAAGGACCTGATAAAGACTTTCAAGATCCTTAGAGAGTATAAGATGAGGTTGAACGCCTCTAAGTGTGTCTTCAGAGTGAAATTTAACAGATTTTTTGGCTACTTGATGATACAAAGATGGACAAAAGTGAACCCATATTAGATTAAAGCTTTATATGATATCAGGAGGGTGACCACCATCAGGGATGTTAAGATCCTCTCTAGAATCTTGGTCGCACTCAATCGATTCATATCTCGATCGTTGGATAAATACGGACCTTTTTTAAGCCCTTAAGAAGGCAAGCACAACATTCTGGACGCCGAAATGTGATCGGGCACTAAAAGGAAATAGGTAGTACTGGGGATCCCCTCCCTTAATATTAACTCCTTCCACGAGAGAAGATAATTACTTATACTTAACTGTCTCACAGCATGAAATTAACGGAGAATTGGTAAGACTGCAGGACAAAGAATAACTGACGGTGTTCTATGTCAGCCATACTCTTCTTGAGGCACAAACAAGATACAAACCTATCGAGAATACGGTCCTGTCATTGGTGACATTGCCAAGAAGATGTGACACTATTTTGACGCTCACACGATAGTCGTCCCAACAACATACCCATTGAAGGAAATTCTCAAGAAGGCAGATCTCTCCAATAGAATGACAAAGTGATCTTTGGAGATAATACAGTTTGGCATCAAGTATGAGCCACAAATAACCATGAAGGGATAGCTGATGCCAAATTCTTTATGTAACCACTAGAAAGGAAGAATAATAACCGAATCCAATTATGGAATCACTATCAATCATTGAGTACGATCAAAGTTGGAAGTTCTTCATAGATGGACCATCCAATGAACGTGGCACCGATGTTAGGGTCGTCTTTGTCACACCACATGGGTGCCTATTAAACAAGAAGGTCGATTTGGGTTCAAAGGATCCAACAATGAGGCCAAATACTAAGCTATGGTCCATGGTTTATAACGGGTAATAATTATATAAGCTAAGCATGTGGCATTATACTGTGGCTCTTGCCTGATCGAAAATTAACTCAACAAAAAGTACGAGGACAAGGATACAAGGATGCTCACCTATTAGGATAAATACGAGGTCTTATCAAACTCTTTATGTCATCTTTAATGGAGCAGTTGTCAAGGAATATCAATAGTCACACCGATCCATTAGCTACTCTAACATTTGCCATTGACACTGATCTAAAAAGAACAATCGAGGTAGAATATATGGATTGACCCATCATTAATAAACCAGAGCTGGGATCAGATGTCATGAAGATACAGTAAACGCATTTGTGAATGGATCTAATAATGTCTTTCTCGAAGAACGGGTATTTATCAGCATACGACAAATAGGCCCACCAATTGAAGATCCAATTGATAAGGTTTTGCCTGAATTTTAAGGGAAAACTTTACCCGTGATTGTTTACTGGTCCTCTTTTCAAATGTGTCCATCCAGACCAAGTGGAAGGAATCCTTAGTGAGATATATGAAGGTAGTTATGGAGCTCACATAGGCGAAAGGTCGTTGGCATATAGGGAGATCTCTCAGTGATACTGGTGTGCTTTCATGCATAAATATGCTCTTTAATTTGTCAAAAAGTGAGTCAAATACCAAGAGTTCTATCCAATCATCAAGAAGTCGATTGACGATCTGAACCCCATAACGATTCCTTAACCTTTTTCTCCATAGGGCATATGGACATCCTGGGTCCTTTACTTGTAGCTCCCGGTAACCGAAAATACCTGATCACCACCGCCTACTACTTAATTAAGTGTGTGGACACATAACCACTCACGCACATCAGAGAAGAAAATGTCAGAGGGTCCGTCTAGAGGAGTATTATCACCAGGTTTGGGATCCCAAGATCTCTGGTCACCGACAACGCGATGCGATTCAACAAAGACAACTTTAAGGATTTCTGCCCAAAATATGATCTAAGAATCCACTTTGACCCTAGGCAGGAAAACGTGCACATTGGAAAGGAAATTATTACATCTCACTTCTGAAAGTGGGCACGTGTTAAGTTAAGTAGCAATGGTTAAGGAAATCCATGCCGACACGTTTACAAATAACGATAAGACTAGGGAGACTTGACCTTTAAGGCCAATTACCCCAATCTTGGGGGAAATTGATTGGAGATGTGGTTTGCGGGTTGACACGTGGAATCTAGGTATTAAGGGAAATAATTGGTAATATCATAATATATCACGGACGCTTAATCCTAACATAACTTTACCACCTAGAGATAAGTTCAAAGTAAATAGACCTAGATTTGTAGGAACCTTGTACTTATAAATAAGGGAATAGGTTATGGGTTACATTATTAAAGGATTCAATAGCCATCGAATTGGGATTTAAGGAAACCAGTAGAAGTTATGGGTTACAGAAAACTATGGAAATAGGTTCAGGAAGAAGAAGGAGGAGGAGAGAGAAAATCAGGGGTCGTTCGAGTGACCTGGTTTTGGTTCGAGCGACGCCACCTGTCGTTCGAACGACAGTGTGGGTCGTTCAAGCGACGAAGTGGGCCAGGCCCAGGTTGTTTCATTTTCTGTTTGGGACGGAGGTTTTAATCTGAGTGAAATCGTGTGGTTTCAGTAAGGCTGTTTTTGCTAAAATTATGTGGGTTATAAAACGGAATATTTTAGAGAATGAATTTTGGGGTTAAATACCTATAACGGGGAAAGGGTATTAAGGAAAATCAAAGTGGGAGAAGTGTGTCCATTTATTTATGGGAGTTTGGTGATAAATTCTAAGGAGTGAATTACGGACCAAGGGAGTGTGTCCGGGTATTTTGGTTGAGTGACGCCATGATAACCAATTAATTATTGGGAACGATAATTAAAGTTTAGAGTCGCTCGGATATTTTGGGCTAGTGCTACGCGTGCTTAGGCATGGATATGGTCGGGTTAATTTTTTAAAGGGTTATATAATAAATTATGGAATATTAAAAATAAAAAGGGTGTTAACCGGAATAATGGTATTTTGAGGAATAAATTCTGATAGATGGAATTTAGTACCGAAGGAGTAAGTGTATTAATTATATGTAACTAGGGAGAATGTTGTAATATGAGAATACATATGTGGTGCAGATAATTATATACAGGTAAAATACATGTAGTGAATTGTATTAATTATATGTAGCTAGGGAGAATCTTACATGGCCTTAAATGAAAAATGCTTAGTTAAGCTAATGTGATAAATAACTTATAAATCATATATTAAACATACTCGGGCTAGAGTAGTGTGAGAGGAAGGAGTTATAACAAGGACTAGTTACGGGGAAGATGACTAGGTGGGTTATAAAGAAAAGTGTTAGGTATGCACAATAGTTGAGGGGTGAGTAGGTCCTCCTCAAGGGAGTACGACACTAGCTTAAATATGAAGAGCATTCATGCATTTTAAATTGTTGCATTATAATCGCTTGCTAAATATTTTCAAAATATTTTCGGTTCTGACCCTTGTTATAAAATATTTTCAAAACCTTTTAGGTGTCTAGCCACAAGGACGCCAGACTTGATTCTATTCCATGATTACGCAACTGCGACATATGTGTATGCTGCAGGAGTTAGAGTATACACCTCTTTTTTTTTGTAGCATACCATGAGGTGTTCGGGCCATCTTACGCGCACCTCGACTAATCCACATTCGTGGTTCGTGGCTTCCGCTGGCCAAGCATAATTTTGATAGTGTCGGGGATAGAACTGGGGACCAAACTCAATCCACCCCCAAGACTTTCTCAGTGAGGCTTGGTTATAGACGCCTCTTTCATCTATTCATGGTTTAGGAATTCTATCTCAGTTTTATTTCGAGCATGTTGCTCACAGTATTTATTCATATTATTTCATTGCATATTGTATTGGATTTATTTACAATCTGTTAGATTTATTTGGTTTTAGATTTTAGCCGATGGTTAATTCGGCAAGACTTTGTTTCAATTATTTGTTTGGATGTTTAGATTTTGTTATTATGTCAGGGTTCTATTTAGTTTTCTTTGTATTTAATGACTTGGTTATTAAAATATAAAATTTAAGCACTGGCTTAATTAACGAATAAATCGTTAGTAATTAATAGGTTTCAACAATAATACTAAGAATGAACCAAATGGAAATCCTATTTTAATCTAATATAGGTTTGATCACCTGGTATTTAATTAGGTGGGGTGTCACATATAAAAAATAAAAAGAAATCTGGTGAAGGCCCACTAACCGCACATATCGATAATCATCCAATTCTAGGAGAAGTTATAGATATCCCCACCATGGAACGAACCAGCGAAGAATCCTGGCCCAATGCACTATGAGCCAATTCACCCAATTCTCCGGGCATGGGCCAAAACTGAAGAAAGATCACGAAAAGAAATTAGGAATGCCCATCAGTGGATACTCGAGAGGGGCCTCCACGCGTAGTCTCTCAGACAACCACATTAACAACATCACAGGGATCCCTCGTAAAAAATTGGCTCGGACTTCTTTCTAGGCATCTAGTCCATTAAGAGTTTCTTCTAGTATGACAGCAGCTGGATTCCAGTGATAAGACATCCCCAACATTATCGTGGACACTTGAGGATCAGCCGTCATGTCACTGATCACTAAAATCAGCCTAAAAGTCAATCCTAGGGCCACAAGAGTAGAAAATCCATTATCAGTATAATCTCTTCGACACATCGAGTTAAATGCCATTGACAGAACAATGATTCCTATGTACACCAGTGGTCGGGCAGTTGAGGAAGAGATGTGGAGCAACTCGGATAATGATACCCAAGGAGAACTGGACAAGTCCGGCATACCTATCACAACACTTTGGTTGATACCCAACATCTAATAAAACTCATCATAACTGGGGCATACTTCGTCCAGAAAAGAAAAAAAATATTTTACGGGATACTAAAATTGCAACGCCGCTTCCAAGAGATTCCAATCTAGAGGATGGTTTACAAGGAGACAGGGCACAAGTTAAAGTCTTCGTAGTTGATATTATAAAGGCACATGGACTCCAAACCTTTGAGATAAGCTACAAATATTTCAGTCATGGAAAGACCCATTTCAAAGTAAAGAATATAATTACAAAGCGAGAAGATTAAATTGCAGTGATGAAAAAAACCCTCCCAATCCCCTTTTTATACCTAAAGGAACCTCTAAGAAACAGAAGGCCTGACCTGCAATCACGACTGCTTTTCTTAAGTACAAAAAGAAGTGAAATAAAATCTAGGAATGTGATTTAAACTTGACCAATATGCCGATAGGCAGGCCAAGAGGTATGTCGATCGACATCCCCCATTTTTAGAATTTTTATCTTTTTTTCTTTTTTGCATGTACCTATCCAATTAAAGATTTTTTAAATAAAAATAACCTAATTATAATAAATCTTTTCCGAGTATTTATTCCATGTTATACTTATCATTGCAATACAGAAAACCTCAGCATAAAATTAAAGTGCATGAAAATTAGGACATTTAATCCAAGATAACAAAATGATGAAAAATGCATCTTATATATATTTGTTGGTATGCGTACATTGTTCAGGTACAGAAACAACAAGAAAAGAAAAAAAGAAGGAAAAATCATAATAAATCGAGATGCCATCCAAACTATTCAAAAACCCACTAACTAAAGATCCCGCCTGAGGCATCTCAGCAAATACGTTTCCCTTGTTGATGAGCGGTAGATCCTCCACTCCAAGAATCAGATCTCTCCTTAAAAGTGGTCGGTGGCACCATGCAAGACCTGGCCGATCTCCTCATATAGTCGTGCACTGAAGCCATCCAATCTCGAATGTCCAGCATCCAGGATTTCAATACGCGAATAGTCTACAAAAGAACCGATCCACTGAGAGTAAGCAAGTCAGTAGTAAAAAGAGGAAAATCATAAGGAGAAATATAAAATAGAAAAAGAAGTCATACCTCTCTCCAAAGAACCTCCTCGGGAAGACTCACAAAACCGTCTATCTCCGCCTTAGGGCGATGAGGCACTAAGTCCACCTCCCCACCACCCACCCGAATATGGTAGCAAGGAATAGAAATGTGTTGAACAGGAACCTCCTTCGCTGCCACTGCACCACCCCCGTGATATGGGATGAAGCCACCAACGTACTAGTACCTCTCCCTGATCCATCTGCTGGTGGAGGAATACCCTCCATGTCGTAGATAAACGACGACATCAAATAACTAGTAACAAAGGCTAGGTAATCGTAACATGTCGTCGTCCATATAAAGCATATAGGGTTCTCCATCCATCTCCATCGCCCTCGCCTCATCTAATATCTCCTTCACCAACCTCATGAACTCCGAAAGCTCTAACGGTGGAACCTCCACCTTGTCCTTCATCGCCT
This sequence comes from Sambucus nigra, assembly GCA_949130495.1. Classification (NCBI taxonomy): domain Eukaryota; kingdom Viridiplantae; phylum Streptophyta; class Magnoliopsida; order Dipsacales; family Adoxaceae; genus Sambucus; species Sambucus nigra. The sequence continues at coordinate 260,722,874 of OX422223.1, read as the reverse complement.
GTCCCACCACCCTCTCCCCCAACTACCATATGCACCCAGACTCATGCACTAATAACCTCCACACCTGGGCACGCATGCCCGTAATCCCTACATCCCTCGAAGACAAATGCCAAGGGTAGAATGCAACTCTTTTCTCAAGCAAAGGTTAGTCATCTACCAAGCGCAAATAGAGTATTAAACCCATAGAAAAGATAAAAACCAAAGCCTAACCTGGTCGCTCGTGAAGGCATTTAATATTTCCCACACATACTTCAAAACCGAAGACTAGTTCAATTTCCTGTTCGACTTCCTCTAACTATACATCCTTGAGAAATTCCCCATCTCACTCACCTTCAAGGATATCAAATGAAACATTGTGTTTACCTCATAGAACCACATCTGCATAAACCGATATAGGATTTTAAGAGAATAAAAATGGAAGAACAATAAGAAAATAAGAGAAAAGTATATCTAAAGATTACCTCCATAAGATATGTGGGTCTCGTAAAAGTTTGTCAGCAACACTAACTAAAAGCCTCAAAAGAATCATAAGCGGATGCTAACATAAAGCTCCCCCAGTCATATATATGAATCTCCGAGATGATCCTCAAGTAAGGAAGAAACCCTAAGTGGGCAACATCACCACTTTTCACCACCACAAATCCTCCTAGAAAAAGCAAACTAAACAAGTGAGCTACCTGCTTCACCTATCGCCCACCAGTCTCATCGATCTACCAAGATAGTAAGATGTCCTTAAACCTTGATATCCAAATAAACACCCTGATATGATCCCAATATCTCCTAAGGCAGCCTGAACTACAACCTTAGAAACACGGAAAGGTCGGTCTACCATGATCTGATGACCCTCACACTCTAACCCTATCAACTGATGAACGTCCAGAGGAGTAATCTTCATCTCCCCAACAACCAAAAGGAATGTATGGGTGGTCCTATCATCTCTCTCCTAAAGCGTATATCACCACTGTAGAATGTGACATCTCATCCAAAGCCCTAGACAAAGGGACAAACCCGCCTGTACCATCAACTTCACCGCAAAAGGAAGTTTTTCCCACACTTTCTTGATCCCTGTCAAACTACGAGAGCGAATACTTGACGAAGCAATATCGACCTGCACAAAAATCAATGAAACCGTTTAGCATACCAAGAATAAAAAGAATAAGAAAAAAAAGAATGAAAATAGAAATAAAGCACTTACATAGCCATTCAGGTTCTAAACCCTAGCAGAGCGATGGTTCGCTGGCTCCCACATTAGAACCCTATCATAAAAAATGGGCTCAAAGTTATCATAGGCATTCTCACTCCCTCGTAACAACGCCTCCACCTCACTCCATTACAAGCCTGTCGAGTCATTAGGGGCCATCTAGGCATTGTCCGTTGTACCCTCTAAGAGTTCTTTCAAAGAAATAGGATCAAAATTGATTTCTAGAGAGAGACAAGAAGAGATCCACCCTAATAAAAGTGTGAAAAAATGAGGAGGGCCGCCCCATTTTTATAAGGGACTAGAGGGTATGTCGATAGGCAGTCCCCAAGAACTATCTATCAAAAGTGATCCACTTAAAAGCCTAGGAGTCCGTGCCCTATGCCCACAGGCACCCCTCTGGCTTTTCATACCGACAATCCCTTCAAGATAACGTCACAAAAATTCAAAAAATTGCCCCAAAAATTCACAAAAGTTCTAGAAAATCCTCGCAAGGTCGAATGCATTAAAAAACATGAAATTACTTATAAAACTCTCATCACCATCATAATCCCCAGCAGAACTAAAACCAAAGTGTACCAGCACCTGTAATACCAACCCCCTCCTTAGTGAAGTCAGAATTGAAGAACCCCCCCGATCATTAATTCTTTAGGTCTGCGTAATTGGCCTAGGTCCACAGAATTGACCTCGACTCTATGAATCGGTAATATCAACTCTTTATTTCCACATAATTAACTTAGGTTTACAAAATCAACCTTGACCATTTGAATCGATCATCTTAACTCTTTATGTTCATAGAATTGACCAAGGTCTGCCGAATCAACATCGACCCTCTAAATTGGTCATCTCAACTCTTTAGGTTCATAGAATTGAGCTCGATCATCTGAATCGATCATCTCAACTCTTTAGGTCCATAAAATCAATCTCAACCCTCTAAATCATTCATCACAATTGTTTAGGTCTATATAATTGACCTTGGCTCTTTGAATCGGTCATCTCAACTTTTTATGTTCGCATAATTAACTTTGACCCTCTGAATCGATCATCTCAAGTATTTAGGTCCATTTAATCGACCTCGACCCTCTAAATTGATCATCACTAGAATCGACCTCGGCCTTCTGAATCTGTCATCTCAACTATTTAGCTTCGGGAAATTGACCTAGATCAGCAAAATAGATCTCAGACCTTTGAATCAATTACTGTAACTCTTTAGGTTTGCAGAATCGATATTAACCCTTTATATCGACTACCTTTAAATCCCCAGCAAGGTCCTCAACCATCCAAAATGCTTAAAAATCGATGAGGTGTCTATAATTAGATGACCTCCGCTTGTTCCAATCTCGCCTGCCAAGGGGATCTGTAGACATCCCATCCTAGTGCCATCTAAATACCTCATTAGGTCCCTAACACTTCTCCTCACACCATAAGGACATAAGTCTTAATCCAAATCTGATCTAGAGGCCACCTAGCGCTCTCGAGCCCCATTTTATTATAATCAACTCTCCAAATTGAGAGAAGCTCATTAGACTCTCATGGGACTCTGAATTTACTTTTTAACAATCCATACCATGTGCAAATCGGCCTCACGGTTCGAGCGTACTTTCCTTTTTACTCCAAACCCTGATTTAGAGGCTACCGGGTGCTTCTGAGCCCCATTTGACTTTGGTGAACTCTCCAATGTGAGTGAAGATCATTGCACACTCAAAGGGCTATGAATCACCTTTCCAACGATCCATATTGTGTGCAAATTGTCCTCACGATTTGTGTGTACTCACCTTTTTACTCCAAACCCTGATCAAAAGGCCATTGGGCACTCCTGAGCTTCATTTGGCTTTAGTCAACTCTCCAACCCGAGAAAATCTCATTGCACCTTCATAGTGCTCGAAATACCCTTCCCAACGGTCCATACTATGCCCAAATCGATCTTATGGTTCATGCGCTCTTGCCTTTTTTACTCTGAGAACCACATTTAGGCCATCAAGAGTTTCAGAGCCCCATTTGACTTTAGTCAGCTCTTGAACCTGAGAGTGGCTCAATGAATTTTTATAGGTATCTTGATACTCTTTGCAATGGTCTTGGTCGTGCACGATTCAGACTTACGATTTGCATTTTATGCCTATTTTTTCGAAAAGGCCCTTTTTGGACTACCTATAGGCACCCTATAGGTACCCCAGACTTCTTGCCTATAGGCAAGGGTGTATTTTGCTTCACCATCAAGCTAGGGGTATGCCGATAGGCAGCCCAAATGCCTTTGCTGATCAGCACCCCCTAAAACCCCGACTATTTAAAGAGTTCAGGACCTCATTCCCAAGGACCCTTTTTCAGCGATCAGTACATTCCCTCCAAGTCAATGCGCTGTCATTCCAAAAAATCGAATTTTCCAACGTTTATTTCACCTTTCTTACCTCACTTTCATACCACCTTTGGCCACTCACCTCACCCCTACTTCACCACCATTCCATAACTATAAAATCAGCCTACTCTCCTCTAAAAATCAGTAGCAAATTTATCTAGGAGGTTTACCCTTTCTCTTTTCTAATTCAGTTATTTAATGTTGTTTACTTACCTTGTTTTCATTTTTTATATCTTTAGTTTTACTCCATTATCTGACATCAACTAATATCTTTTTTCATTATTAGAATTCACATAATATATTTTCACAAAGTGAAAAAGAATAAAAGGAGGGTTTACTTATAAACTCCAAAAGTAAGATTTCCTTACTTTTTCTACACTTTTACACTTGAGAACAATACCTTCAAAAATAATTAAAGAGGTGTCCTGAATTTGGGTTTATGGGTTAAACCCCACCCGTATGGTTTGTCGGTTGCCTATTATAGCTACGTAGGCATCCCGAGTTATTATCGGGATTCGAGTCCTATTCTTCCCATTTCGTTACTTTATTTATATATCATATTTAGTATTATTGTGCATATTCTCACACCTACATATTAGTATTCCCACCCAATATTCACATTCACTTTCTCATAGTGAATTATGATTCGGTGCGAACTATTTTCTATTATTTTTCCTTTCTTTTGTATACTCCTTAGGATGACTCGTCTTTATCCTCCCTATGGCATGAGTACGAATATTTCTCTTTTCTCACTCCTTTTCACATCGCACACATTACATGCATGAGTCACATCTTGGAAAAAAAGGACAACATCATTATAGCCCATGAGAGACAAAACGGATAGAATGGGTACCTAACACCTTTCTATTCCATAACTTAGTCCCTGAACCCTCGATTCATTTGGCTTCAATGCATCAGCTTATCTTTTGATGTCGTTCTTTCAAGGACAACTACATTATTTTGCCCATTTTGAGTAAAATAGGCTAGAGACACCATTTTTTTTTATATTTTCCTCCACTTTGACGATGGCAGATTCATAACAGCCAGCAAAGATCGCGTGAGTGGCTGAATGAGGATTCCTATCCTCTAATCGCCATACACACGGAGAAAGATTTCTCAATTTTCTCTCCCTCCCATTTTGGGTTCAGCTCGCACTGGAGGAATCCGCTCCAGATGGCACAACTTGTTAACACTTCTTCTCTCATAAAAATATTTCTATTAGATGCTTTTCGGCTTCCCTAATCATCCTTTATATAGCCAGCTATCGGGAGCAACTAGGAATTGATAGTTGAAGCATAGGAAGACATGGCTCAGTTCTACCATAACAACAGAACGGTGGAGTGTTGATGGAAGTTCTTGCAGGTGTGTGGAGATAAAAATATTTTTTCATATATTATATTATAAGCCATCTTAACAAGCTACCCTTCCTCTTGATATGAGGTGCGAAGAGAATGATCTTTTTTTATGACTTCCTCTTATCGATCCCGACCCAGAAAAGTGACTGACCAAGGCCCAATTGATGAATGAAATAAAGGGATTTATAAAATCATTACATACTTTTCCACTAGTTAGGTCGAAGGTGATGACCCTAATGAATCGACTATGAAGGTTGGTTTTTAGCTACATCGATGCTCAAATTCCATCATCGTTATTGACCTGGCTTCAATGATAAACCCCCATCATATTTAGGTTTGAATCTTTGGCCATCCTAGTCCTGAGGACCCAACATAACATTCTTTAAGATAATTCCTTTAAAATATGCAAAAGGGGTTAATACATCCTATCCACATAAAAATCTTACCCTCTTCAGTACATGATCGATGGATGCAACATCCGCTATCACTTTGGATGGAGGAGGGTAATGGTTAAGTGACACGCTCGATGCCTTGTTTGGTAAATTGGATGTTTATTTAGGCATCATAGACTTGCCTAACCTTTTTCTAGGATAAGTAACAAGTCATGAGTATGGATTAATATAACAATGCTTTTACTTTCTACTAACCTGCCAGATTGATCTATGGGAAATGCTAGTGCCCTAGGGTCAAATGAAAACACCACAAATTTTCAATTTTCACAATTTTAATAAAATTTTCATCAAATAAAACAAAAGTGCAATGTTGAACAGTTTACCAATTTTAGTCTTTACCTAAGCATGCATCTAAATGAGTATAATCAAAAATAAAATAAGTAAATCACTACACAACGGTGCACGAGGAAAACTCACAATGAGAAAAACTGACGCGACTCAGAAAGTGTCTCTAATGTGCGTTCACTCTAGGCTCAAGTGCAAGCCTGTCGCGTTAGTAATAAACCCGGTAAGTCAGGATTGTATCCTCAGGGAAATAGGACCATGAAATTGTAACGACGTTGGATAGACAAGGAAATCCTAACTCTGACTCTAAAGGAAAAAGAAAATTGATTTGGTTTGTGGAATGACTACACTAGATGCAATTATGAAATTATGAAAATGTGCAATTATACTAAATTACCTAAAATACTGATGAAGAATGATTTGAAACTTTAAACTATCTGATGAGAAACACGGGACATGAATACAATCCCCCAACCCTAGTGTATTACATGTATAATACCAATCATAAATTTAACTGATTAATTAGACCCAGAATTTAGTACTCCCAAGCATTACGTATATGAGGTTCAAGCCCGCACCATACTTAATCAGAGGACGAGTAAATCGGTATCGCGATAGTCACACTCGAATTGCATTCTAAAGCATCCCGGTTACCCGAAAGCAAATGATATCCAAAGATCTACAATTGTCATGTTCCTATGCAATACGATCGTAATAAATCACTAAATTTAGAGGATTAATGTTATACACATGCGAATATCACATTAGGTTGGGTTCATGTATCCCGACCTTTGAAAATCTAGCCTAGCATGCTGAAAGTAATGAAAACAATTTTTGAATTGCATAAAACCATGATTAAACTAAGGAAGATTTGTAGAATGATGTAGAAAGAAATTGAACTGAAGAATATTAACTCCTAATCTCACTAAAGCATTAAAAGCAGCAATTAAGAACACTTGTAATCACAGAAATCTGAATAATCTTCGATCTTGAAATAAAAAGAATAAACTATCTCTAAACTAGGATTTTCTGAAAAGAATTGGAAAATTATATTAATTCTCCATCCTAAAAAATGATAATAACTTGGCTTTATATACCCTACAAAGTTTCAGGAGTTTTAGCTGCACTAGGACTCCCCATTAGAGAAGGATAAGATTACAAAACTCGACACCCAGACTGGTCCGGGTCTTAGGCGGATCGGTCTGCCTTGAATGCAGGCCGATTCTTTTATTTTTATGGCGGATCAGTCCGGGGTGGACCGGTTCATTTATTTTTCATCCCTCTTCGGTTTGCTTTCGATCCAGGGTTCTCTGGAATATGCACCGCGGACCGGTCCGGCCTTCCTGCGGATCGGTCTGCCTCTTTGACTTTTTTCTCCAACTTTGACTGCTCATAACTTTTATTTCGGGACTCCGATTGAGGTGCCGTTTCTTTCTATGTGTTCATGAACTTGATATCTTTAACTTCTCTTTAGGTGTCTCATCCGAATTTCGGGTAGAAATTACACTTTTGCCCTTTTGACTTTCCTTCTTGTCTTCCATAATTCTTTCAATTTCTTTCTTTCGTTTTTGACATTAAATACCTGCAAAATTAGCACAAAATACTAGAAACTCGGTGTACTCGTTAGGATAAGTCAGTAGCAAGATTATGAGATAAAGTCAAATCGATTACATTGTTCGTGGTGCTAAAGGTAACTAATTTAAGGCATAAATTGGAAAGAATTTATGCCTAATCAAACCCCCTAACTTAGAACTTTGCGTGTCCCGAGCAATGTCAAAGAATCCTAGTACGGCTCAACTCTTGAAAAACGTTTTATTGGGATAGAATACATTTTTCGCGGGCAAGCGATTTCATTTAGCGTATGCAACAAGCCTTTAAATCCCTAGGTCACCCTAGTAGGACGAGTTGTGTCTCGTGAGGGTTTGCAGTGAATATAACCACAAAATTCGACTCAAAGAAGATTTGAAATACGCAAAAATTGTGTAATTTAAATTTTCCTAGAAAATAGTCATCATCAAGTCATATTTACAAGTCTCAAGTCATAGTGTGTGTGCGAAGCCGGAAATATAACCGTCAATTTCCACCGATTGATCATTATGTTACTTATCCGAAAATTCGTTTTGATTTCAAATTCTCACGGAATACTCTCACAAACGAATCTCTCGGATTATGGCTATTCTCTCGGTATGCGTGACATAAAGAGTAAATGTAATGGATGCAAAGTCACGCATGCAAGTAGAAAGACAAAATTTTTATAATGATAGGATCTCATCAACGGATCACGGTATTGAAAACGGGAACATTGCCTCTTTTTCGTGCATTCAATCTCTCTTATTATCTTTTGGTGTCTTAGCTCTCCACGCGGTAATCAATTTCACAATTTGGACTCGGTTAGGACTTTTTCGAGTTTTATGGTGTATTGGGTAAAATGAAAATGGTAAGGAAGGTTGGAATTGGAAAAGTCATTTATGATGTCCATTTGTGCTTTTTCCGGGCTATTGCTCATTTTTTCTTCTTTTTCTCTATTTTCTCTATTTTTTCACTTCTTTTCTTACTATTTTTGTTGAGCATATCTACTTTTTTCTTGCCCCTTTTTATGCACTTATCGGACTTAATTCTGAATTTTTTTCATTTTTCGCAATTCCGGGTTATTTGGGTTTTTCGTGTTGTCAAACGAAAGGGAAAATCTATTTGGCTCAATTTGGGTTGCAAAAGGAGTAATTTTTCGCATCTTTTTCTGGTCAATATTTTTGGGTGACAAACGACGGCCTACTTCATTGTCCAAAATGCCAATTGCTTTACCATATTCGTTTCGAGATGAACTTAAGGTTAGAGATCAATTTTGGCACGTTTTTCAAAGCAATATCACACACGTTTTTCATAACCGATCAAAATGAGAGGGTTGAGATCCTCGACGCCTTTTTAGGCGCTGAAAAGAACTTTGAGTTAACAATTAACTCGGATTGATTTAAAAACTCGTAAAAAGTGATAGGCTCGAATCTCACCGGGTTTGTTAATCTCCACACTTATTCGTTAAGTCGTCAATTTTTGCTCAATTTCCATCTTTAGTCAATTTCGGCTTTGTGTATGTTGAATTTTACAACTTGTGACTTTAAACTGACTTTTAATGATATTTTTGAAAATTTTGAATTCCAATTTTTATTTATTTTGAATTTTTTTTTTTTCGGATTTTTCAAAAGTTTATGATTTTTTTGAAATTTCTGGGCATTTTTGAAAATTTGTCAAGTTTTAGAAATACGCACTTGTGACCCCCCCTAACTTAGACTTTTGCATTGTCCTCAAGCAAAAAGGACTAAAATCTAAACAAGGCAAAATAATAAGTGTGATAAATAAAACAAACAAATGGAGAAAAATGCAGATTTTATATAAAACATGACTGTGGTAAAATTACAGGGAAAAACATACAACCATGTGAACAGGGAAAACAAATAAAAACTGCCACAACCAAAATACAGGTTCACCGGGGCGGGGGTTGGGAAGAACCGGGCGCGTCGGGGCCATAAGGGTCATAGAAATAGGATGGCAAGGGCTCGTTGGGATCCCCTTTGGCTTCGGTATATGTCCGCTTGGAAACAGAACATCATGCTCGTATCGCGACGGTGATCGGTCAAGAAGTTGCCGAATCTCTTCTCCAGTGCCTCCATATGGTTCGTTAGGTCACTACCGGCCCATTCAAAATAGGGGTCATCTTCTTCGTCCGCCGACTCCTCATCCGCACCGACATCACCCAGTTCTACATCAGCACCGGCTTCTTCTTCTTCCACCTCTTCGCTCTCACTCGAGGCAGCTTCTTCCTCACTATCACTGCCCCACCTCGCCCGAAGGACGGCTAGCTATTTGGCGCTCTTAGTGCGGGTTCCCTGTCCAAAAGGACCGGGAAGCGAGTACGATCGAGCGGCGCCGCAATGCCAGCATCCTTGAGGATGGAGGTAATCAATCTTTCATATGGGAGTGGGGCAGCACCTTTTTCATCCAAGGCTGCGACCATGATGCCGGCGTATAGGGTGCGGGCCAAGTGGATGGAGGTGTGTGGATCAAATAGGTGATAGGTCAATGTGGCCTGATGGGGCCGTATTGCGTAATCGTTGGACGTTTACAAAATATTGGCGCACACAATTTGAAAAGTGAGGCGCACCTTCTCATTAAGGCATCCAATGGGGATAGTTTGCCCCGTCCATGCAACATCCGGGGCAATGCGATCCATGATCACCTCTTTGGTGACCGGGGCGATGTTCCTCGGGTAAGTGAATTCTTGAACATCTGGAACATAGTATTCGAACAACTTGGCCGCGAGAAGGGCCAATGAAAGGGGGATGACGGTACCATCCACGTATGCTTGTGCCTCGAATTGGCCCGTCCGAACAAGGGTGCCATAAAAGGAACGAACCTCGGCTGCCCAAACCGCTTCGTACGGTTCATTGAGGAATCGACACCAACCCCTAGCCATGAAGAGGGCGGTGACGGAGTTGGGCAAACCTGTCCATTGGACAACGCGCTCCATATGGAGTTTGCGATTCGGACCGAAGAACCGATGGCACCAACGTTCCTCTTGGCGGGAGCAGAATTCGCCATGGTCGGAGGGGAGGATTTCGGTGGAGTCGTACTTGGTGGGGGTTGGTCATTGGGCCATGATAACAGGGAGAGGGTTTGCTAGAAATTTAGGGAGAGAGAAGAGAGGAGTGATGGTTAAAGGTGTGGAGAGAAAGGGAGGGGATGGGTGGTTATTTATAGGTGGAATGGTGTGGGTAGGGTTGGGATTTGGAGGGAAAGTGTTTGGAGGGAAAAAGGGGTGGATTTGGGAGGGAAATGGAAGGGTTGGGTGTGGGGGGACGAATTGGGAGGGAATGAAGGGGATTGGGGTGAGGGGGTGAACCTAGGGAAATGGGGGAAAAAATTCTGCAGAAAGAGGACCAGTCTACCTGGGGACCGGACCGGTCTGGTCCTTTAATATGCAAGGCAATTCGACTACCGGACCGGTTCGGCTCAAAATTAAAGGAACCGATCCGACCCAAAATTAAAGGAACCGGTCCGGCTCTTGTTTTTGAGCTGGATTTCCCCATAACTTGGTTTCGAATGCTCTTCTAAAAAAATATTCACTTTCGTAACATACTCCCTATCAATTTGGATTAAAAACCTCTCGATACCAATGACCAACGCAACTTGATTCAATTTTCCTGAAAATGCGAATGCTTTCTCCCGAATGTTCCCTAATATTATGGACTCTCACTACACACACGACTCTCACTACACATAAGACTCTCACCCCGTACGCGTCGGGGGTGCGACGACCTCGCTGTAGCAGCTCACTCTACCCAATAAACGGGTTTCGACAACCAAACGGTGTCGACTTCTTCCACACACGCCTCTAGATATGGCTTTAGGCGTTGTCCATTTACTTTGAATGTATTTCCCCTTTTCAAATCGTCTAATTCAACAGCTCCATGAGGGAAAACATTCTTCACAACGAACGGGCCAGACCATCGCGACCGTAACTTACCCGAAAAGAGATGAAGCCGAGAGTTATAAAGAAGCACTTTTTTCTCGGGAAGAAACTCTTTGCGTCGAATGATGTTATCGTGAGCGAGTTTCATCCTTTCTTTAGAAATTTTAGCATTCTCATACGCATCATTGCGTAGTTCTTCTAACTCATTTAATTGAAGCTTGTGAGCTTCACCGGCCTTATCCATAGCATAATTCAATTGCTTAATCGCCCAATACCCCTTGTGTTCTAACTCCACGAGAAGATGGCAAGGTTTTCCATACACAAAGCGGAAAGGGGACATTCCGAGTGGATTTTTATATGCGGTGAGATAGGCCCATAGCGAATCGTTCAATCTAAGTGATCAATCTTTCCGGGTAGGATTGACGGTCTTTTTAAGAATGTTCTTGGTTTCCCAATTTGCTAGTTCGGCCTTCCCATTCGGTTGCGGGTGATAAGTCGTTCCAACCTTGTGAACGATACCATACTTTCTCATTAGCTTCTTGAATGGCCTATTGCAAAAGTGCATGCCATTATCGTTGATTATCACTTTCGGTGCACCAAAGCGAGAAAGTATGTGTTCCTGCATGAATTTTATCACCACTTTATTGTCATTTATCTTGGTAGCGATAGCTTCCACCCATTTGTAAACGTAGTCTACCGCGACAAGGATGTATTGGAAACCAAAGGATGGGGGGAAAGGACCCATGACGTCAATACCCCAACAATCGAAGATATCAATAATGAGTATGGGGGTAAGAGGCATCATGTCTCGTCGGGTAATGGCTCCCATCCGTTGGCACCTATTGCAAGATTTACAAGCAGCGTTGACATCTCGAAATATTATGGGCTAATAGAGGCCGCATTACATAATTTCAGCGGCCATCTTTTTCATCCAAAAGTGGCCTCCACAAGCTTCCGAATGACAAAATTGGATGACTTTCGGGATCTCGTCATCTGGTACACATCGTCGGATGATTTGGTCAGTGCAATATTTAAAAAGGAAGGGATCATCATAGGAAAACATGCGCGACCAAGTAATAAACCTATTCTTGTCTTACGGTGTCCAATCGAGAGGGACGGCTCCCGTGACAAGGTAGTTCACTATAGCCGCAAACCGGGGCAAAGGAGAGGTAGCAAATAGTTGCTCATCTGAAAAGTATTCGTCTATGGGTATGGGATTACTAGGTACGTCGAACGAAAGTCGTGATAAGTGGTTAGCAACGACATTTTTTACTCCTTTCGTATCTTTAATGGAGATATTGAACTCTTGTAGGAGTGAATCCACCTTATGAGGCGCGACTTTGCATCTTTCTTAGCAAGTAGGTATTTCAATGCCGCGTAGTCGGTGAAGCAAGTAATGGGAGAACCGATAAGGTATGACCAAAATTTATCAAGGGCAAAGACTACCGCTAGCAACTCCTTCTTTGTGGTAGAGTAGTTGAGTTGTGGTCCGGTAAGAGTCCGGCTATCCTAGTAGATGACATGAGCCTGCTTATCTTTTCTTTGGCCCAAAATAGCCCCTATCGCATAATCGCTAGCATCACACATAAGTTTGAATGGTAAAGACCAATCCGGAACTTGCATGATGGGAGCGGACACAAGCATGGTTTTCAGTTTTTCGAAAGAGCTTTGGCATGCTTCCGTCCATTCAAATGGGGTGTCCTTCATGAGTAGGTTGCTTAAAGGTCTAGGGATGGCGCTAAAGTCCTTAATGAACCTTCGATAAAACCCCACGTGGCCCAAGTAGGAGCACACGTCTTTGAGAGATTTTAGTGGGGGAAGATCAGTTATGACATCGATTTTTGACCTATCAACTTCTATCCCCTTGGATGAAACGATGTGGCCAAGAACTATTCCCTCGGTGACCATGAAGTGGCATTTCTCCCACTTCAGCACTAAGTTCTTTTCCACACACCGGGCAAGTACTTTTTCCATTTTTTCTGGACAACAATCGAAAGAGGTGCCAAAAATGTTAAAATCATCCATGAACACTTCGAGTCCTCTCTCGACCATGTCGCTAAATAGGCTCAACATGCACCTTTGAAAGGTCGCGGGTGCATTACACAAGCTGAATGGCTTGTAGGCAAACGTACCAAAAGGGAAAGTGAAGGTCGTTTTCTCCTAGTCAAGTACATCTACCTCAATCTGGTTATATCCATAATAACCATCAAGGAAGCAATAGTAAGGGTGGATCGCTACTCTCTCAAGCATTTGATCAATAAATGGTAAGGGGAAATGGTCTTTTCTAGTTCCCGCATTGAGTTTTCGGTAATCAATGCAAACCCGCCACCTGGTGGTGGTACGTTGGGGAACTAGCTCTCCCTTAACATTCTCAATCACTGTCATGCACGACTTCTTCGGGACGACTTGAATAGGGCTCACCCACTTTCTATCCAAGATCGGGTAGATAATCCCGGCATCCAATAACTTGATAATTTCGGTTCTCACTACTTCTTTCATGTTGGGATTTAGCCTTTTTTGCATTTCTCTTGAGGGCTTGACATCCTCTTAGAGATGGATCTTGTGAGTTCAAATCAAAGGACTTATCCCCTTCAAATCAGCAATGCACCAACCAAAAGCACTTTAGTCATTTCTCAGAATTTTTAACAATTTTCCCTCCTGCTCTTCGTCTAGTCTAGAGGATACAACAACGGGAAATGTCTCATCCTCTCCTGGGTAAGCATATTTAATATGGGAGGGGATTTTCTTCAACTTGAGGGTTGGAAATTTTCGTTGGAGGGAACCATGCGTGTATCCCTCGGTGGTAACTCCTCAAATCTAGAAACCCAATTTACATCTCTCACGTCCTCGTCCGATGCCCTCTCATCAAGTAATTCTCTCAACTCCTCAACCTCCCTCTCGAATTCGGTGTACGTGCCCTCACTCTCGTGGCTCGCCACTAAACATGGCCCTAAGGCGTATCCACAATAGTTCTCCTCAAAGTACTCCTCTACTATCTCATCTATGAAGCTCGTCGTGTGAAGATCATCTTCTTCCCCCGTATGTTGGGCTATATGGAAGATGTTGGTCTCTAAGGTCATATTCCTAAAAGTGAGTTGCATCTGCCCATTCCTAGTGTTGATAATAGCGTTAATCCTAGCTAAAAATGGGCGCCCGAGAATAATGGGAACATGATTGCTCGATGCGAATGAAGGCTCCGTGTCCCAAATGACAAAGTCTACCGAGAAGTAGAAAGTGTCAACTTGAAAGATCACGTCCTCAACTACACCTCGTGGGATCTTCACAGTTCGATCTGCTAATTGGAGAGTGAATATTGTGGGCTTGAGATCGCCCAAATCAAGTTGCCTATAGATCGATTAAGGGAGGATATTGACACTTGCTCCCAAATCAAGTAAGGCTTTTTCGATTTTGTTTTCTCCAATGATGCAGGAAATGGTGGGTGCACCGGGATCTTTGAATTTAGGTGGGGGATCATTAAGTAGAATGGAACTCACGTTTTATGCTAGGAAAACATTTTTCTTTACCTTCATCTTTCTCTTTACTGTCAAGAAGTCTTTGATGACTTTTGCATAAGCTGAAATTTGCTTAATGGCATCGAGGAAAGGTAAATTCAGCTTTACTTACTTAAGCACATCTAGCACGTCCTCACGTGGGTTTCCTTTATGGGAAGGAATCAACCTTTGAGGAAATGGTGCCGCGGAGGGTGGTTTCACTACTACCTCGGGATCCTTAGTGTCTTCTTTGTCACTCTCATTCAAGGGGACATCTTTGGCCTCTTTCGTGCCGGGCGAAATCTCCTTATCTTTCGTTGTGTTGTGTGGGGGAGGTGATAAATCAATGACTCTCCCACTACGAAGAGTGGTCACAGCTTGACATTTCTCCTGATGTTCAGTAGAGGTGGAGCTAACACTAGTTTGACCTTGGGGAGGTCTTTGGCCCGGGCATGAAACTTGCCCTTCTCTTAGACACTCAACGAGGATTGTATCTTTGACATACTTGTATTTATGTCAATAATCAAGCGATCATGTCTCGCATTGGTTGCAGTCTGGCTAGTGATAAATTGATTCATAGTACCTCAAGAGTTCTCCGCGACGACGGGATATATGCTCCTTGAGGTGGTGGTGCTTTCACATGTCCTTTCATCTGTGGAGCTTATTGAAAGTGTTATGGTGGAGGAGGGGCAACATGTGAAGTAGGGTTCATCGTAGCATGTTGTTCCCCATAGCTAAAACTCGGATGGTTTTTCCATGAAGGGTTGTAAGAATTCCCGTGCGGTGCACCAAAATTACCCTTAAATCCTCTTATACCACTAACTTGCTCCTGAAGCATCACTTTGTAGGCGGGTATAGTCGGGCATTCCTCAGTTGAATGGATCGCCTCACAAATCACACATACCTTCTCGACGGGGTTTGGTATGGATCCAGTTGGTACTCTTCCATATACCTCACATAGGTCTCAAAATTCTTTCTCAAGCGTATCTAACCGATTGTCCGTCATAGAATTCTTATCTATGTGAAATAGCCCAGACGCCGCTGGAGTGGTGGTCACTTGACAATTTCGATTTTGAGCATTAGGATTAGATGTATCCCAGGATTGGGTAGTCTCGACGACAAACCTCAGGTGAAGCTCAGCATCGTGGGCATCTAAGTCGACAAACGGACCACTACCCATGGTTTCAACGAGTTGCTTGGAGTTAAGATTCATCCCATTATAGAGAAAGGAAATGATTTGCGTTGTATCAAATCCATGATGGGGGAATGAAGTAACCAACTCATTGAAACGCTCGTAACATCGATGACATGACTCATTTTCTGATTGTCTGAATGCTTGAATTTGAGCCTTTATGGAGATTGTTCGATGTGGTGGGAAACATTTCTTGAGAAATCTAGACTGCAAATCGTTCCAAGATGGAATCGAGCTTGGAGGTAAATACCATAGCCAGGTCTTAGTCTTATCTTTTAGCGAAAAGGGGAAGAGTTTGAGGCGGATCACCTCTTGTGTGCAAGTTTTATCATTAAGAGTATCGCACACATCCTCAAATTCCCTAATGTGAAGATATGGATTTTCAGAATCCATACCATGGTAATTGGATAACATCTAGATCATCCCATTTTTAAACCGAAATTTCCCGGAATTATACGGGAGTATAATGCATCCCGGAGTGACAGTTCGCTCGGGAAATAAGATATCTCTCAGCGGGCGGTATGGGACCTCTTCCTCACCGGCGGCTGCACTACCGTGTTGCGACATTTCTCTCTCTCTTAAAGACTCGGTGTCCTCACTTGGTGTGATCGAAGTGTGCTCGGAGGTGTGCCCTAAGAAGGAAAACAGAGTGTTATTTGAGATTGAGTGTGACGGTGTGGGAGGTGGAATCAAGAACTGTGGGGCGTTAGGAGTGTGGGGACTGTCGGGGTCGTACTCAACTATTGGATTTTCGTGAATATGGGTTAGAGTATTATGGGGTGTGGGAGTGAGTTCAGAATTTTGTATTAACAGCTTGTGAGAGATGATGATGAATCCTTTTGTTCTTTTTGATTTTTTTTTTATGTTTTTGGATTTTTTTTGGAAATTTTTGGTCAAAGTTTTAGATTGACTCGATCTAATCCTAAGTCTACCTAATTCCCGAGCAACGGCGCCAAACACTTGATGCGACTCAGAAAGTGTCTCTAATGTGCGTTCACTCTAGGCTCAAGTGCAAGCCTGTCGCGTTAGTAATAAACCCGGTAAGTCGGGATCGTATCCTCAGGGAAATTGGACCATGAAATTGTAATGACGTTGGATAGACAAGGAAATCCTAACTCTGACTCTAAAGGAAAAAGAAAATTGATTTGGTTTGTGGAATGACTACACTAGATGCAATTATGAAATTATGAAAATGTGCAATTATACTAAATTACCTAAAATACTGATGAAGAATGATTTGAAACTTTAAACTATCTGATGAGAAAAACAGGACGGGAATACAATCCCCCAACCCTAGTGTATTACAGGTATAATACCAATCATAAATTTAACTGATTAATTAGACCCAGAATTTAGTACTCCCAAGCATTACGTATATGAGGTTCAAGCCCGCACCATACTTAATCAGAGGACGAATAAATCGGTATCGCGATAGTCACACTCGAATTGCATTCTAAAGCATCCCGGTTACCCGGAAGCAAACGAGATCCAAAGATCTACAATTTTTGTGTTCCTACGCAATACGGTCGTAATAAATCACTAAATTCGGAGGATTAATGTTATACACATGCGACTATCACATGAGGTTGGGTTCATGTATCCCGACCTTTGAAAATATAGCCTAGCATGCTGAAAGTAATGAAAATAATTTTCGAATTGCAGAAAACCATGATTAAACTAAGGAAGATTTGTATAATGATGTAGAAAGACATTGAACTGAAGAAAATTAACTCCTAATCTTACCAAAGCATTAGAAGCAGCAATTAAGAACACTTGTAATCACAGAAATCTGAATAATCTTCAATCTTGAAATAAAAAGAATAAACTATCTCTAAACTAGGGTTTTCTGAAAAGAATTGGAAAATTATATTAATTCTCCGTCCTAAAAAATGATAATAACTTGGGTTTATATAACCTACAAAGTTTCAGGAGATTTACCTGCACTAGTACTCCCCGTTAGAGAAGGATAAGATTACAAAACTCGACACCCGGACCGGTCCGGTCTCAGGCTGATCGGTCTGCCTTGAATGCGGACCGATTCTTTTATTTTTATGGTGGATCAGTCCGGGGTGGACCGGTTCATTTATTTTTCATCCCTCTTCTGTTTGTTTTCGATCCGGGGTTCTCTGGAATATGCATTGCGGACCGGTCCGGCCTTCCTGCGGATCGGTCTGCCTCTTTGACTTTTTTCTCCATGTTTGACTGCTCATAACTTTTATTCCGGGACTTCGATTGAAGTGTCATTTCTTTCTATGTGTTCATGAACTTGATATCTTCAACTTCTCTTCAGGTGCCTCATCCGAATTCAGGGTAAAAATTACACTTTTGCCCCTTTGACTTTCCTTCTTGTCTTCCTTGATTCTTTCGATTTCTTTCTTTTGTTTTTGACATTAAATACCTGCAAAATTAGCACAAAATACCAGAAACTCGGTGTACTCGTTAGGATAAGTCGGTAGCAAGATTATGAGATAAAGTCAAATCGATTACGTTGTTCGAGGTGCTAAAGGTAACTAATTTAAGAGATAAATTGGGAAGAATTTATGCCTAATAAAAAACCTTGGATGACCCAATCACACAAGTCCACTACGATATAGATAATTACAAGAACAACTTAGACTTACTCAAAGACTCAATGCCTTCAAGTCTTAATGTGCTTCCTCATTACTTATAACCTTCTTCGCAGCTACTATTGAACGTCTTCCAATAGCCACACGATGCAGGTGCTTTCTCACCTATCAGTATCCCGTCCTAGTTACTTATCTCGTGACCAGTCACGCCACCGCTCAACACAAACATGGTCTCCGCTGCTCGAAATTCTCATAGTATGAAGAGCAAACCTGCGTGATGCAACACAAAATACATCTCAAATAAACATATAGATGTAGGATTTTTGGATGTTAAACTTAAGTGTAAACTAGGGTTTGGGAGGCACAAGATATGACTTGGAAAGTCATTTTTGCAAAAACCCCTTGGAAAAGTGATGCCAAACCTAAGTATTTATAGAAAACATGCTTTTTGAGGTGGCACATTTATAAGGCTCGAACGAGAAACAAGGTTCAGTCGAACGACAATATCATTCTCGTTCGAATAAAAAATAGGTTCGTTCGAACGATATACTATTCTCGTTTTAATGATGATCTAATGAGTTCTTAACGATATTTTTCTATGAACGTTGTTTGAACTTCATTTGAACGAGATGCCTAAACTAGTTTAAACGACGAAAGAAACTCGTTCGAATGAAACAAGAATCTCATTTGAACGATAGAGGAAATTCGTTCGAACGAAATAAAACCAAAACAATATTTTATTTATTTTAAATCTATTTTACGAAAAAGGCCTCAAACAATTTTATAAACAATTCCTAAAGTAAATCCAAGGATCAAACATAAATATGTATTTATACCTTCATTAAGATCCCTTAGATGTTGAAGATGAAACTCGACATGTAACCCAATGTATCCTCAATGTCTCTTCAACTTTTTTGCATGGCCTTCAATCACACATCACAGGCTTGAAGTATACATAACTCAAAACCTAATAATATATGAATCAAATAATTTTTGTCCAAACACAGAATTAAGCCAATACATACAGATTAACTTGATTTGAAAATTTGTCTTTCTAAATCTCCCGTTTTGGCTATTTCGGGATAGTACTAAAAAAACTATTGGGCCGTTAATCTCACTAAGACTCAATTCCCAACCCCCAAAGGAAAAAACTATAGACGCCTAATCGACACAAACTTAAGTAGCTTTGCACTTGTGTTAACCTTTGTCGCATCGTAATAAACCTTCACACTTCAAATGGAACTTGAATATAAAAATATAAAAATATAAATAAGAATAAACGCTTCCCCTTTGTCTAATAATCTCTACCTAAGGTAAGACGTCTCACATTAAGGCAAAAATCTCCCTTGGACTATAAGATTGAGATACAACTTCTTCCCTCTTTTGTTCAGGAATATACAAAGAGTAAAGGTGCATAATAAATTAATTTATCCCAATACAACCATTTATCCTCTTTAATGAAATAAGGGTAAGCAAAAGTATAAAGGAAAAAACCATATCATGCAGTGGTGTAAAGTGACACAAGTAATGGCAAACAATTATGTCAACACAAGCATATATAATCCAAACAATGAACAACATATATCAATTTTGATCCATAAACGAGATATCAATGATAGTAAGTAAAAAATGATACCAATGTCATCATACATCATACAAATAAGAACCAAAGATTAAGCATACGATAGGCATGGATTAACTGCAAATGCAAAGACACAAAATGAATGATACCATATATATAATCATTCATATACTAATGAAGAACATAAATATATAGGTATAAATGACCACAAAAAACACGAACACATAGCATTACACACTCTTATAGTACCAATATGTCTAAACAAAATGTTACGAAGTGAAGGTATGTGAACTAGAAACAAGAAAAATGTCTCAATCACTCAAAAATGTCAATGTAAATATATTCTACCAAAATAATTTATCAAAATTCGATTTAGCCTCACATGTCATATAAAGAACTCAAAATGACAAATAAACACAATGCACACTAGCCTAGAAATTTTGACGATTCTCGAATCAATAGCATCAAAATAATTTAGCACAACTAGGACTCATTGTGCAAACCCATTGATCTTCGACTAAACAACCTAAAAAATAAACATATATTTTTTCACTGTCAAATATTGAAGATATCACACTTTTGAAGAATCAATGCTAAAATTTTGGCCTTGGAAAAATTTATCTTTTCTTTACCTCTCTTTTCTTTTATGCTCTTCCCAACGTCGACCTTTCACGCAGAGGATATTTCTCCTTTTGTAGCCCTTTCTCATGTACACTCATATTTTTTAATATAGAAATAAACTCACAGACAATGGTTCTTACATGCTCAAATTACCTTTAGTAAAAAAATTTATGTATATAACAAGATTGATGGGATAACACCTCACTTAGCTTATATGACATATGAAGTTAAAATACAAAATAACTCGTGCAAAGTGTGTGTGGAGGCATATATAAAGTGAATCCATCATGCAAATATATTTCAAACTACTTTATGCAAACATGATTAAGAAAAATCCAAGCATTGAAAACCATCACATGGATACATGGAAGGAATGGGATTCAAACACACTAGTATGACGCACAATGTGTAAAACTAAAATACACAAAACCAAAGAAAATGAGTTTTTAAATATTTTTCAAAACAACTCAAAAGACAAATAAAATCTTTTTGTATTTTACTTATTAAGGCCAAAAAAATGAAAAGTCAAAATACAAAGATAAACATCATACAACTAGAAATAACATATAACATTAAGAACAAGAGCTAGTGTATGAAAAATATGCAAGCAACTCTCATAAGATATAACATGTGATGAATCGTGTGAAAGATGCTAGAGTCAATATGCTTAACATTAAGTGCCATCAAATCAGATCTCCTAACCTACATAGATGTTGGGTGACGAATTTGGGCGTGGAGAACTTTGGTGACACTAGTCTTAGCCTTCCGAGGACCTGTTCTAAGATTATAATAAAAATGCCTAAGGTGATCTTTCTTGCCATAGTGTGCACAAATGTAGACACGATGATTGTTATATTTGGGTTGACCATTTCTAATGACCCTAGATCATCAAAGCCAATCACAGACATGTAATCTTTGATTTGAACGATGCCTAACATTTTATCCAACTTTTCAGACCTAGACTCCAAATCAAATTTAAGTAATCCTAAATTCGAGAAATCGCCTAGACTCTTCAAACTCAAGAAAGTACTTCTTCAAAATCCCCATCAAACTAAGAAGGCTACATCTCTATCCCTCAACATACTCGAGCTTCTTTTAAAGATTCCTCTCATGTGCCTTAAGATCCTCATTCAATTTTTAATCATTATTACCTATGGCATGTTCTTTCATCCTAGATTCTAGATACAAGTTGGAAGTTTGCAACTTCAACGACTCAATGTACAGCTCACAAAAGGCCACTTGAATCTCATTATCCCCCTCCTCCTCTTTTTGTTCTTCAACACTCTTATCTTCACTACCTTGGAAATCAAAAGTTTGAACCTTAGAATTGTCATGCTCTTGATTATCTTCATCGAAAGAAGACTTTTCATCTAAGCTATCATGAATAGCCATAAACGCGGTGTAGTTATGCTCAAATAGGTAATTAGGTTGCACCTTCGAAACACTATCACTAAGGGTGGCATTGTATACCTTTGGCTTCTGGTCCTCCTTCCTTAGTCTAGTGGGACACTCACGAGAATAATGCCCCAAATCTATGCATTCAAAGAATTTATCCTGGTCATCCACCTTTTTAAGACCATTCTTATTCACCCTATCACGATCATTGCTAGGTTTATTTTTAGATCTCTTCTCTTCTTTAAGCTTAAGAAAATTATTGAACTTCCTAGCAAACCTAGGTATCTCTTTAGCATCAAGATCATCGTCACTATCAAAATTCGACACATCCTCCTTTCGAGATTTTAAAGAAATACCCTTCTCCCTCTTTTTATCATTTTTCTTCGGAGGACACATGTTCATCTCATAGTTTTAAAGGTAACTTATAAGTTCTTGGACTCTCAAGTGTTGATATTGCCTAGGGAACCGTGACTTTGGCATTAAATCTTTCAAAAAATGACCTTAAGATTTTTTTTCACAACTCTAGGCTCGGGGACAGGCTCACCTATGTTAACTGAGAAATTGACAATATCTGACAACCTTTCATATAACTCATCACTTGTCCATCCAATGAAGAGAAACACACATATGTAAGAACAATAAAAATGTGAAACAAGGAACAACAAATACATGAACCTCTAAAGGGGTACACGAATAACCCCACAACTATTGAACGGTTTTGCGAGCAATACCCAATTTAAGGGGATGTGCGAGCAATGCCCCAAGCCATAAAGAGAACATAAAGAAAATAAAAAGTGTCCGAGAAAACCAAGTCACCTACCATGCGAGCAGTACCAACAAGGGGTTGCGCGAGAAACTAAAATTATCTCCAAAAGTCGTGCGACTAGTACCAACAAGGATGCAGCTCCAGTAACCCATGTTAGCCCCAACAGCCATGCGAGTAGTACATGTAAAGGAGGGTTGCCCTAGCAACACCAAGTTATCTTCCAGAATAACAACAAGTACTGTAGCAACCTTTATCTGCCTAGTGAAGTAAAGTTATAAGTAGTTACTCAAATAACACAGAAATATGTGAACGATCACTTCCTTCACTAACACTTAGTTTTGTTATTTTACAAAGGTTTACTTAGCAAGAAGCCTGGCCGAGCAAACAAGGATCGAGCAGATGGTCAGTTGGGACCTCTTGAGAATTTTGGTTTGAAGGCTAGGAGGTAAGTCTTGTTCAAAAAATTATGGCTCAACCATATTAATATCTAAGGAAAGAGAGAATATTGAAGCGAGGGACCCAATAGGACACATGCACTCACTCACACTACACAGTTCACATTTACAGTTATTGCGAGCAGTTAATGACTATACGCAAGACATTTTAACAAAGAAAATGGCTAGTGACCTTCAAGGTCACTCCAAGTTTTCAAAATAATTCACCAAGAAATCATATATAAACAGAAAAATAGTAATTTTTGGCATTATGGCCAACAAGATTACTTTTATTCACTACTAACTAGGTGTCACTCCACAATAGAGAGATCGTGATAGACAGTGACAAATAACATTAAGGACAAAAGTATTTTCATATTTTTGTCACAAAGGAATATCCTTTTGGCTAGCAAGTTCCACCTCATCCCTAATGTTATGCCATATATAGAGCACTTGGGCACAATTATCAAGAGACGAGAAAAATATAATCAACATTATTACTCAGCACAAATTACTACACAAATTTTATCTCCCTTTTATGTCTGAGATATTGAGGTGCTTGCTGCTCCATTCTCAGATAATCATTACTCTCAAGTCGTTCATTCCTTTATTTAAAATTAAAAAGTTGTGTTCAATAATTTGTTGCTCATTGTTGTAACCAGTAGTTGTATTTTAAAGTTGATTTTTGGTCTCTCCTTATGTTCTTGAAATATTAGTACCTTGAATATAGTTTTCACTGGAATGGGTAATGCCTCACCCATTTACAGTTATTTATAAACCCTAGTAATACTACCCTCTTACATTTGGCAACTTCGTTGGGGAGGTATCTGATAGAGTTGACTTTTCGGTATATTTTTTTTGTCGCTGCTTGAAAAGCTCTTCTAATCAAAATCCTCAAAATACCTACAAAATAATATCAAACTCAAGTGTAGAGGTAAGTAAGGGTATCAATCCACATCAACGGGGTAAGCTAGAGACAAACTCAATTGTAGTTCAATTTTTATTTTCTTTTTGGGCTTTTGCTTTTTCTATTTTTTTTTGCTTTTTCAAATATTAAAACATTTAGGTGAGGTGAGGTGAAATAACACTAAACTAAAGGGAAAGATCAAATTACAAACTAAAAAAATAAAATAAAATGGAAAATAAAGTCTAACACTAAAATATGAGACAAATGAGGTAAATAAATGTGAGAATAATCAAGGAGTGGGATTACACCACAAATTTTAGCTATTCTAATTAATTAATTTAATTAATGAATTCTTCCAAATTAATATCAAACTTACAAATCAACTCTCATTGCAAATGTAATTTTAATAGTAACCTTTTAGAAAATTAAGTTTAACACCCCACAACTCTAAAAAATAGATCTACACTCCTTTTAATTAATCACCCGCTATGATCGATCAATTAAAATTTATGTAAATCTTAGATACTAAATTTAGAGTTGAAATTCAAGTAATAATACCCCACTTAAGAAATCCCTATCTCTAGTTAGAATCTAAAATGGGTATTATAACTAGAATTTTGATTTTCTCTCGAAAATCATTGACCCTCTCTCGAGTCATAAATTTAAGGGTGAGGGATCAAAATTAATATTCAAAGGGAATTTTCAAGTAATCAAACTAATTAAACTAAAATAACATCAAATAAGGGTTTCCACCCACCCCTTGAAAGGGGATTTAGCCTAACATAATACAAAGCATGATAATCAAATAATCAATAGGCATTTAATATAAAAGAGAAAAGAGAAGAACAATCAAACCAATATGTTGAATTTATTTGACTCCAATCCTCCAATTTGAAGTACACAACCCTCTTATTTGAGCATCCAAGTAGTTTGCAATAATACCCACTCAATTAAATCTCATACAAAATTTATAGTCGCAAATATCTAAAAATAAAACTAAAACTATTTACAAAATGTTTCTCCTAATTTATTTTCTACACTAAACTATCTCTTACTCTCTCTAGAATTCTCTTCTCTATAAATTGATGATAAGTTCTCAAATGGGGTCTTCCATCCTTTAAATAGTAGGCATGGAGCATGGGGGTAAAAATGAGAAGATAAAGGTGCAAGAGGTTGTATAAGGTGTGAGTGAGGGTTAATTTAGGAAAATGCGCAAATGTGCATGAGTTGTGTGAGGTCATGTGGGAAGTGGGGTAAGAGAATAAAATCAGATTTGGGGATGAGAGGTTTGGGGGCATTTTTGGAATTTGGGGTAGAAGTGGTAGTTAGGGGTATTTGGGTAAAATGGTTTTAAGTGGTGAAGTTTATTAAACATGTGGGTTAATTGGTTTTTGGTTTTGATTTGTATTTTGGGAGCTGACAAAACGTGTTGGGCAAAGTAGATAAATGGGTTTGAGGTTTTGAAATGGAAAATGGTTGTAAATGGGTATGGACATGGGTAGTGGGTTTTGGAGTTGGACAGCCCGATATGGGTCATTGCTATCACGGGTAGGGCTGGGGTTACCACTGGTGGAGGTCGATGGATTCAGATAGGGAAATGTCCGGAGGTAGGCAGGATCTGTGTTAGGAAATGGGGTCGGGCAGCTGGGGTCCCACTAGCTGGGTTGGGTAGAGGCTCGGGTTGGAGCTCCGTCGGAAGTTTGGGTCGCCGCTCGAAGTAGCTCTGGGTTTAGGAGTTAAGGTCCGTCAAGGCGGGTAGGGGGGTTTTCGGCGACTGGGGTGACGGGTTTGGGCACGGGGGGTGGGTTTATGGGGTTGGCTTTAGGTGGTTTTTGGTGAGTTTATATTAATGGAGGGAGGTGAGAGAGGGTTGGGTTGTTAATGGAGTTTGGAGAGAGGGTGAGTTGTTGGGGAAGATGAAGTTCAGGGGGTGTTTAGGTGTAAGATAGGGTGTTTAGGGGGTGTGTGGGTTGTAGGGTAATTAGGTGAGTGTGTTAATTTGTGACCCTCAAAATAACACTAATTAACTAAAATAAAATTAATAAAATAAAATAAAAACGTGAAAAATAAAATCCTATTCTAAAATAAAACAAAGACTCAAATAAAAATTGAAACTAAAAAGAAATAAAAATAAAAAATAGAAAATATTCAACTAAAAACTAAAATCCCCCAAAAAATAAAATTTAATAAAATTAATAAATAAATGAAATCCTAAAAATTTCTAATCCTAATAAAATAAAAACTAATCAAAATCAAAGTAAAATAAAATTATACTAATAATAATAAAAATAGAGAACAAAACCTAGAAATCCGAAATAAATCAAAAATAAATCCTAAAAATAAAAATGACTCAAACTAAAAATCTAAAAAATATAAAAAGACACAAACTAAACACACACAGGCTTGGGGTGATGCTTTGGTCTAGGTTTAGGCTCGGTTAGGGTAGGCTAGGGTTACGGGATTGGCAATTTGTCCCATAAAATGCGCACTTGCCTCGATATATTACTTTTGACACCACAAACGGACATTTGACCTACAAGATAAATATTTAAGCATACAAGACCCATATTGTCGAGTATTAGCAACTAAAGTACATCTATTCGGGATATAAAATGTACAGTTTTGAGTGCTTATCAGTATCCCCATTATTATGCATAAAAAAGGTCACCATGTTTCCTAGAAGATGGTCTTTGAACATACTCCGGGTGGCATTGGAGTTCAAAGCGACCAAACTAATAATAAAGATGTCGTTGTTGTATGAGCAAGAGGTTTTGACCCCTTTGTGGGTCAGACGAGCAACACATGTGCTCCACAACTAAATGGAATGAATCTTATATGTTTATTTTTCAATTTTTTGAAGCAGCACAACGGGGACATGGAAAGTTTTGTCCAAGTTTGTTCTACGGTAGTGGTGGCTCCTACTGGAGGAGAAGTTGTAGCAGAGGTGGTGCCAACAAAGAAGGTGTTGACTGAGCAAAACCTAACCCCCTTTGCCTCACCAACAGCAAAGAAATTGAGGTGGAAGAATCATCCTCCAAGGCAATTACAATAGAGGAGGTGAAGAGGATTCTCTCACTCAATCAAGAATATCCTCTCATATACGAGGAGTTAAAAAATCCTTACTTAGATAGTGTCAATGAGAAGTCATACCCGAGGGGTATGTTCCACTAAAGTTCATAAAGTTCAATGGCAAAGTAAAAAATCCTAGGGAATATCTCAAAAGGTTCGTGGAATACCTTGATGTGCACTGCAATAATAAGAACTTGAGGTTGAGGGAATTGTCGAAGACTCTCACTGACAAAGCTTACTCATGGTATTCCCACCTGGCGCCAGATAGCAATATCACCTAGGATAATATGCACAAATAATTCTTACAAAAATTATTTTTAGCCAAAGATGAGTTTACTTTAAGGCATTTGTCACAAGAAATGCAAAAACATGACGAGGAATTGATGCAGTACATTAAGTGTTTTAGAGAGAAATATCTAGATGTACTCGAGGAGACCACATAAGCAAGGTTATTGCATATCTGTGTGGAAGGCTTACTTGAGAAATACAAAGTCCTTTTGATTTATGAAACTCATGAGGGAACATTAGGGATTTCATTCGATCAGTAAGGAATATAACCATGATCATAAATCCAAAACCTTATAGTTAGAGGAATCAATCGGCTCCTCAACCAGGAATGTTCCAGATTGCTCGGCGGCAAACTGTTAATTATGTGGTAATTAGATCTAAGGGAAAGAAAATTGGTCAAGGATCTAAAAATAATGTTTCAGGAAAAAGAAAGTTTAAAAATGATATTACTCAACCACTACCATTAAACATGGAAGAAGCCATGGATTATTACCAGCTTAGTGCGTGAGGGGGTGGCAGGCCCACCCTACTCAAACGATAAAATACAAACAACTGTAGAAAAAGCTGAAGTTAAGTTTTATGAGCTGCACCATAGGTTCCATCAATCTACAACAGACTGTTATTATCAGCGAAAGATAATAAATAAGTAAGTTTGAAATGTCATTCTTCTAATTTCCCCCATGGATGTCAACGAGAATCCATTTCCCGCCCACCGGTATACGTCTACAAATATGGTGATTGCTCATGACTTGAATGAGATGATGGAGTCCGAGGAGTCGATAGATAATGATAAATCATGTGACGAGGTGCTT
This sequence comes from Sambucus nigra, assembly GCA_949130495.1. Classification (NCBI taxonomy): domain Eukaryota; kingdom Viridiplantae; phylum Streptophyta; class Magnoliopsida; order Dipsacales; family Adoxaceae; genus Sambucus; species Sambucus nigra. Next base: position 260,694,643 of record OX422223.1, on the reverse strand, counting down.
CTTGGGATGGCTAGCACAAATTATAAAAGTAATTGGGATTAAGAGTTGGACATTTAATAAGGTAATGTTAGTGTGGTGCTCGCACTTGATGATGGAGGAACATTTAAAGCGGAGTATGTCTGTAATGCTCAAACCTATGAGGTGAAAATTAATTTAAAATGCGCAGAAATCACAAAAAGTCCAAAGTTCAATTGGTTCTTTGATCAAATTGGAGTAAAGTAATGATGAAAAATCCTTTTGAAATCCCAAGAAAGACTTTTCATGCACAAATCTTTGTTTTTAAAATGAACGAGATATTTCAGCACAAGGGGGCTAATGTAGAGGATACATGAGTGACCCCACAACTATTGAAGGTTTTTACGAGTAGTACCTAATCAAAGAGGATGTGAGATCAAACCCCAAGACAAAACGAGAACATAAGGAAAATAATAAGTGTTCAAGCAACCCAAGTCAGCTCTAAGAACCATACGGGTAGTACCAGTAAGGGGGTTGTGTGAGTAACCCAAGTCAGCTCCAAAAATCATGCAAGCAGTATGAGAAAGAGGATGCTCGAGCAACCCAACTAAGCCCCAAAAGTTAGCAAGTAATTCCAGTAAAGGGGGTTTCTTGAGCAACCCCAAGTTAGCTTCCAGACTAAAAGGAAGTACATAAACAACATTTATCTGCCTAGTGAAGTAAAGTTATGAGCAGTTACTCAAACAATAAAAAAATATGTGAACTAGTAATTTCTTCATTAACACTTAGTTTTGTTATTTTATACATGTTTACTCAGCAAGAAGCCTTAGCCGAGCAAGGAAGACTCGAGCTGATGGATAGTTGGGACCTCTTAAGAGTTTTCGTTTGGAGGTTGGGATGTAAGTATTGTTCAGAAAGTGAAGTCTCGACCACATCAATATCTAAGTGTAGAAACCACATTCTAGGACCTCCTAAGTCTCTCGTTAGGTCCCTGGCACCTCCCCAATTTACTACAAACCCTAGGTCATACTTCGAGTATAGATCTAGAGGCCTTCGGGTGATCTCAGGCCCCGTTTAACTCTGATCAACTCCATTATCAAAGTGAAAGCTCGATAAATATTTGAAGGGATATAAATTCCCTTTTCAACAGTCTAACCGATGCATGAATAGGCATGACGGTTCAGACGAACGAACCATTTTTTTACCAAAAATCGATCTAGAGGTCACTGGGCGCCCCCATACCCTAATTTGACCCTAATTAACTTCATCATCAGAGAGAAAGCTTAATGAATTTGTTAAGGGAACTGAAAACCCTTTCCAACGGTCCACCCCGTGCATAAAACGGCATAATTGTTCAGACAAACGATCCGTTTTCCCCCAAAAACTGATTTGGAGGCACTGGGCGCTCCCGGACTCAGTTTGACCAAAGTAAACTCTTCAGCTCAATTAAGACTGAATGAATCTTTAAAGGGAACTAAATACCCTTTCCAACGGTCTTCCCCCAATGATTATCAGCTTTACGATATGAATGAACGGCCTATTTAACTCTGAAATGTCATTGGTCACTTTCGAGCACTAGTCGACCAAAGTCAACTATCCGAACCAAGCGAATATCTTTGGAACACCAAAGCACCTTGCATAAATTTTCCAATGGTCTGCCCCGTGCATAGTTTAAACTTACGATTTGGATGAACGATCCATTACCGTCCGATAATCTCCTGTCCAAAGGACCAATGGGCGCTTCTGAGCCCCGTTTGACCCAAAGTCAACTCTTAGACCCGAGAGCGGACCAAAGGACTCTTGAAGGTCTCCGGATTATCTTTCTAACGGTATGCCCCATGTATGATTTGGATTAAGAATTGCGTTCTACAACTAATTTTCAAAACAATTTGCACGAGACTATCGATTGGCAGGTCCATTTCCCTACCAATCGATAGTGTCTCTAGGGCCACCTGGTGATTGGAAGGACTAGGGCTATGTCGATCAGCATTCCCCCTACCCTATATAAGGAGGGAATGAGCTCACTTCTAGGGCACACCTCAGATCCATCAATATCAGTGATCTCATCAACATTCTTCTGCCATTAACGAAGTTCCTTTGTGTGAAATTCCTTTCCATCTTTCATACCCATCATTTTCATACCAAATTTAGCAAAAATCTCCTTTTCTCTCATCCACCATTCATCTCATCTTGCAAGGGAACTAATCATCGAAATATCCCTTTTCTCACTCTAAATTTCTTTATTTTCGCATTAGTTATATAAATTCTCAATTTAGCTTTTACTTTATATCATACACATTGATATTTCACCCTTTATTAGTTATATTTCACATACTTTATTCTCTATAAAAAAAATAAAGAAAAAGAGGGTTACACCTATAAATTCTGACGGGATTATTCACGATTATTTCTCAAAACTAAAAATACCTTTTCCACACACACACACATGTATAATAAACTCCCATTTGAATCTATGGGATAAAAACCACCCTTGTTCCGTATGCGTTTTTGATGTCTTTATAGGCTACATTAGCATTTCGAGCTAAAACCCGAGGCTTGAGTCCAATTTTTCAATTTTCCAATTTTGCAATTTTGTTATTTTTATATTTTCATCTTTCCATTATTTTATCCATACATTACTCATATATACCATACTTGTGATTTATATTATCATTTTATCTAACAAAAATTATCGTTTCATTATAACGATCAATATCTCAATAAGCGCGCACATCATATTTTCTAATTATTATTTTAGGAACATTCCTTTGGATGACCTCACTCTATCTTGTCTATTATATGGGTCGAATGATGCCGATATCCATTTATATATACACGCGCACACATTTCATGGAAACATTAAGGAAAATAGTAACATAAGCCCATGATAGACCGAAACGGCAGGATGGGTACCTAACACCTTCACATTCCATAACTTAGCCCCCGAACCTCTGACGTATTGTTTTCGTAAGCACCAGTTTGTCTTTGATGCCACTCTCACAAGGAGGCAACATGTTCTTTTGGCTATTTTGTGCAAAATGGGCCAGCGACTCCATCTCTTAATATCACCCCATATCGATGACTACCAAAGCGCTCCTTAATTCTCCCTCTCCAAGTGCGCCTGCGAGAGCACCAGAAACCCCGAGACGAGAGGAAAGAGCCAAAGGAGGCATGGCCACAGTGGTGACTCTGATGGGGATTTTCTTAAGAGGGGATAGACTCTGTTTGCATGGGTTTTATCATTTTCTACTTGTGTGCGTATGCACCTACCTATATGTTCCATTTTTTCCCCTCTATTATTTCTTGTATATATATACCTCATGCTTATATCACTCCTCACTCACACAGTTGTGGATACTCTCCATGTACAATTCACACTACTTACACGTAGGATCACTTATATCCACATGTTGCACACATCACTTAGAATATCCATGCTTAGGTGTCACAAGCACACACCTCCACTTATCACACTTTTGTATATCCATGCTCACTCACACTAATCACACACCACTTGTGGATGATCCATGCTTAGGTTCACTACCACACACTTAGTTATATATATTCACACATCACTCACTCTCATATATCCACTCTTAGTATAATATCCATGCTAGATTTACTTTTCATAATACTTGTACATTCTTCCTTATTAGTATAGTGCTCATCATGACAAATAAAAATACTCTTTATATAATATATTAATCAAGAATCATGCATTTTGCACACTACATCACCAAAGAGCATGGCTATTGACCAAAATTTGGTCCCGTACTGGGGGGTCACTTTGTGATGGGCACTAGCCCGGTAGGTCGCAGTCAGCCTAAGAAATATGACTCTCACCTTCCATTGGCCAAGTACCTTCAACGTATATAGAACGATTTCCCCGCATCGTACCACTTGATCGAATTCATGACGGGAGGTATATAGCAGGAAACTCATTCATGTACGCCTCTTTAGGCATGATTACATTGTAAAATACAACGCATATAATGTGACTAGAGCAACACAGTGGACGTAGGCCTATTTTAGAGGCTGAACCACTCTATATCTTGTTTTCTATCTATTTACTTGCTTTGTTTATTTACTACACACTTTATTCTTGACTTGCTAGTATAAGAACGCCATATGGCCGATTTCTCGTATCATCAATTTGGCGCCGTCTGTGGGAACCAAGAGACTTCAATCTTGTTTCTCTGAGTTTTGGGCTCTTAAACACCTTATTCTACACATGGGGATCCTTTGGATCATTATCTCATGGGTGGATTTCGATTATTGAACTCAGGTTTGCATTTACACCCTTGAATGGGTATTTCGTATATTTAGATCTGTTATGGTCTCTCTTTGATGACTTTAGATCTATTTTACATAACCCTGTGATATCATTCCATCTAGATAACGCTGAAAAGCATGATGGGCTTTATCCCTGAAAAGGTGAATGATTAGGTAAGGATTGTGTTTAGTCCTTTTTCACTGTTCTTTGCCTATGTTATAGGGTTTATCATTAAAATTGTGCCATTTTGTGCACCGAGAGGTTATTCTCTCAATGGATAGACCCTAGTAGGTATGCTCTCCATGAGTTTCAGGAGAAAAACTCAGTTTTTGGGTTTTAATTTTGGGATTGTCCCTTTACTGCCTGCGTAGGGATGCAGCGTGGTAGTTCAACTACCTTACATGTCGCGGCCTCTGCTGGGGAAGTTATAGTATAGAAGCTTCAAAACATCAAGGTACGGACTCAGGTGGTCTCCAGCTCAACCTTGGTGAACACCATGCAAAGGCCACGACAGTGCACATATGTGCCATACTGGTCGCGGCCTCAACAAAATGTCATGTAGCAGTGCAAACGCTGCATCCCCATTTCCTACTTGGTTACCCCAATATTCCTGGGATTACTCACTCTTGTTAGTTTTGTCTCAGATTAAGTATACTTTGTAGAGACTAACAAAAGCAGAAAATGAAAGGAGAATCCAACTAGAGTACAGAGATCAAAGATGAGATTGTGCAGTTGTACAATCACCTCAACCACCTCTATGACAGTCATGCCTCACTCCAGACCCAGGTCAACTATTTGACTCAGAGGGTCCTAATGCTAGAGGCCACTGCCTCACCCTATGGGGGCATGGCACTCAAGAGCATTGCTTCAGCTACTTTTGATGCCACGACAGTTCAAGAAGACTCGGTCGCGGAAGCAGGTGCCAGAAAAAGAGAAAGAAGAAGGCAGAGAAAAAATCTGAGGCCTACACTCCGTTGGCCTTCCCAATTGAAGAGATCTTTGAATGCATCAGAGAGGAAAAGCTGTTGTGGTGGCCAGAAAAACTGAGAGCTCTACCCCACAAGAGGAACAAAGCTACTTGGTGCAGATTCCATCAGGACCATAGCCATGACACTGAGCAATGCTATGCTCTGAAGGATGAAATTGAAAGGCTGATTGGGCAAGGAATGCTGCGGAGGTTCCTCAAAGATGTTTAGGGGATGAGTCCTAGTCTCACCGACTGCATGCTCATTTTTAATGCTTATCTCTTTTATTCCATCTGTCTCTACTTTATAGTGACAATTCTTCTTTTGTTATTTTAAATTAAACTTTGTACTAGCCCCACAAAGTCATATACAGAGATATATGTATGAATAGTTATATGAAATCAAGTTCACTTTTATAGTGACATATCTTAATTCTCATTTCCATGAAATGTTATCTTATAAAGACCATTTTTGTCTTAAACAAATCTCGATTCGAGACAACATGTCATATCGGGAATGATAATATCTAAATGGGCCACAACGCCCAACAAGACGTCTGATTGTCCGAAAGTAGATGATAATAGAAAATGGAGAAAGAAAATACTGAAAGCAGTTATCCAAATTGGACTACAACATCACTCATAAGGGCTTCCAATGCCCGTTCTTAACTTTCGGGATGCGTCAATAAGTCGAGAGACTTGTAAGATTTATCCAGGGATGGCTTCATATATACCCATAGCTGTGGGTGGATTAATGACATAACCAAGCCTGGGTAGGCTTGAAAGTATCCTATATGTTAGCTGTGGGTGGCTTAATAACATAACACCACCTATGGAGGCTTGAAAGTTTCTTGTATGTTAGCTGTGGGTGGCTTAATAACATAACCCAGCCTGGGGAGACTTGAAAGTATCCTGTATGTTACCTGTGGGTGGCTTAATAACATAACCCAGCCTGGGGAGGCTTGAAAGTATTTTCTGTATGTTGGCTGTGGGTGGATTAATAACATAACCCATCCTAGGGAGCCTTGAAAGTATCTCGTATATCGATAAAGGACCATGTTTGGATGAAAGGGCTAAAAGAGTGCAGTAGTCCTGTCAATACAGCTGCAGCCGTCAAAGCGACTAAGAGTTGATGCGGTAATGACTTGGATTTAGATACAAGTAAAGCTACAATAGAAGGAATTCAAGCATTCAAATGTGAAATCCCTGTCAATATGGCTACGCCCATTAAGTTAATTCATTCAAAAGTGATAGAGGCAGGATCATCAAACTGTTGCGGCCCTGATCAAGGGCAACCCTTCCATTCATAAGGAAAAATGGCTGCGGCCCGTGAACAAAAGCCAACTCTAGTAACCAAAGGTGCCATAGCCTATGTCCTATACGTTTGAAGGAGACATAGCATTATTTATAAGGATGCGGCCATTAACAGATTAGACGACACTCAAAGGTGCCGCGGATGTTCAAGAAGAGACTGCAGCCTATGTGAAGAAACCATGTATATTATGGTTCCGCGGACTTAATCTATTCTACAAGTTTATTCAATCAAGAAATCATTTTTAAATATAAAAGCAGTTGTGTTCAAGCAATCCAAGATGTACAGAAAAAGCATTCATTAAAGCATTGAAGCAAGGAAAGGGGAAGAATAAAAATCTAGAAGAAAATGAGGCAAAAATAACCAATAAAAGGTGGTCGCAGCCTTGATAATATCAATTAGATTATAGTCCAGAGGGCCGCAGCCACTAAAAAGAGTTGCAAAAAATTTAAAGAGGGTCGCATCCCTAAGATTCAGCATCATCGGCTTCATCCCCTTCTTCCCCCTCTGCAGCCGTCATTGTCTCTTCATCCGCGAAAGCTGCCTCAACCTTCAATCTGGCTTTCTCTTGAACCGTGGCCTTGAGATCAGATATTCATTCTTGATGCTCATCATCACAAATTTTCCAGGCAAGAACCTTCTCCTTAGTCTCAGGGAAGTTCTTTACGATTTTATGCCTTAGCTCCTGGTAGCCGAGGAGGAAGGCCCTATAATTTATGGGGAATAAATCTTTGGAGCCCTTAAATGACTCCACCGTACTGTCAATGACCAGCTAAAGGGATTTTCCATGATCTGCCTCCATCTTCTTCATTTCCGCGGCGTGGGCATTGTCATCACGTGCATCCTTGGCTTCCAACTCCTCGTACCTCCCTTGTAGGAGTCGCATCTTATTATTGGAAGACTGCGTAGCTTGTGCGGCTTTCACGGTCTATGACTGGGAGACCTTGAGAGATTTTGTGACCTGATTAAAATTGACCTCGGCCTCTTCTCTAGCCTTTATTTCAGCCTGTAAGTTCATATTAGCCGCTCGAAGATCCGCAGCAACAGACTGCTTCCCTGCTTCAAAAGATGAATTTCGTGCAGCCTCCAAATCAGCGATGTGCACCCTCTTCGCTGCCTCTTTAGTTTATAAAGGGCCTCGTACTTCCTCTTTTGAGCCACTATCACTTCCGCGGCTTGAAAAGAGAAAGTTAGGGGCAAAGTATGGAATAAAAAATCAAAGATGAGAAAACATAAGCACTTACCCTCAATAGAGTATGGAGGCCGCAGTCTTCCAGATCATCATGGTCCTCTTCGACCAGCCTGTCAAGTTCTGCGGCATCAATGGCCTTCTTCATCTTTCGCGCAACCTTCGCGCTAGTGTCCAATGAGGACTCAAGGTCTGGCTGTCTTAACTATGGCCGCGGTCGACCATCAGGACCATCTTCGGCGCGGCACTGAGGAGATGCCAAGTTTGCATTAACCACAACTACAGGTGGCGGCAGAGGAGAAGCTGGATGGAGGGGAGCATCAGACGTGGATATCAAACCCAGCGCGGCCAGATTAGCTCTGATGTCATCGTCGAACTCAGTTTGGGGTTCAGGGGCGGCAAGGTTAATTTTTTCCGTGGCCATATTTGGGGTTGCGATAGGAGGATTTTGATCGTTAGAAGGAGCCGAGGTCGGTCCCTTGGTCTTGGACCTTTTCCTTTTCCTGCTCCTCGCAGTGTTATTTAGAACGACTGCGTCCTCATCCATTTCCACTAGCTGGGCGGCTAATAGCTACCTATCAACTTCCTCACCTGAAAGAGAGAAAGCAATAATATGTAATTGGTTGTAACATGAGTTATCGTGGACAAAGAATGATGATCAGGGTATTACCTCCCGCGGCCATCTTTTTTGGAATGGACCTGTTGGGAAAGAAACCTGCTTCGTATACAGTTGCAGATGTTACAAGGACACTAAACTTCTTTTCTTCAGCTGGAATGGTCGCGGACTTGGAAACTCTTTTCTCTTGCATCCCGTTCAGTTGCAAGTTTTCAAGAACTACAGAAAAACATTTCAAAGGTTAGTAAAGATTAATACGCAACTGCTAATAGGGGATGCGACAATAATCAAATTACCTAGTTTTGAGGGATAACCCCATTGCCGCGACATTCGAAACGACTTATCCCTCTCATTCTCCTCTGGGTGAATCTCCCAGCCTTCTTCGGAGATATAGAAGTACTTCCCTTTCCAATTTTTTACACTGGTTGGCCTCCCAGAGTAAAGGGTCTCATCCTTACCGCGGACTAAGAAGTAGTAGTATCCAGCGAACTTCACGGAGTTTTCCTTGGGATGGTAGAAGTGAAAGAACTCCGCAGGAGAAATGTCCTTTTTGAATTTATTCTCCCAAAGTACAACCACGGCAAGGATGACCCTCCATCCATTGGGATCTAACTGGGCTGGTGCTAATTTTATGGTTTGAAAAATACATCTAATGGGAACAGGAACAGGCAGCCGCAGCCCGTAAATAAAGGTATGCAATGGAAAGCAGACCCCATCGTCAAAAAGTGTCGTGCACGGTCGTTGGTTCGCTTCAAGTGCTGAGCACATCAAATTTTTTGGAAACTCGAAGGCCTCAGCTACCTGGTCAACCCAGTCTTGGGTCATGATGTTGCGGATATCAATCGTAGCTAGGGGTCTCACAGCACTCCCGGATGAACCAGCTGGGTTATCTCTAACTTTCGCGGCATCATCTCCTACACCCAATGGATGAATACTTGAATTGGCTTCCTCTTCCATTGATGTGGATCCAAAATCCCTCTTACAGACAGAGTCCGCAGAGTCCGAGTCTAATACAACACAGTTGGGATAATCCTTCAGTTGGCAAGGATCTATTGACTTCAAAGGAAGCATGAAAGGAAGTTCAGGGGGAGAGGCTTCGAAGTATTTCGGCCAGAAACCTCTCAAAAATTCGCCTGGGTCAAAGTTCATATGGTTGCAGCAGTACCTAAAAAGCAGAGTTCGCATTTAGGCGCCACAGCCAGTTGTAATACCCCGTAATTTTATTGATTTGTATTTAAGGGATTAATTGAATTAAATGAGAATTAATTGGGAATTAATCCGGATATAAATACTAGCGAGATGTGAGTTGGTATTTGATTATGATGTTAAAATTGAATATTTCTGAGTATATATGGTAATATATGAGTATTGAAAATATTTAAATTATCAAGAGATAGAAATACGACAATTTTGGAAATTTAGTTGGAACGCGCGTGTCAGTCGCGTCAGGAATGAATTTATTTAAATTAAAAATTAAATTATATTTTTATCAACCGAATGATCATTTTGAGTGTGCCAACGCGTCCGGAAGGGTCGAAATAGTTAGAAAGCACTAGCCGAGAGTTTAGTTTGGGTCCCGGGGCATTTTTAGGCCAAACCAGCAACCTAGAAGGGCATTTTGGTGATTTTAAATATTGAAGAATTAAAACCCACGAATTTTAGAGTTTATTTTTATATTTTTAAAGAGGCCACTAAGGCCATTATCAACAAAAGGCAAGATAGTGGGCTACGGGAGTTTTGAGAGAAGTTAGAAAGAGGGTAAAGGAGGTTCCAAACCAAACTATCTCCCATTACCAGAAATTGGAAAGGATTTGTGACCGGAAAGAAGAGAGAAAGCCAGCCCTAATCATCAACAACGAACCAGAACATCGGATTTAAGGCAAGTGATTTGATATTATTAAGTTCAATGAATATTTCTTCCATGTTTAGTGTAGAAATTGTATTTGCCTTGAAAGATTTGATGAAAACCAATGGGATTATTGTGAAACTTATGATTTTGGGATAGGAATTGCATGTAGAATACTTATGGACGAATTCAATACACAAAACATAACTTTTGATGATTTGGAAACGGATTTATAAGGAGTCTTTATAGTCAATTAAATTCTGGGTTCATGTTCATAGGGTTTGGGGCAAGAATTTGGGATTTATGATTGTTACATGTTGATTAGTAAGATTTGACCCCAAAAATATGTTAAGGAACGACTTAGGATGACTTAAAATAGTTTATATACATTAAAACGTAATTTGGATGATCTTAAGATGGATTTAGAGAAGAGAAAAATGAAGAAAAACGAGTTGGGAAATTTCTGGGCGTTTTCTGTCATCTCGTTAGAAGATCGTTCGAACGACCTCGTTCGAACGAGCTTCTAACGAGATGACAGTACTCCTTCTAACGAGTTGGTTGTTCGTTCAAAGTCATTGGTTCGAATGACACTCGTTCGAACAACCTCGTTCGAACGAGATTTCTAACGAGTTGACATAATGGCCTTTTAGGCCTGATTTTATTTTGAACTTCCAGTAAACTTATTTTAATCGAGTGTTAACCTTCCCTTGTTGACTAGTGGGTATAGTTATGAGATTGGAGTACGTTGAGGATTAAAACTTAGAATTTTGTAGTAAACCGGATGACATTCATGGGTTAGGGAATAAGTACCTAAAATTACGACGTGAGAGGGGTTGACAACTTTTAATATATATAATTTGGGGATTTGTAAATGTGTAACATTTAATGACGATATAGGAATGCAAAATATACCTCTATTGATATTATAAGATATCTAAGATGTGTTAATGCTTAGTATATGTGGTTATCTGTGTATAACATACCTACCATACTTGCTATCACGGGAGGTTGGCGTACGATCAGGGCCATCTAATCTTTGTGTGCCTACGGGGAGATTTAGATTGGTACCTCGAGGACATAGGTCAGAGAATGACTTATTGAGGAAATAATAAGTTTGTTGATCATGGGAGCGTAGGTATGTGCGTAACCCATGTGATGTGAACTATGTTCGCCTCCATTGTGTGTGATTGTTACTTATCAAAACGGTTCCTGAGAGATTCGGAATACGTGATCCTTATGTATGTGATGTACCGGGATTTGATAGCAGAGTGTGTGTACACCGCAGCTTAGTCTAGGGGTGCCATTATTGTATATTTATGATGAGAATGATATACTGGAATACTGAAATGAACTGTTTATATAAGTACAAATGTGAATTAATGTAACATCTTTTGTAGAGTTAAAAATGGGAAAACTCTTAGTAATTATTGCAACTAATACTGAGGAATGAAGGTAAAACTCTATGTTTATATTAAAATGCAGGTAATTTAAACTAAGAATAGTATAGTAAACTCAGATATTGTATTAGACTAGTTAGTTAGTGGAATAACTAGAATGGGTACGTGTACGTAGGAGTGCACACTTAGTTGAGAAGTGAGGAACTCATGTGAGTGCACGCACTATCATGTATTTTTTATTCACTGTTTAATGATATTAAACACTTGCTGTAATTTAAACTTTTTTCACAATCGAGCTCTGACCCGTTTGCTTTCAAATCTATTTTCTTAAAAAAAAAATTAGGTGCCCAGCCACAAGGACACCAAGTGTAGGATTTCCATTCCAGTGACGTGATGTAGCTGCTGTGAAAGTTACAGGACCTCGATAGTAGATGCCTCCACTTTCGACCTTGACTCTATTTTACTCATCTGTAGGGCATGTCGCCCCTTTTCTTTTAGAGACATCCTACTTACTCAATTTTATTTCAGATTTTGGGTTGTAATTAATTTGTAATTCAGACTTTTTATTTGGTTGTATTCAGTATTTGGATTATTAGAGGAGTATTCCTCCAGATTCATCGTCATTCCATTATTATTCTATTGTGACCGTGTTGTATTAGTATTTCATGATTTAAATGGATTGTATGTTAATCGAATTTAATTAAAATTAACAACTCACTTTTTAAATATTAGGTGGCTAGTAATTATTAAAACGTTTTCGACTGTGATGCTATGAACTGAACCATCTTGACATTTTGTATTAATTTGAATAAAGGAGTAGTTACCCGATATTTAATTAGTCGGGGTGTCTCACCAGTATGGTTCGAAAATGACTTTAAGAAGTCGCGGCAAGATTAGTTATATGAATAGTGAATAAAAATGATCGACAAGACCGGCTAAATGAGAAGTGTGGGTTTTAAGAGACCTAAAAGACAATTATCGTCGCGGCATATTGGTTTGATGGGGGTTATTTCTCGATCGTAATTACTAATGGGCTAAAACATTACTGACCCTATTCATGTAACCTAAGGGAGTAGACTCAGAGCCTACCGATCGCAGCCATCCCCTAAATCGGTAAGGGAGCTTATAGTGCCGCGGATACTCACTGAAATAGGTTGGAACATCTTGAGGAAGTCATGAATCTATGGGCTTAACTACCGCGGGGTATGAATTGAAAGCCAAAGGATTATTCAGAGTCTACAGGCCATAACCATCACCAAAATTACTAAAGGTATATTCTACCACGCCGCGGACTCTCACTCAAACAGTTTAGTGTCTAAATGTCGATTCATTTAAGGATCAAAGATGTATAATGTGAAGTGTGTGCTTAAAGAACATCAAGAACATCGAAGAATAGTTTAATGTCAATATGATTCAGGGAAGTGGAGGAACAGTTATTTGATTTCGTATTATGAAGGTCGATTCAAGGAAATTTTTTAACAGTTACAATTATTTATCATGGATATATGTTCGATTCTTGGAAGTTGACAGATTATATAAACAAAACCCTAGATTCCTATCAGGCAACTGGGGTTTTTTCATGAAGTTCAGAAATGCCAAAGTTCACGTGTTCAGCTATTTAAAGCCCTAGATTCCTATTAAAGAAGAAGTACGAACTACAAAAGATATTTAAAAAGGATGATTGGTTGAAAAATTACCTGGAAATGAAGAAGATGGCAATGATCAACCTTAAATCGCCTTGAACCACCACACACGGCCTTGAAAGATAGTCAAAAATGCAAGAGAATGGACGAACATAGTTTTGCTTTCGATTTTCTCTCAAAGTTTTGGAAAACGTAATGAAGTCCACAGCATGAATAATTTATATAAAAGAGCGCGGAAGATGAATCGTCGCCTTATAAGTACCGCGGCACCTAAGAAGACTGAACTAAGCCGCAGTCCCAATCGAACTCTCTTGGCACTACAACTTGGGGGCTTATTGATAGTACAAATATATCACCCTGCCACAAAAGGTATTCTGCACTGCAAATGCTTACATGCCACGGCCTATCTCAACATAAGGCGCGACCCTGCTGAACTCGGGGTGCGACCCTACCGAATATAGGGGCGCGGCCCTCCTCATCACAGGCACGCCCCCCTCAACAAGCCGCGAAACCACCCAGTACAGGACGCGGCACCTTCGTCTCTAGCCTATTACAGGATGCATCACTCACATTTCTTGCCTTATAGACCGCATCCCTACCTGTTATAGCAACTCTAGATTTTACATACATCACGTGTGGAGAGCACGTGGGCATATCTCCTATAAATAGAGGACCAGACCTCGAAATAAAGGGGGGACAGATATTCCATACGCCTGGGGCAGACTCCACGATACATACTCTCTATACAACCTTTACTTACAACTTGGGGGTCACCTGCTGACATCGCAGTCATCTCTCCGGCGCACCGAAATCCTCAACACCATCATGTACTCTCCTTTATTCTCATACTTGTATGCCTCTTTAGGCATGATTACATTGTACAATACAACGCATATAATGAGAACGGAACAACACAGTGGATGTAGGCCTATTTTAGAGGATGAACCACTCTATATCTTGTTTTCTCTATATTTACTTGCTTTGTTTATTTACTACACACTTTATTCTTGACTTGCTGGTATGAGAACGCCATATGGCCGATTTCGCGTATCATCAATCTAGCGCCGTCTGTGGGAACCTAGACACTTCAATCTTGTTTCTCTGAGTTTTGGGTTTTTAAACACCTTATTCTACACATGGGGATCCTTTGGATCATTATCTCATGGGTGGATTTCGGTTATTGAACTCAGTTTTGCATTTACACCCTTAAATGGGTATTTCGTATATTCAGATCTGTTTTGGTCTCTCTTTGATGACTTTAGATCTATTTTACATACCCCTGTGATATGATTCCATCTAGATAATGCTGAAAAGCATGATGGGCTTTAGCCCTGAAAAGATGAATGATTAGGGAAGGATTGTGTTTACTCCATTTTCGTTGTTCTTTGCCTATGATCTAGGGTTTATCATTAGAATTATGCCATTTTGTGCACCGAGAGGTTATTCTCTCAATGGATAGACCCTAGTAGGAATGCTCTCCACGAGTTTCAGAAGAAAAACTCAGTTTTTGGGTTTTAATTTTGGGATTATCCAGACACTGCCTGCGTAGGGATGCAACGTGGTAGTTCAACTACCTTACATGCCGTGGCCTCTGCTGGGGCAGAGGAACAGACCCAGGTGGTATCCATCTCAACCTTGGTTAACACCATGCAAAGGCCACGGCAGTGCACATATGTTCCATACTGGCCGTGGCCTCAACAGAATGCCATGTAGCAGTGCAAACGCTGCATCCCCATTTCCTACTTGGTTACCCCAATATTCCTCGGATTAATCACTCCTGTTAGTTTTGTCTCAGATTAAGTATACTTTGTAGAGACTAACAAAAGCAGAAAATGAAAGGAGAATCCAGCCAGATTACAGAGATCAAAGATGAGATTGTGCAGCTGTACAATCACCTCAATCACCTCTACGATAGTCATGACTCACTCTAGACCCAGGTCAACTATATGACTCAGAGGGTCCTAATGCTAGAGGTCGCGGCCTCACCGTGTGGCAGCGCGGCACCCAAGAGCATCGCTTCAGCAACTTTTGATGTCGCTGTAGTTCAAGAAGACACGGTCGCGAAAGCAGGCAGCAGGTGCCAGAAAAGGAGAAAGGAGAAGGGAGAGAAGAAATCTGAGGCCTACACTCTATTGGCCTTCCAAATTGAAGAAATCTTTGAATGCATCAGATGGTAAAAGCTGTTGTGGTGGCCAGAAAAATTGAGAGCTCCACCCCACAAGAGGAACAAAGATACTTGGTGCAGATTCCATCAGGACCATAGCCATGACACTGAGCAATGCTATGCCCTGAAGGATGAAATTGAAAGGATGATTGGGCAGGGGATTCTGCGAAGGTTCCTCAAAGATTTTTAGGGGATGAGTCCTAGTCTCACTGATTGCATGCTCATTTTTCATGCTTATCTCTTACATTCCATCTGTCTCTACTTTACAGTGACAATTCTTCTTTTGCTGTTTTAAATTAAACTTTGTACTGGCCTCACAAAGTCATATACATATATATATATATGAATAGTTATATGAAATCAAGTTCACTTTTACAGTGCCATATCTTAATTCTCATTTCCATGAAATGTTATCTTATTAAGACCATTTTTGTCTTATACGGATCTCGATTCGAGACAACATGTCATATCAGGAATGATAATATCTAACTAGGCCACAATTCCTAATAAGACGTCTGATTGTCCGAAAGCAGATGATAATAGAAAATGGAGAAAGCAAATACTGAAAGAAGTTATCCAAATGGGACTATAACATCACTCATAAGGACTTCCAATGTCCGTTCTTAGCTTTTGGGATACATCAATAAGTCGAGAGACTTATAATATTTAACCAGGGATTGCTTTATATATACCCATAGCTTTGGGTGGCTTAATGACATAACCCAGCCTGGGGAGGCTTGAAAGTATCATGTATGTTAGCTGTGGGTTTCTTAATAACATAACCCAGCCTGGGGAGGCTTGAAAGTATCATGTATGTTAGCTGTGGGTGGCTTAATAACATAACCCAGCCTGGGGAGGCTTTAAAGTTTCCTGTACGTTACCTGTGGGTGGCTTAATAACATAACCCAGCCTGGGGAGGCTTGAAAGTATTCTATATGTTCGCTGTGGGTGGCTTAATAACATAACCCAACCTAGGGAGGCTTGAAAGTATCCTGTATATCGGCAAAGGCCCATGTTTAGATGAAAGGGCTGAAAGAGTACAGTAGTCCTATCAATACAGTTGCAGCTGTCAAAGAGACTAAGAGTTGATACGGTAATGACTTGGATTTAGATCCAAGTAAAGCTACAGCAGAAGGAATTCAAGCATTTAAATGTGACATCCCTGTCAATATGGTTGCGTCCATTAAGTAAATTCATTCAAAAGTGATAGAGGCAGGATCATCAAACTGTCGCGGCCCTGATCAAGGGCAGCCCTTCCATTCATAAGGAAAAAGGGCCGTGGCCCGTGTACAGAAGCCAACTCTAGTAGCCAAAGGTATCGCAGCCTATGTCCTGTACGTTTGAAGGAGCCATAGCATTATTTATAAGGACGTGGCCATTAACAGATTAGACGACACTCAAAGGTGCCGCGGATGTTCAAGAAGAGAAAGCAGCCTATGTGAGGAAACCACGTATATTATGGTGCCGCGGACTTAATCTATTCTGCAAGTTTATTCAATCAAGAAAGCATTTTCAAATATAAAAGCAGTTGTGTTCAAGCCATCCAAGATGTACAGAAAAATCATTCATTAAAGCATTAAAGCAAGCAAAGGGGAAGAATAAAAAGCTAGAAGAAAATGAGGCAAAAATAACCAATAACAGGTGGTCGCGGCCTTGATAATATCAGGTAGATTACAGGAAAGAGGGTCGCAACCACTAAAAAGAGTTGCAAAAAAATTAAATAGGGTCGCATCCCTAAGATTCAACATCATCGTCTTCATCCCCTTCTTCCCCCTTCCCAGCCATTATTATCTCTTCATCCGCGGCAGCTGTCTCAGCCTCGGCCTTCAATCTGGCTTACTCTTCAACCGCGGCCTTGAGCTCAGATATTCACTCTTGATGCTCAGCATCACTAAGTCTCTAGGCAAGAACCTTATCCTTAGTCTCAGGATGTTTTTTATGATTCTCTGCCTTAGCTCCTGGTAGCCGAGGAGGTAGGCCCTATTATTTATGAGGAAGAAATCTTTGGAGCCCTTTAATGACTCCATCGTATTGTCGATGGCTTGCTGAAGGGCTTTGCCTCCATCTGCCTCCATCTTCTTCATTATCGTGGCATGGGCTTCGTCATCACACACAGACTTGACTTCCAACTCCTCGTACCTCCCTCGCAGGAGTCGCAGCTTGTTAGTGGAAAACTCTGCGGCTTGTGCGGCTTTTTTGGTCTATGATTGGGAGACCTTGAGAGATTCTGTGATCTGATTGAAATTGGCCTCGGACTCTTCTCTAGCCTTTATTTCAGCCTGTAAGTTCATATTGGCCGGTTGAAGAGTCGCGACATCAGACTGCTTCCCTGCTTCAAAAGATGAATTTCGTGCAGCCTCCAAATCAGCGGCGTGCACCCTCTTCGCTGCCTCTTTCAGTTTATAAAGGGCCTCGTACTTCCTCTTTTGAGCCACTATCACGTCCGTGGATTGAAAAGAGAAAGTTAGGGGCAAAGTATGGAATAAAAAATTAAAGCTGAGAAAGCACAAGCACTTACGCTCAATAGACTATGGAGGCCTCAGTCCTCCAGATCATCATGGTCCTCTTCGACCAGCCTATCAAGATTCGCGGCATCAATGGCCCTCTTCATTCTTCGTACAACCTTCACGGTAGTGTACCATGAGGACTCAGGGTCTGACTGTCTTAATTATGGCCGCGGTCGACCATCAGGACCAGCTTTGGCGCGGCACTGAGGAGGTGCCCAGTTTGCATTAATCGTAACTATAGGTGGCGGCGGAGGAGAAGCTGGATGGAGAGGGGAGCATCAAACGTGGATATCAAACCCAGCGTGGCCAAATTGGCTCCGATGTCATCGTTGAACTCAGTTTGGGGTTCAGGGGCGGCAAAGTTAGTCTTTTTCGTGGCCAGATTTGGGGTCACGGTAGGAGGATTTTTATCGTTAAAAGGAGTCGTGGCTGGTGCCTTGGTCTTGGACCTTTTTCTTTCCTACTCCTCGCAGTGTTATTTAAAACGACTGCGTCCTCATCCATTTTCGCTAGCTGGGCTGCCAACAGCTCCCTATCAACTTCCTCACCTAAAAGAGAGAAAGCAATAATATGTAATTGGTTGCAACACAAGTTGTCGCGGACAAAGAATGATGATCAGGGTATTACCTCCCGCGGCCATCTTTTTTGGAATGGACCTGTTAGGAAAGAAACCTGCTTCGAATACAGTTACAGATGTTACAAGGACACTAAACTTCTTTTCTTCACCTGGAATGGCCGCGGCCTTAGAAAATCTATTCTCTTGCCTCCCATTCAGTTGCAAGTTGTCAAGAACTACAGAAAAATATTTCAAAGGTTAGTAGAGATTAATACGCAACTGCTAATAGGGGACGCGGCAATAATAAAATTACCTAGTTTTGAGGGATAACCCCATTGCCGCGACATTCGAAATGACTTATCCCTCTCGTTCTCCTCTGGGTGAATCTCCCAGCCTTCTCCAGAGATATATAGGTACTTCCCCTTCCAGTTCTTTACACTGGTTGGCCTCTCAGAGTAAAGGGTCTCGTCCTTGCCACGGATGAGAAGTAGTAGTATCCAGCGAACTTCACGGAGTTTTCCATGGGATGGTAGAAGTAAAAGAACTCTGCGGGAGTAATGTCCTTTTTGAATTTATTCTCCCAAAGCACTACCGCGGCAAGGATGGCCCTCAAGCCATTGGGATCTAACTGGGCCGGTGAAAATTTATTGTTTGAAAAATACGTCAAATGGGAACAGGAACTGGCGCCGCAGCCCGTAAACAAAGGCATGCAATGGAAAGCAGACCCCATTATCGAAAAGTGACGTGCATGGTCGTTGGTTCGTGGCAGGTGCTGAGCACATCAATTTTTTTAGAAACTCGAAGTCCTCAACTACCTAGTCAACCCAGTCTTGGGTCATGATGTTGCGGATATCAACCGTAGCTAGGGATCTCTCAGCACTCCCTAATGGACCAGCTAGGTTATCTCTAACTTCCGTGGCATCATCTCCTACACCCAATGGATGATTACTTGAATTGGCTTCCTCTTCCATTAGCATGGACTCAAAATCCTTCTTGCAGACAGAGTCCGCAGAGTTCGAGTCTAATACAACATAGTTGGGATAATCCTTCAGTTGACAAGGCCCTATTGACTTCAAAGGAAGCACCAAAGTAAGTTCAGGGGGAGAAACTTCGAATTATTTCGCCCAGAAACAACTCAAAAATTCGTCTGGATCAAAGTTCATATGGTTGCAGCAGTACCTAAAAATCAGAGTCCGCAGTTAGGCACCGTAACCAGTATGGTTCGAAAAAGACTTTAAGAAGTCGCGGTAAGATTAGTTATATGAATAGTGAATAGAAATGATCGACAAGACCGGCTAAATGAGAAGTGTGGGTTTTAAGAGCCCTAAAAGACAATTATCACCGCGACATATTGGTTTGATGGGGATTATTTCTCGATCGTAGTTACTAATGGGCTAAAACATTTCTGACCCTATTCATGTAACCTAAGGGAGTACCCTCAGAGCCTACCGGCCGCAGCCATATCCTAAATCAGTAAGGGATCTTATAGTGCCGTGGCTACTCATTAAAATAGGTTGGAACATCTTGAGGAAGTCATGAATCTATGGGCTTAACTGCCTCGGGGTATGAATTTAAAGCCAAGGGATTATTGAGAGTCTACAGGCCGCAGCCATCACCAAAATTACTAAAGGTATATTCTACCACGTTGCGGACTCTCACTCAAACAGTTTAGTGTCTAAATGTCGATTCATTTATGGATCAAAGATGTAGAATGTGAAGTGTGTGCTTAAAGAACATCAAGAACATCGAAGAACAGTTTAATGTCAATATGATTCAGGGAAGTGGATGAACAGTTATTTGATTTCGTATTATGAAGGTCGATTCAAGGAAATTTTTTAACAGTTACAATTATTTATCATGGATATATGTTCGATTCTTGGAAGTTGACAGATTATATAAACAAAACCCTGGATTCCTATCAGGCAACTGGGGTTTTTTCATGAAGTTCAAAAATGCCAAAGTTCACGTGTTCAGCTATTTAAAGCCCTAGATTCCTATTAAAGAAGAAGTACTAACTACAAAAGATATTTAAAAAGGATGATTGGTTGAAAAATTCCTGGAAATGAAGAAGATGGAAATGATCAGCCTTAAATCGCCTTGAACCACCACACACGGCCTTGAAAGATCGTCGAAAAATGCAAGAGAATGGACGAACACAGTTTTGCTTTCGATTTTCTCTCAAAGTTTTGGAAAACGTAATGAAGTCCACAGCATGAATAATTTATATAAAAGAGCGCGGAAGATGAATCGTCGCCTTATAAGTACCGCGGCACCTAAGAAGACTGAACTAAGCTGCAGTCCCAATCGAACTCTCTTGGCACTACAACTTGGGGGCTTATTGATAGTACAAATATATCACCCTGCCACAAAAGGTATTCTGCACTGCAAATGCTTACATGCCACGGCCTATCTCAACATAAGGCGCGTCCCTGCTGAACTCGGGGTGCGACCCTATCGAATATAGGGGCGCGGCCCTCCTCATCACAGGCATGCCCCCCTCAACAAGCCGCGGAACTACCCAGTACAGGACGCGGCACCTTCATCTCTAGCCTATTACAGGATGCAGCACTCACATTTCTTTCCTTATAGGCCGCATCCCTACCTGTTATAGCAACTCCAGATTTTACATACGTCACGTGCTCAGAGCACGTGGGCATATCTCCTATAAATAGAGGACCATACCTCGAAATAAAGGGGGATAGACATTCCATACGCCTGGGGCAGACTGCACTATATATACTCTCTATACAACCTCTACTTACAACTTGGGGGTCTCCTGCCGACATCGCAGTCATCTTTCCGGCGCACCGGAATCCTCAACACCGTCATGTACTCTCCTTTATTCTCATACTTATACGCCTTTTTAGGCATAATTATATTGCACAATGTAATGCATATAATGAGAACGGCGCAACACAGTGGACGTAGGCCTATTTTAGAGGCTGAACCACTCTATATCTTATTTTCTCTCTATTTACTTGCTTTGTTTATTTACTACACACTTTATTCTTGACTTACTGGTATGAGAACTCCATATGGCCGATTTCTCGTATCATCACGTACAAAATTAAGAATAGAAGTATATGGGCCATCAACGTTCCTACTGATTCCTCGTGGAGCTGGTGAAAGGTGCTGAAGCTAAGAGAGATTGGAAGACCTCTCATAAAGCCCAGTATTAGGAATGGAAAGAATACGTTCATGTGGTTTGATAACTGGCATCCTAGGGGTCCCCTTCAACCTATCTATGGCAACAGAACCATTTATGATGCTTCTAGTAATAATAAAGCCAAAGTGGATTAATTTATGCATGGTAGGATATGGATATGTCCCAGCTCCACCACCTGGGAAATTAATGAAATTAAAAATGACACTATCCCCAGCTTCAACCCTTTTGAGGAGGATTCTCTCATTTGGCTTCCTACTATTAATGGGATGTATAGAACCTCCTTTACCTTGAGAGCTATTATGGATCACCTTCCAATCTTGTTTGGCACAAAGCTAACATCCCCAAATGCTCCTTCATTCTTTGGTTAACATGTAGGAATGCTTTGATTACTAAAGACAAACTCATGACGTGGGGGTTGAGTGACAACACCAGCTGCGAGTTTTGTGATAGAAAAACTGAGACCATCAACCATGTTTTGGATAATTGTCCTTACTCCAAGGATGTATTGAATGAAATCCTATACAGAAACCAGTTGTATAGAACTATGGGGACTTGGCAGGATGGGGTCAATGTTGTTATGCAGGTGGCTCATGGTAAATCTTTCATGGCCAAGATCAGTACCCTCGCCTTCTCCACTACTGTGTATTGTATCTGGATTGAGAGAAATAATATAATACACAAAAGAAGCCCCAAGAATCCAAATGAGCTGATCCTGGACATTAAGTTCATGATGAGATGCAAAATCTTTATGTGGAAAAAGTTATAATAAACTACTACAACTGGATGGCCTGCATGTATTGGAATGTTCTTGAATCCTCCATATTTGATTAGTTTAGTTGTATGGGTTTCTTTTACTTGTATTGGTTATGCTTTGATGTTTGGGTATGCCCTCATCATTTTCTCTTGCCCTTAGGGGTCCCTAGGGTTTTTTCCTAGCTTTGTTCTCCTTCTCGTTTATACATACATTTTACTTACCAAAAAAAAAATATGCGGCACAATTTTAGGAAAAAAATCCCCTCAGGGCAAAACCTTTTTATTTCACTATTATTGTAAATCACAAATTACACGGTTATAATGAAATACAGCAGTTTGACACTCAAATACCCATAGGTGTCGATCGATGTCGTTAGCAATAAGTCCACATGCAACGATCCTACACGAATCGCAGTCAAGTCTTCAACCCAGGAACACGCAGCACTCCTTAATAACACGCAGTCAGTCTTCGATCCAGTACCTCTAATGGCACTTAGATCAGCAGCATGAAATCCAATAAAATATATTTTGGGTTCCACAAAACATCTCACACAAAAGCAGTTGGAATTGTGAATTGAAATCACAAAAGTTACGAACCCTCAAATGGTTGGAGAATAATAGAAAAATGTATTCTGTCAAAAGAAGTTTTTCTCCACACGAAAATCAGTAGTCTCACACCCTATATATATAATAGAATTTAAGGCGATGACATGTCAGCATAAACAACCTTTCGTTCGAACGAGACACGACGTCGTTCCAGCGAGATAACATCTCATTTGAACGAGAATGCTGTCGTTTGAATGACAGTCATTGATCCCCCCAAAAAAATTTAGACTTTTAAATAACTTGGAAACCTCAAAACTTAAAACTGTTCACGGGATCAGGAAACATTTATCCAAAACTTTTATGATAAAATGTTTTTGAAAAATAAAAACCATTTATAAAATTTTCAAAAAACCATTTTTCACAAATAGAAAAATATTTTATCTTTCACAAAAATATCCCAACACTTTTAATGTAAAATGTAAATGGAACATAAACATATTTTACCAAATTCATCCTTGTTGGTCTTGAATGTTGAAGTCTTCTTGAAATTCGGATCGTCTTGTGTAGATGTGACCTTCTCAATCCTTCGACAACTTGTAGCGGTATACGACATAAATAATTGTGATGGACAATGTCCTTACAAATCTCCCCCTATGTCTATGCCAGTATAAACTAAAAATATCTGAATTATCAACTTAAAATGACCTATACAAATTTACCCTCCCCAAAACAAAGGTGGAAAGATAAAATGACAAGTTTTCAAACTTTGCTTCAACAATTAATTTTTCAAAACGTCAAGTTTTTCTCATCAGGGTGTGCAATCCAAAAATATTCAATTGTACCTACACACATGAGATAAAGTAAAAACCTCGTGATGTATCGAGTTTGAAATGATATAAAGCATAAATATGAAAGCATAATCAATTCTCTCCCATACATAAACTCCCCCATAAAATCATAATTCATTATCCCCCTTTTTATTTGTCTGAAATAGACAAGGAAAATAATAAATCACATAAAACAAATCGGGGTGTCACGGGAAACAAGGCAAATAGACTATTTTTTATTTTTCCAATTTTCATACAAAAATGCAAAAATGATGTTACAAAATCACACACCATGAATTTACATTAAGCTAACCAAATCATGGAAACAGAATGAATGGGTGTGAACAGATTCGATAGAAAAATTGACTCAGTCATTATATGTATCCACGATGCATAAGTGTACTCCTAACGAATGAACATCAAAAATATTCCTTAGGTGCAAAAATGTGGAATTTAGATGACATCGTCTTAATCATGTCAACAAATCAAAGTATAAATGATTTCCACACCTATAACGTTAAAAACTATGTAATGCTTTTTCATGACTTTCAAGGACGTGCAAACCAATTTAAATTCCATCCAAACTCTCTCATTAAAAGATAATGAATTTTATTTTTCTTATGAGGTGATGAAACTAAAATATATTGGCCCATTTTTGGCATATATAACTTTTTATTGCCTTCAATTTTTTCGGGCTCTTTTACACCTCATTGGACCCCGGATAATTTTCAATTCCTCACTTTTATAGGTCCATTTAAATGGTGGCTTTATCTCAAAGGAAAAATAATATACCTTTCGCATCCCTTTTCCATTTTACAAAATAAATCACACAAACTCACAAACGGTCTATAGCATGCACTGCTTTTTGTCAAGTTTTATAATATTTGTTTCGTTATATAGACAGAATTGAGATGGAATCACTCAACCAACATGGGATAGACAAGCACAAAATTCAAACAAATCCGTGCATGTGAAATAAGAGACAAATGAGTCAAACGTGGAGGTAGCAACACTATATCATTTCAAAGACTCGAAACCTTGTAAAGCACATGAATGACACAACATATTGTCTCAAAAAACTATCAAATAGACACATGGATATGGAATGAAATTGTGACTCTGTCATCCTAAGTATTCATTCATATACGGTGCAAACAAAATACAAAAATCTTTTTGGATTTTTCGAAAATTTTATCAAAACAAATGAAAATCTTTTTGTGTTTTTCAAATACTGATCAGAATCATCCCAGTAGTACCAAAAAATATAGCAATATTAACCAGGGGACTGTAAACAGAAAAGACAAAATTCTCCAGGGGTCGCTCGAATGAGAAGGGATCTCGTGAGAAGCAACATCGCGCGACATCATAAGTCGCTCGAACTAAAGCCAATCTCGTTTGAACGAGAAAACAAAATTTTCACAGTTTCCCAGAATGTCAGGCAGTTTTGTCTAGTGAAACAATTTTGTGAAAACAGTTCCTGGAATGGGCAAACAGATCCAAAACAGTGCTAAAACAGTAGAAAAAATATGAAAACAATGTAAACTACACAATGATACATACTAGCAATAGGCACAAAATGACATCATGTAAATCATCCTATGATAGCAAAAAGTATAGACCTCATCCAGTAGGTGTGGTGGAGTTTCCCAAAGACGGTGACATCTTTTGAAACAACTACATCAAGTCACGTGAAGTCTTGACCAAAAACTTTACTTGCTCTCGAATATGTTCAAACTCTCTATCATTGTGTGCAAGCAAAGTATCATGGGTGGGTGCATGAGTGCAAACATGTGTAGAAGAAAATCGTAACACATTCCCCAACTTTAAACAAAATTCCCTAAGGTGTCCTCTCATTTTGCAGTGGGAGCAAACATAAACAACCCTAGGTATACCTCTCTCACAATGTATCCAACGCGCTCTCCTAACAGGTACGGGATGCCTAGGTGGGTTGGGTCGAGAGTTTTGTGAATCTAACTCTAAAGTAGGAATCAACTCGGGTATAACAAAAGAAGTAGACGCACCTTCATGACTTATTCCTAAACTCTCACCGCTCTCTAAAACAAGATTAAGCACCATCTTTCCCACCTCATTAGATGCTTTCTCCGTAGTGACATTAGCCTCCAGGGCGTGCTTAAGATATGTCTCTAATTGTGACACGCGAGCTATAAGCTCACTCTTTTCCCTATTCAAAGCAATCAACTGCTCACTCAAAGAAACCTTCACTTTCTCGAGTTGACTTGATTTTGCCTCAAACTCCTTCAAACTCTCAATATCTCTCTCCAAATCTTTCAACTTGAGACCTAAATTTTTATTCAATTTTTTAGTCTTTAAGGTCTCAGCGTACAACTCTCGAAACGCAATCTGGAGCTCACTCTCATCATCACTAGCGTACTCGCTCTCAGACTCGCTAGAAACACTCAAAACCTCCTCGGGGGTATCTCGTGCACAAGCGTCCTCATCATCGTGGGACAAAGTGGGTGTGCTCTCATGACTGGCTAAAAATTCAACACATACAATGGGCTTTTTCATCACCGGTATCATCTACCTCATTCTCAGTATCACTCAAGGTGGCTGGCATAGAAAATTTCTTGCCCTCTCTCCTAAGTCTAGTGGGACACTCAAATGACTTGTGCCCTTTCCCCTCACACTCAAAACATTTCACATTTTCAAAATTTTCTTCACCCTTTTTCTCTTTCTCACCGCTTTCTTTGGCCTTATCTTTCTTTTTGTTTTTCTCTGAACATCTTTTATTGGAAGAATTTTGTTTCGAAAACTGGAGAAGTTTTTTACAATTCTTTGCAAGTAGGGTCATGTCAAAATCAGACTCGAACTCACAAAAACTCACTTTCTTTTTCTTAGATTGGTCTTTAAGCGCTATCCCTGTATCCTTAGGTTTGATAGTGTCGGGAAACATGTCAATTTCGTACGTCTGTACGTCTCCTACCGACTCTTCTAATTTCACACGATTCAAATTTCCTAAGGTATTCAAAACAATCATTTTAGGGATAAAACGTTTAGGCAGTGATCTTAAAATCTTTTTAACCACTCGTGCATCAGGTATAGGCTCACCTAGGTTAAAACTAGTGTTGACAATATCAGATAAACGTGCATAAAACTCGTCAAAACATTTAGACTCTAACATACTAATTATCTCAAATTGAGTGGTCAAATTTTGAATTTTAGACTCCTTGACAGCGTTAGTTCCCTCATGGGTGAGTTGCAAAGTATCCCAAGCTTCTTTAGACGTGGTGCACATCATAATTTGTCGAAACTCGTCAGGCGTGACGTGTCCGAAAATTGCAGTAAGCCCGTGTGAATTATGAGTGATCCACCTAAACTCTTCCTCAGTCTAGTTTCACACAGTTTTTAAATTAGTGACATTATTCGCAGTGACAGTGGGAGGAGTCCAACCACTTTCACAAATAACCCAAACTCTTTCATCGATTACTTTTAAATGGGATTTCATTCGGGCTATCCTGTAAGCATAATTAGATCCATCAAAAATTGGCAATCGATTATATAAGTTTTCACTTGGAAACATTGTGACAAATTTTAAAATATGATTTTTCAAAAAAAATCAATATCACACAATTTTGCGAAAAAATAGGAATACGCGATGAATTAGTGCAACCTGCTCTGGTACCAATTTGTAAAACCTTATGTGTGATACCGATTTAAATAGATTCGTTAGTTTCAATCATAAACTTATTTAATCAAAGTCAATTTTTGAATTAAATCAATTCAGCCGTTAAATACAATCAACTACATGCGTGCATGTGTCAAACCAACATAAGTAAAATATGCGACACAAATTTCAGGAAAAAATTCCCTCAGGGAAAACCTTTTTATTTCACTATAATTATAAATCGCAACTTACACGGTTACAATGAAATACAGCAGTTTGACACTCGAATACCCGCAGGCGTCGGTCGATGTCGTCAGCCATAAGTCCACACGCAGCTAACCTACATGAACCGCAGTCCAGTATTCAAGCAGGAACACCGCATCACTCCCTAATGACACGCAGTCAGTCTTAGGTCTAGTACCTCTAATGGCACTTAGATCAGCAACATGAAATTCTGAAAATTATGTTTTGGGTTCTACAAAACAACCCACACAAAAGCAATTGGGATTGTGAATTGAAAACACAAAAGTTATGAACCCTCAAATGGTTGGAGAATAATAGAAAAACGTATTCTGTCAAAAGCAGTTTTTCTCCACACAAAAATCAATAGTCTAACCCTATATATATAATAAAATTTCAGGCGGTGATGTGTCAGCATAAACAACTTGTCGTTCGAACGAGACACGACGTCGTTCGAGCGAGACAAGATCTCGTTTGAAAGAGAACGATGTCGTTTGAACAACAATCACTGATCCCCAAAAAACTTTAGACTTTTAAATAACTTGGAAACCTCAAAACTTAAAACTATTCACGGGATCTGGAAACATTTATCCAAAACTTTTATGATAAAATGTTTTTGAAAAATAAAAACTATTTATAAAAATTTCAAAAAACCATTTTTCATAAATAGAAAAATATTTTATCTTTCACAAAAATATCCAACTAATGTAAAATATAAATGGAACTTAAACATATTTTACCAAATTCATCCTTGTTGGGCTTGAATGTTGAAGTCTTCTTGAAATTCGGATCGTCTTGTGTAGATGTGACCTTCTCAATCTTTCGACGACTTGTAGCGGTATATGACATAAATAATTGAGATCGAAAATGTCCTTACAACTTGCCTCCGCGGGAATTATAAAACATGACCTCTCCCTGGTCGTTCTCTATATGGGGCATCGATATCATAGAGAAAGTTACATCAAAACCAAAAAACTCAATAAAAATGTTTTGTATTTTACTCGCTTAAAATATTGTATAGCGTAAGTGCACGCTAATCGCGAGAGTAGTTAAAACCCGGTAAGACCGGAGTCGAGTTCCACAGGGAATTATATTAAGTATCGAAGATATTATTCTAAGTAAAAGTCGATAAATAAGAATAAAAGATAAAAGAAAAGATGATTTAAGTTTCGATTATTATATCGGATAAAAGAGAACCACAATTACTGGACCATTTAACTATAGACTAATAGAAGCAAGCGATATTTATAAAACAGATTATGAAACGATTCTTAACAAAAGGTTGAGGAGCATTCCCCTACCTTGGATGATCACAACCGTCAAAGTTCTTCCGATTCAATCACAATCAAATGGGAATAAGATGTCGGTCTCAATAATCCCGCATGAAGGATGTCACCCCCTCGATACGAGATGAAGTTTTTGACATATTATCGAAAAAATGCGTTGATGTTGGAGTTACATCTTAAATATCACCCTTACATGATAAGAGAGGTTAAAATCCTATGAAACTACAATATCAACATATACACCCATTTATTGGATTCAAACATTGAACCAATCAAGAAGTGGAACCATCCAAGGTGGGTTTATGTGCCCAACCTAAGGAAATTAGCTACTCATAGCACCAACTATGAACAAACACAATATGGAGTTAATAAAAAGGGAATAAACCATTGCAAAAGAGAGCATTCAATACAAAACCACTGTATTAATTACCCAAATAGTGTCAATAGTCAATAAGTTACAAGTAAAATGGAAGTTAACTTACAATAAATGAAGTAGATGATGGAAATGAGAAGGAAATAGCATAAACCCTAGGAGAGAGAAGAGAGAGAAAACAAATATCTACTTTCTTTCTTTCCCTTTTCTTGCACGATTGAACGATCCTTTCTAGCTACAAACCACTTACTATATATAGAAAGTGGGGAAAAAAAAAACAGATTTCAAAACCAAAACCAAAAGTGGAAACCAAACCACTTCATAAAAGTATTCGAGGACTGAGGATATCGGTCGACCGTGGTCCAAGGACCGATTGACCGCATCTTGGGAAAGCATACTTCTTCGAACCAAAGGCAAGGGGCCTCAAAGTGAATTGACCATAACTTGGTCGTTTGGAATCGGATTGACGCGATATCAGAAGCTACGTGAAGTTGACTCAGAGAGATACAGCTTCCATGAAGAGTTCGGGCATGAAACTCGAATGCAGTAATGAAAAAATTACTCCCGAATATGCGTAATGCGTTGTAACTTCCCCGAAAAGTGCACAATTGCATCATTTAGCACTCCAATCCCTACAAAAGCTCAAGTAAATCCCACAAAACACACACACACACACACACACACACACATATATATATATATCAAAACCACAAATGTGCATGCATGCATAAGTAACGGGGGCAAATATACACTATTTGCGACTAATCACTTTCCAAAAGAATTCAGAATTTTTCTCTCCTTATATTTTTAACTCATCCTGTTTCAAAATAAATCCCCTTTTTAAGTAATTTTGATCCTTTGTACGGTCTCATCAAACAAAGTAAAAAGTTCATGTAGATTAAGTCATTTAATGCGAAGATAAAGAAATAAAACCCCATTCATTTCGTATATATATGTGTGTGTTGCCATAATTATATCTCTTTTGTAGAAAAAGAAGGAGAAAAACAACATGACTCAACCCGATACCCGCTAAAACTTTCTCTCTCTCTCTCTCTCTCTCTCTCTCTCTCTCTCTCTCTCCGTCCCTGTGATGCACACGTTTCCCCCGACAACGAACTGAGGAGATTACGCTACCCGATCCAGACCCCCCCCCCAAATGAGGCATATGGCACAAAATAGGAAGGAACAAGACGAGAATCCTGGATATGAGCTGTCGCAAAAGCCACCCAGTCCAGAATGTCCCTCCGTCAGGTAGTCAACACCCGAACATGCTGCGAGAAAAACAAAAGAAGCAAATCAGTTAGTCTGAAGCAAAGAAGAAATCATAAAAACAAAAGGCAAAGGATAAAGTTATACCTCTGGCTAGAGAACATCCTCCGTCAGCCCAAACACCTCCGAGTCAATCGCATTAATACGATGTGGCGTACTCACCGATCCTCCCCCAGGTAGTCTAATGTTGTAAGAGGGAGGA
Source organism: Sambucus nigra (assembly GCA_949130495.1). Taxonomy (NCBI): domain Eukaryota; kingdom Viridiplantae; phylum Streptophyta; class Magnoliopsida; order Dipsacales; family Adoxaceae; genus Sambucus; species Sambucus nigra. The sequence goes on along the minus strand of OX422223.1, from coordinate 260,663,934 downwards.
GCAAGCCGAAGAAATGGAATCTTTGACATCGTAGTCGTTGCTACTGACATCGACGCACCACCAGTGTTGTGGGCAGATCCCACTAGCTGACTCGTACCCCTTCTGGAAGCTTTAGTTTGCGGAAGCATATTCACCATGTCGTAGATGCATGATGGCATCAACCAGCTCGTCACAAAATCAAGGTAGTCATAGGTCGCTACCGTGTCCGTGTACAAATGATAGGGCTCGTCGATTATTATGGCCACCTAGGCCTCCTTCGACATCTCTCGGAGTTGCCTCATATATATTGGTGGCATCACTGGTGGGATCGCCACCTCCTCCTCCACAATCTGTCGAACAACTTTCTCTCCTAGATACCATGAGTAGAAAAACTCATGCACCAACGGCCGACGCATCTGCGCATTCCCTCCGGTTACCCCCGTGTGCTAAATGGTCGTCCCCTAGGGATAGAAGGTCACCTATATTTTTCCAAGATAAATTCAATACTTGCCAAGAAAAGAAAATGAAGAAAAGGAGTCAAGAGAGAAGAAGAAACAACTTGGGCACTCGTCAGGGCAGTCAGAACCTAACGCACCACAACCAAAGAAAGAGATCGCTTCGACTGTCGGTTGGATTCTTCCATCATTACATCCGACAGAAGCCCCCACTGACTCATCATTCAAACCTATCAAATAGGCATTAAGCCCGATCACCTCATAGAACCACATCCGCAAAAGGGCAAGAGTCGACGATTAGAAAAAATCAAAAAGGAAATGAAAGAAAATGAATAAAGGAAAATACAAAGAGAAAAATACCTCCAGAAGATACGTGGCTCCAGTAAAAGTCTACCGACAACACCGTCTGAAATCATTTAAAGAGGATTAAAGGATCGACAAAGTCAAGCTCCCCTAGTCAAAGAGTGGGATATTCAAAAATACCCTTAAGTGTGGTAAAAACCACAAGTGGATGATGTCGCCGCTCGACACCACCAAAAATCCTCCAAACAACAAAAGAATAAATAAACGAGCCATCTAACGAACCTGCAGCTCGTTGGTCTCGAAAAAAAATATACGGATCGAGTTCCCCGAGATTATCTGACCAACATCGCCCAGCGCCACCTCTACCGCAGCCAGTGTCACTCCCAGGGACCAGTCCGCCTCTATCTGCATCCCCTTGCAGTGTATCCCTAATATCTGTTGTACATCAATGGGGGGGGCAATGTCATCTCCCTCAAACCCAAATGTATGGTGTGCATAGTATCCCACCAACTCTCCACCAGAGCACATAGAACCGTCGTTGAGGGGGACGCCTCATCCAATGTAGACTCCCGACGACCAAAACCAGCAAACCATCCAATGCACCACTCCAGGAAGGTGCTCCCACACATCTTTAAACCCCATTGTCCCCTGGGAACAAAGACTCGTAGCAACAATATCAGTCTGTCAAAACAAAAGAGAGACCTTTGGTCAAAATTTGGAGAAACAAGAAAATGCAAAAGAAAAATGCGAAAAGGAATACCAAAAGTCACGTAGTACTTACATAACCCTCACCCGAGACGATCGATGGTGCGAAGTCTCAGGCAGAAGAATGCGCTCGTGAACAATAGGCTCAAACAGATCAAAGGTGTTCTCATTGCCCAACGGTAAAGGCACCCTCGCCCGCCACTCCAAGTCCGCCCAATCGCCAATACCTAGCCATGCCATGTGAGTCTCTCTACTTGAATAATCCACCATTTTCTAAACTGAAATGAGGAAAGGACGCAGGAGTAGGTTGCAAAATAAAGAACCAGAAGGTAAGAAAGCTGGAAGCTGTGAAAAATGAAGAGAACTCGCCCCTTTTTATAAGAGGCTAAGGGGTATGCCGATCGACAGTCCCCTGACACCTGTCGATCGGCATTGTCCCTTCCCCTTCCCAAAGAAGTCCAAAAGGCCCTCCCACTGTCATTTGGCAATTCCTACAACCTGCCGGTCGACAACCCCCTAAAATTTTGTACAAAAAATTCCAATAAAATGCTAGAAAATTCCAAAAAATCCCGAAAAATTCCTAAAATTACCCAATAAACATTGCAACATTTCTTCACCAAGAAAATCATTTTTTAAATTCCCCAAGTCCCTAGACGGATTAATACCACATTTTTATCCCCAACTTAAAAACCAAAAACCAATGCACACACGTTCCAAAACTTACTACGACTCCCTAACTAAATCTTGAGGACTTCATCTTCAGCAGAAATCAAGTGCCTCCTCAGTAGAGCTACCTATTTCTCAGCAAGAATTCCTGAATAAAGACTTTTCCAAAAAAATTCCAATTTTTCCCAAGTAAAGCTAAAAAAAAACTAAATCTCTCCCTAAGCAACTCATTCCCCAGCGGAACCTCATAACCTCTAGTTATCAACTGTCTCCCCAAGTGGAATTCCTAGACTAAGATTTTCAACTCTTCTCAAAGGACATAATCCCCAAACAGATGTCTCATCCCTAGTAAAGTCTCAAACAAAAACTGCCCAGTAGAACTATTCCCCACACCTCCAACTTAAGGTCCTCAAAATTGACCTCGACCCTCAGAATTGGTCGCCCTACTTAAGATCCTCATAATTGACCTTGACCCTCAGAATTGGTCGCTCCTACTTAAGGTCCTCAGAATTGACCTAGACCCTCAAAATCGTTCGCCTCTACTAAGGTCCTCAAAATTGATCGCTCTCTACTTAAGGTCCCTCGGAACTCAGAATTGACCTCGACCCTCAGAATTGGTCGCTCTCTACTTAAGGTTCTCAGAATTGACCTCGACCCTCAAAATTGGTCACTCCGCACTTAAGGTCCTCAGAATTGACCTCGACCCTCAAAATTGGTCGCTCCCACCTAAGGTTCTCAAAATAATCTCGACCATCAGAATTGGTCGCTCCCGCTTAAGGTCTTCAGAATTGACCTCGACCCTCATAATTGGTCTCCCCCACCTTAAGGTCCTCAGATCGGTCATCCTCGTCCCCTCTTGGTCCTCAGAGTCGACCTTTTTCCTAAACATCATGTGGTGTCTATTCGACGGCTTTCACTTGTTCCAAGCTCATCCGTCAAGGGGCTCTGTAGACACTATATTCTAGGACCCCCAAAGTCTCTCCTTAGGTCCTTAAAACCTCCCCAATTCACTACAAACCCTAGGTCATACTCCGAGTATCGATGTAAAGGCCATCAGACCCTCTCGGGCCCCATTTGACTCTGTTCAACTCTATCGTCAGAGAAAAAGCTCAATGAATATTCGAAGGGCTCTGAATCCCCTTTTCAAAGGTCCACCCCATGTGCGAATCGACATAATGATTCGAACAAACGAACCACTTTACTACCAAAAATCGATCTGGAGGCCACCGAGCGCCCTCGGGCCCCGATTTGACCCCAATCAACTTCATCGTCTGAGTGAAATCTCAATGAATCCATGAAGGGAACTGAAACCCCTTTTTAACAGTCCACCCCATGTGCAAAATGGCATAACCATTCGGACAAATGATCTGTTTTCCATTGAAAACTAATCCGGAGGCCGCCACCGGGCGCTCCCGAACTCTGTTTGACCAAATTTAACTCTTCAGCTCGAACGATACTAAATTAATATTCTAAGGCACTATATAACCTTTCCAATAGTCCACCCCGTGCACAAATCATCTTTACGATATGGACAAACGACTCGTTTTACTTCGAGAGGTCACCAGGCGCTTTTAGGCCCCAACAGACCAAAGTAAACTCTGAGAACCAAGCGAAGCCCTTTGTAACATCGAATTATCTTTCATAACCTTTCCAACGGTCCACCTCGTGCACAATTCATACTTACGGTTTGGACGAACAATCCATTACCGTCTAGCGATCTCTCGTCCAAAGAACCAATGGGCACTTCTGAGCCCCGTTTGACCCAAAATCAACTCCCGAACCTGGGATCATCCCAAGGGACCCTTAAAGGTCTCTGAATTACCTTTCTAAATGTATGACCCGTGTGCAATTTGAATTTATGAATTGCGTTCTACAATCATTTTTCCCAAAAAAAACTCACGATACTGTCGATTGGCAGGTCCATTTCCTTGCCAATTGGTAGTGTGTCTAGGGTCAGCTACCCATTGGAAGGGCTAGGAATATGTCGATCGGCAGTCCACCTACCCTATATAAGGAGGTAATGAGCTCACTTCCCGGGCACACCTCAGATCCATCAATATCAGTGATATCAGCAACATTCTTTTCCCATCATCGAAGTTTCCTTGTATGAAATTCCTTTCCATCTATCATTCCCATCATTTCATACCCAATTTAGCACAAATATACTTATCTCTCATCCAACATTCATCTCAACTTTCAAAGGAGCTTATCAAGGATCAAGATCAAGCCTCAAGTCTCTAAAGAAGGTCCAAATATCCCTTTTCTCTCTCTAAATTTCTTTATTTTAGCATTAGTTATATAAATTCTCAATTAGGATCTTACTTTAGATCATACAAATTAATATTTCACCCTTTATTAGTTATATTGCACATACTTTATTTTCTATAAAAATAAAAAATAAAAAAAAAGAGGAGTGAACTTACAAATTTCGATAAGATTATTCACCATTTTTTTCTCAAAACTAAAAATACTTTTTACACACACACACACATATAATAAACTCCCATTTGAATATATGGGATAAACCTCACCCTTGTGTCATATGTGAACTTCGTGGACTTTAATTCCGTTATAGGCTACGTTGGCATTTCGGGCTAAAACTCGAAACTCGAGTCCAGTTTTACAATTTTCTATTTTTCCAATTTTCTTATATTTATATTTTCATCTTTCCATTATTTTATCCATACATTACTCATATATACCATACTTGTGATTCATATTTACCCATTATCTAATAAATATTATCGTTTAATTATAACTATCAATAGCACATCATATTTTCTAATTATTATTTTGGGAACATTCCTTTGAATGACCTCACTCTATTTTGTCCATAATATGAGTCGAACGATTTTGATCTCCATTTATACACACACGCACGCACATTTTACAAAGAAATTAAGGAATATAGTAACATAATCCCATGAGAGGCCGAAAGGGCGGGATGGGTGCCTAACACCTTCCCATTCCGTAACTTAACCCCGAACCTTTGAACTACTGATTTTGATCGTAACTTAACATAATCCAATTCCCCTTCAAATCAAGTACACAAGCCCTGAGCATATCCTCTAATGTTTGAATGGTTCTCTCAGATTGACCATCTGTTTGAGGATGAAAAGCAGTGCTGAAATTCAATTTTGTTCCCATGGCTGCTTGTAGGCTTTTCCAAAAGCGAGAAACGAATCTAGGGTCACGATCAGAAATAATTGAAATTGGGGTTCCATGAAGCCTAATAATTTCCCGCACATATAACTTGGCTAACTTTTCTAATGAATGGGTAATTTTAATGGCAAGAAAATGAGCAGATTTAGTTAACCTATCAATAATTACCCAAATAGAATCATTACCATTTGAACTCCTTGGTAAACCTGTCACAAAATCCATGGTAATATGTTCCCATTTCCATTCAGGGATAGGTAGAGGTTGTAATAATCCTGATGGTTTCTGATGTTCAGCTTTTACTTGTTGACAAACCAAACAGTGAGATACAAATTCTGCTATCTCCCTTTTCATATTATTCCACCAAAACACTTCTCGAAGATCTCTATACATCTTGGTATTTCCAGGATGAAATGTAAATCTCGAGCAATGAGTTTCCTCCAAAATTTGTCTCTTTAGTTGGGCATCACGTGGAACACACACTCTATTTCCAAACCTCAATATATCATCCCGTATCGCAAATTCAAATCTCTTCCCTTCAATAACCTCTTCTCTGATCTTCTTCAGTTGTGGGTCATTTGCTTGTGCCATTTTGATCCTTTCCATCAACGTGGGTTGTACTTGTAAGGTTGCGATTATTCCTCCTTTACTATAAATGCGTACATCTATTTCCATACTTCTCAAATCCGCTAACAAAGGTTCCTGATTTGTAATGAGACATGCTAAATTTGTTGTAGACTTCCTACTTAAAGCATCTGCTACTACATTTGCTTTCCCTGGGTGATAATGAATATTTAAATCATAATCCTTCATCAATTCTAACCACCTCCTTTGTCTCATGTTCAATTCTTTCTGAGTAAATATATATTTCAAACTCTTATGATCGGTATAAATCTCACAAGTCTCACCATATAAATAGTGTCTCCAAATCTTAAGAGCAAAAATTATAGCAGCTAATTCTAAGTCATGGGTTGGATAATTCTGTTCATGTGGTTTTAATTGTCTCGAGGCATAAGCTACTACTTTCCCATTTTGCATTAGCACACATCCCAAACCATTTTTTGAAGCATCACTGTAAATCACCAATCCTCCTGTCCCTGAAGGAATAGTCAAAATTGGGGCAGTTACTAATCGATTCTTAAGTTCTTGGAAACTATTCTCAACTTCCTCAGACCATTCATATTTTACCTTCTTTTGTGTTAACCTGGATAGAGGTTTGGCAATACTAGAAAATCCTTCAACAAATCTTCGATAATAACCTGCTAATCCAAGGAAACTACGAATCTCTGTTACATTAGTTGGTCTAGGCCAATCTAGTATAGCCTCGATCTTTTGAGGGTCAACCGACAGTCCCTCTTTGGAAATGACATGTCCTAGAAAAGAAACGCTAGGCAACCAAAACTCACACTTCTTTAATTTTGCATATAATTTCTCCTTCCTAAGGATTTGTAATACTATCTCTAAATGCTTCTCGTGTTCTTCAATACTCTTGGAATAAATAAGGATGTCATCAATGAAAATAACCACACATTGATCCAAATATTTCCCAAACACTCTATTCATCATATCCATAAAAACGGCTAGTGCATTAGTAAGTCCAAATAGCATCACAAGAAATTCATAGTGACCATATCTAGTACGAAAAGCTGATTTCGAAATATCATCTTCCTTAATCTTCAATTGGTGATATCCTGACCTAAGGTCAATCTTAGAAAATACTTGCGCACCTTGTAGTTGGTCAAACAAATCATCTATACGAGGTAAGGGGTATTTATTCTTAATGGTTACCTTGTTCAGTTCACGATAATCTATACATAACCTCATCATCCCATCCTTCTTTTCAACAAATAACACCGGAGCACCCCAAGGGGATATACTTGGTCTAATAAAACCCTTGTCTAATAGATCTTGTAATTGAACTTTCAATTCCCTTAATTCTAAAGGTGCCATGCGATAAGGTGATTTTGAGATTGGTATGGCTCCAGGAAGAAGGTCAATCGTAAACTCTATTTCTCTACTAGGAGGTAGACTGGGTAAATCATCCGGAAAAACATCTGGAAAATGTTTTGCTATAGGGATATCTTCTAAACTAGGATCCTTCATTTTCAAATCAATAACACTTGCAAGAAATCCTTGACATCCTTTCTTAAGAAAACTATAGGCTTTCATTGCAGAGACAATACACATGGGAGATAGGACGCCGGTTCCTTCAAAACTGAATTTTGGTTGGTTAGGAATTTGAAAAGTAACTCTCTTCTCAAAACAATCTACATTAGCATGATATGATGCTAACCAATCCATCCCCAAAATGACTTCGAAATCTCTTATGTCTAAAACTATCAAATCGACAAATAGTTTATGACTACTGACATCTATAGGGCAAGATTTATATACTAATGTACCCGTCAATAAATCACCAGAAGGAGTAGAAACGTGTATGTTATGATTCAAGGGTTCGGGAATATTAGGAAAGCGATTAACGAAACGTAAAGACACAAATGAATGGGTAGAACCAGGATCTATTAAAACTTGAAAAGGCTGTGCACATATAGAAAGTATACCTGACACTACTGCATTAGAGGCCTTTGCATCAGAAAGATTAGAAATTCTACCTTGTCTGCCATGATCTTTATTGTTATTGAAAGTCTTCGTTGGCGCCTTCCCTTTGTTAGGGCAATCTCTCATTTTATGTCCCTTTTGGCCACACCCAAAGCAATTTCCTGTTTCCAGGTAACATGGTTGCCCTCTATGAATATTACCACATCGTTGGCATCTATCAACATTAAAGGGTTTATTCACAAAAGGTCGCCCTGTATTGGGTATAGTCCTAAAGGGTTTATTATTGGGGTTCCTTCCTCTTTGTTCCCCAAACTTCCTCTTCCCCTCTCTAATCTGATTATATTCTTCACTGTCCTTCTCAGCTATCGTTGCTCTAGTCACCACGTCAGTATATGATGTCAACTTCAGGATGGAAATTCGACTACGAATGTTCAACCTTAACCCACGTTCAAACTTCTTGGCCTTTAAAGTATCGGTTATCACAACATGAGGTGCAAAACGGGATAACTCGGTAAACTTCGCCTCGTATTGACTAACCGTCATATTTCCTTGAACTAAACTCATGAAATCGGCTGCTTTTTGGTCTTGTACCGTTTCAGGAAAGTATTTCTCATAGAATATCACTAGGAAATCATTCCAACCTATGGGATTATTCCTTTCCTCGTATATTCTCTTAGTCATTCTCCACCAATGTTCGGCTTCACCTTCTAACATAAACGTTCCAAATGATACTCTTTGTTCATCAGTACACTTAAGAACATCGAGTATCTTTTCTATTTGCATCACCCAACTTTCTGCTTCAGTGGGGTTAGGAGTACCTTTAAAAGATGGAGGAATCAACTTCTTGAACTGTTCAATAGTACATTTACTTAGTTCAGGATTCCTTGGTACTCCATTATTTACTTGATGCTCCACAATCTTTGCTAGACTTTCGATCGCCTTGTATGCACCTTCCAGTCCTTCAATACTCGAATCACTAGTTCCCATAGATGATCTTCTCTTGGTCATTTTCTACAGTCATGGAAAAACGTAAGATCTACTATACTATATCAAGATTGAAAACTAAAATACCAGTTATAAAAAATATAACACATAGGGAGGGTTATCACATAAATCAGATATTTAATACTATCTCCTAAGGATTGAAACACAAAATCTATAACGTTTAAAACCTATGTTCAGTAGTCTACGGGTTCATAACCTATGCTCTGATACCACCTCTGTCACGACCCCAACCCAATAGTAGTAGGGAATGAGTGTCTTGACATGCCACCAAGGCATTCAATGTTATGGACTTAAAATATTTCTTAAAATAAATGCAACGGAAATACATTCACATGGTCATGAATCGTAAACTATTGAAAAAATGGAATTACGTCATCAGAGCTTTCTAAAAGGGAACTTCGTATATATTAAAGTATGAACGGATTACAACTTGTGCCAAATTTGAAAACTTATTACTAAAGAGCCAAACATGCTCTATCTCCTAAAAACAAACGTTATATTTAAAATTATAACAAAAGAGCTCCTCAAGCTAGATCTTCAACATAGTCCTTCTACACTCCATCCTCCCGTCTAATTATTTCCTGAAAAATCGTTATTTATACAACGTCAGCTAAAAGCTGAATGAGATTTAATGTCCCGACATTCCAAGGTTTTTCAAAAAATAGATACCTATTCAAGTCAGAAGAGAAGGCATATACATATATGGATAGGAACTTGTAGTAAATAGATATATATTTTGAAATGATAGTATATATATCACAATTGGATAGCTCAGAATAAAACGAATGCAATAATTCAAATGTGATATCTTTTTCTTTCAATCATATCATTTTAATGGCCAAGTACACTCTAATACCGTATTATACCCCGGTAGTTGAGGGTCAATCGAACATGTTCGTCACAACGCCTTATTTAGGGCACGCCAGCGATAACCCAGCTGGGAAGGTCAGTCAGTAAAGAGGTCCCTTAGGCCGAATCATATTTTCAATATTCAATATCCTTTTCAATAATCATTTTAATCAGTATGTTTATATGGACAATTATAAACATATCACAAATGAATCAATCATCGGTATCACATGAATTTTGAGAATAAAAGTAGTTCACAAAATATATATAGTTTGCTTAATATCATATAATCAAAATGCACAAGGAATGTCAGAGTACTCACCTAAAATAGAGGCTCGAAAATATAGATATTGAGTCTTGGATCACACGTTAATCTAATAAATACAATAAAGGTTTAATTATGTATTCTAAATAAAGCCCAATTCTAAATATTGTGTTTTAATCCTAAAATATCTTGCTGAAAAAGGTTACTAAAACCATTTTCTCTATTTTTAATATTCATTCATCGTATTTAAAGAATTTCAATTCATAGTTCTTCCTAATCAGTCGGTTCCCAGTAGAGATGGAGGGTCACAGGGGCACCACTTAAATACCATCTCAACTAGACAGAATTTCACCGGGACTGACTTTGGAATTACTTAAATGAGATTCCATAATACGAGCAATTGCTTATAAAAATCATTTTAAAAAGAGTATATATATTTTTCAAACAAGTTGACATATTTTGAAAATAAAATCAATTTAGATTGTTTCCAAATTTTAAGTTTTGATTAGCAAAGTCTTTAGTGTATTTTACCAGCATAACTACTAAGTAAAGCTATAAAATACGAAATTAAAACTACAAAAATGAATTATAACATTTAAATAAAATCATACCTACGAAATGAATTCTTTCTTCGAAATTATAGAACTCCTTCTTAAGATATTTCCCAAGCTTTCTATCACTCTTTCTTACTATAATTCTCAAGGAATTGGTGTGAGTTTCAAATGAACCCTAAGGCCCTATTTATAGGTTTTCAAAAGTATTACGGTGTTGACACGTGTCTGGATGATAAGGTTCACTTTGGTGAGTCGTCGTTCACGTGTCGTGCAACGGATCAGCCTTGCAGTCTTGGTTTACCGAACGGCGACACGTGTTTTTTTCCTTTTTCTAGAGGATTTACATGAGTTTTATCCTTTCCTATAAAGGTTACACGTGTGCAGTGGATATGTTCAAAAACCGAGCACGAGGTGTCGAGGATAGGTATTAAGGGTATAAGGGTCATTTCACACATGAAGGGTATTTTGGTAATTTCACACTATATATTTTGAATATTTCTTAGAGGTCCTTGAAAATATTTTATTTACAAAATGGCCCATTCTATATTTTTATTTTAATCCTTAAAGTTTCATAAAATTATATTTTCTACCCCAAAACTTATTATATACCTTAAGATATGTCATAAGACTTCGACTTCATCCTATTTACGATTGATTCTTCATATTTAAAAATGGGGTTTGTTATATTGATAGCCAATAACATCACATATCTAATAATACAATATTTATAAGATAGTAAGTAACACATGAGTGTAAAAACAAACTATATACATATGAGCACATAAAAGTGGGGTCATTACATCCTACCCTCCTTATAAAAAGTTTGGTCCCCAAACTTGACTCATATTAATTTACAAAAAAGTATGGATATTTCTCCTTTATTTCATCTTCCCGCTCCCACGTTGCTTCTTCAACTGAATGATTTCGCCATAATACTTTGACCAGTGGAATTATCTTGGTCCGTAATATTTGATCTTTATGGTCCAAAATTTCTACCGGATGCTCAATGTATGACAAGTCTTCTCTAACTTGAAGAGGTTTGTGACTTAAGATATGTGTTGGATCTGGGACATATTTCTTTGCCATTGATACGTGAAACACATTATGTACACTAGAGAGTTCAGGTGGTAAGGCTATTCTATACGCAACAGCTCCTATCTTTTCAAGGATTTCAAAAGGTCCTATGTATCTTGGGCTCAACTTCCCTTTCTTCCCGAATCGTATTACTCCCTTTGAAGGCGATACTCGTAAGAACACATAATCTCCTTTTTGAAATTCTAACTGTCGGTGTCGATTGTCAAAATAACTCTTTTGACGGCTTTGAGCGATTCGAAGTCGGTCTTGTATCAATTTCACTTTCTCTGTTGTGATCTGAATCAATTCTGGTCCCAACAATTTTCTTTCTCCAACTTCTACCCAACATGCGGGAGAACGACACCTTCTACCGTATAATGCTTCATATGCAGCCATTTCAATAGTTGCTTGATGACTATTATTATAGGCAAACTCCACTAATGGTAAATCATCATCCCAATTCCCCTTCAAATCAAGTACACAAGCCCTGAGCATATCCTCTAATGTTTGAATGGTTCTCTCAGATTGACCATCTGTTTGAGGATGAAAAGCAGTGCTGAAATTCAATTTTGTTCCCATGGCTGCTTGTAGGCTTTTCCAAAAGCGAGAAACGAATCTAGGGTCACGATCAGAAATAATTGAAATTGGGGTTCCATGAAGCCTAATAATTTCCCGCACATATAACTTGGCTAACTTTTCTAATGAATGGGTAATTTTAATGGCAAGAAAATGAGCAGATTTAGTTAACCTATCAATAATTACCCAAATAGAATCATTACCATTTGAACTCCTTGGTAAACCTGTCACAAAATCCATGGTAATATGTTCCCATTTCCATTCAGGGATAGGTAGAGGTTGTAATAATCCTGATGGTTTCTGATGTTCAGCTTTTACTTGTTGACAAACCAAACAGTGAGATACAAATTCTGCTATCTCCCTTTTCATATTATTCCACCAAAACACTTCTCGAAGATCTCTATACATCTTGGTATTTCCAGGACGAAATGTAAATCTCGAGCAATGAGTTTCCTCCAAAATTTGTCTCTTTAGTTGGGCATCACGTGGAACACACACTCTATTTCCAAACCTCAATATATCATCCCGTATCGCAAATTCAAATCTCTTCCCTTCAATAACCTCTTCTCTGATCTTCTTCAGTTGTGGGTCATTTGCTTGTGCCATTTTGACCCTTTCCATCAATGTGGGTTGTACTTGTAAGGTTGCGATTATTCCTCCTTTGCTATAAATGCGTACATCTATTTCCATACTTCTCAAATCCGCTAACAAAGGTTCCTGATTTGTAATGAGACATGCTAAATTTGTTGTAGACTTCCTACTTAAAGCATCTGCTACTACATTTGCTTTCCCTGGGTGATAATGAATATTTAAATCATAATCCTTCATCAATTCTAACCACCTCCTTTGTCTCGTGTTCAATTCTTTCTGAGTAAATATATATTTCAAACTCTTATGATCGGTATAAATCTCACAAGTCTCACCATATAAATAGTGTCTCCAAATCTTAAGAGCAAAAATTATAGCAGCTAATTCTAAGTCATGGGTTGGATAATTCTGTTCATGTGGTTTTAATTGTCTCGAGGCATAAGCTACTACTTTCCCATTTTGCATTAGCACACATCCCAAACCATTTTTTGAAGCATCACTGTAAATCACCAATCCTCCTGTCCCTGAAGGAATAGTCAAAATTGGGGCAGTTACTAATCGATTCTTAAGTTCTTGGAAACTATTCTCAACTTCCTCAGACCATTCATATTTTACCTTCTTTTGTGTTAACCTGGATAGAGGTTTGGCAATACTAGAAAATCCTTCAACAAATCTTCGATAATAACCTGCTAATCCAAGGAAACTACGAATCTCTGTTACATTAGTTGGTCTAGGCCAATCTAGTATAGCCTCGATCTTTTGAGGGTCAACCGACAGTCCCTCTTTGGAAATGACATGTCCAAGAAAAGAAACGCTAGGCAACCAAAACTCACACTTATTTAATTTTGCATATAATTTCTCCTTCCTAAGGATTTGTAATACTATCTCTAAATGCTTCTCGTGTTCTTCAATACTCTTGGAATAAATAAGGATGTCATCAATGAAAATAACCACACATTGATCCAAATATTTCCCAAACACTCTATTCATCATATCCATAAAAACGGCTGGTGCATTAGTAAGTCCAAATGGCATCACAAGAAATTCATAGTGACCATATCTAGTACGAAAAGCTGATTTCGAAATATCATCTTCCTTAATCTTCAATTGGTGATATCCTGACCTAAGGTCAATCTTAGAAAATACTTGCGCACCTTGTAGTTGGTCAAACAAATCATCTATACGAGGTAAGGGGTATTTATTCTTAATGGTTACCTTGTTCAGTTCACGATAATCTATACATAACCTCATCGTCCCATCCTTCTTTTTAACAAATAACACCGGAGCACCCCAAGGGGATATACTTGGTCTAATAAAACCCTTGTCTAATAGATCTTGTAATTGAACTTTTAATTCCCTTAATTCTAAAGGTGCCATGCGATAAGGTGATTTTGAGATTGGTATGGCTCCAGGAAGAAGGTCAATCGTAAACTCTATTTCTCTACTAGGAGGTAGACTGGGTAAATCATCCGGAAAAACATCTGGAAAATGTTTTGCTATAGGGATATCTTCTAAACTAGGATCCTTCATTTTCAAATCAATAACACTTGCAAGAAATCCTTGACATCCTTTCTTAAGAAAACTATAGGCTTGCATTGCAGAGACAATACACATGGGAGATAGGACGCCGGTTCCTTCAAAACTGAATTTTGGTTGGTTAGGAATTTGGAAAGTAACTCTCTTCTCAAAACAATCTACATTAGCATGATATGATGCTAACCAATCCATCCCCAAAATGACTTCGAAATCTCTTATGTCTAAAACTATCAAATCGACAAATAGTTTATGACTACTGACATCTATAGGGCAAGATTTATATACTAATGTACCCGTCAATAAATCACCAGAAGGAGTAGAAACGTGTATGTTATGATTCAAGGGTTCGGGAATATTAGGAAAGCGATTAACAAAACGTAAAGACACAAATGAATGGGTAGAACCAGGATCTATTAAAACTTGAAAAGGCTGTGCACATATAGAAAGTATACCTGACACTACTGCATTAGAGGCCTTTGCATCAGAAAGATTAGAAATTCTACCTTGTCTGCCATGATCTTTATTGTTATTGAAAGTCTTCGTTGGCGCCTTCCCTTTGTTAGGGCAATCTCTCATTTTATGTCCCTTTTGGCCACACCCAAAGCAATTTCCTGTTTCCAGGTAACATGGTTGCCCTCTATGAATATTACCACATCGTTGGCATCTATCAACATTAAAGGGTTTATTCACAAAAGGTCGCCCTGTATTGGGTATAGTCCTAAAGGGTTTATTATTGGGGTTCCTTCCTCTTTGTTCCCCAAACTTCCTCTTCCCTTCTCTAATCTGATTATATTCTTCACTGTCCTTCTCAGCTATCGTTGCTCTAGTCACCACGTCAGTATATGATGTCAACTTCAGGATGGAAATTCGACTACGAATGTTCAACCTTAACCCACGTTCAAACTTCTTGGCCTTTAAAGTATCGGTTATCACAACATGAGGTGCAAAACGGGATAACTCGATAAACTTCGCCTCGTATTGACTAACCGTCATATTTCCTTGAACTAAACTCATGAAATCGGCTGCTTTTTGGTCTTGTACCATTTCAGGAAAGTATTTCTCATAGAATATCACTAGGAAATCATTCCAACCTATGGGATTATTCCTTTCCTCGTATATTCTCTTAGTCATTCTCCACCAATGTTCGGCTTCACCTTCTAACATAAACGTTCCAAATGATACTCTTTGTTCATCAGTACACTTAAGAACATCGAGTATCTTTTCTATTTGCATCACCCAACTTTCTGCTTCAGTGGGGTTAGGAGTACCTTTAAAAGATGGAGGAATCAACTTCTTGAACTGTTCAATAGTACATTTACTTAGTTCAGGATTCCTTGGTACTCCATTATTTACTTGATGCTCCACAATCTTTGCTAGACTTTCGATCGCCTTGTATGCACCTTCCAGTCCTTCAATACTCGAATCACTAGTTCCCATAGATGATCTTCTCTTGGTCATTTTCTACAGTCATGGAAAAACGTAAGATCTACTATACTATATCAAGATTGAAAACTAAAATACCAGTTATAAATAATATAACACATAGGGAGGGTTATCACATAAATCAGATATTTAATACTATCTCCTAAAGATTGAAACACGAAATCTATAACGTTTAAAACCTATGTTCAGTAGTCTACGGGTTCATAACCTATGCTCTGATACCACCTCTGTCACGACCCCAACCCAATAGTAGTAGGGAATGAGTGTCTTGACATGCCACCAAGGCATTCAATGTTATGGACTTAAAATATTTCTTAAAATAAATGCAACGGAAATACATTCACATGGTCATGAATCGTAAACTATTGAAAAAATGGAATTACGTCATCAGAGCTTTCTAAAAGGGAACTTCGTATATATTAAAGTATGAACGGATTACAACTTGTGCCAAATTTGAAAACTTATTACTAAAGAGCCAAACATGCTCTATCTCCTAAAAACAAACGTTATATTTAAAATTATAACAAAAGAGCTCCTCAAGCTAGATCTTCAACATAGTCCTTCTACACTCCATCCTCCCGTCTAATTATTTCCTGAAAAATCGTTATTTATACAACGTCAGCTAAAAGCTGAATGAGATTTAATGTCCCGACATTCCAAGGTTTTTCAGAAAATAGATACCTATTCAAGTCAGAAGAGAAGGCATATACATATATGGATAGGAACTTGTAGTAAATAGATATATATTTTGAAATGATAGTATATATATATCACAATTGGATAGCTCAGAATAAAACGAATGCAATAATTCAAATGTGATATCTTTTTCTTTCAATCATATCATTTTAATGGCCAAGTACACTCTAATACCGTATTATACCCCGGTAGTTGAGGGTCAATCGAACATGTTCGTCACAACGCCTTATTTAGGGCACACCAGCGATAACCCAGCTGGGAAGGTCAGTCAGTAAAGAGGTCCCTTATGCCGAATCATATTTTTAATATTCAATATCCTTTTCAATAATCATTTTAATCAGTATGTTTATATGGACAATTATAAACATATCACAAATGAATCAATCATCGGTATCACATGAATTTTGAGAATAAAAGTAGTTCACAAAATATATATAGTTTGCATAATATCATATAATCAAAATGCACAAGGAATGTCAGAGTACTCACCTAAAATAGAGGCTCGAAAATATAGATATTGAGTCTTGGATCACACGTTAATCTAATAAATACAATAAAGGTTTAATTATGTATTCTAAATAAAGCCCAATTCTAAATATTGTGTTTTAATCCTAAAATATCTTGCTGAAAAAGGTTACTAAAACCATTTTCTCTATTTTTAATATTCATTCATCGTATTTAAAGAATTTCAATTCATAGTTCTTCCTAATCAGTCGGTTCCCAGTAGAGATGGAGGGTCACAGGGGCACCACTTAAATACCATCTCATCTAGACAGAACATTTCCGGATTTATTCCCAGTAGAGATGGAGGGTCACAGGGGCACCACTTAAATACCATCTCAACTAGACAGAATTTCACCGGGACTGACTTTGGAATTACTTAAATGAGATTCCATAATACGAGCAATTGCTTACAAAAATCATTTTAAAAAGAGTATATATATTTTTCAAACAAGTTGACATATTTTGAAAATAAAATCAATTTAGATTGTTTCCAAATTTTAAGTTTTGATTAGCAAAGTCTTTAGTGTATTTTACCAGCATAACTACTAAGTAAAGCTATAAAATACGAAATTAAAACTACAAAAATGAATTATAACATTTAAATAAAATCATACCTACGAAATGAATTCTTTCTTCGAAATTATAGAACTCCTTCTTAAGATATTTCCCAAGCTTTCTATCACTCTTTCTTACTATAATTCTCAAGGAATTGGTGTGAGTTTCAAATGAACCCTAAGGCCCTATTTATAGGTTTTCAAAAGTATTACGGTGTTGACACGTGTCTGGATGATAAGGTTCACTTTGGTGAGTCGTCGTTCACGTGTCGTGCAACGGATCAGCCTTGCAGTCTTGGTTTACCGAACGGCAACACGTGTTTTTTTCCTTTTTCTAGAGGATTTACATGAGTTTTATCCTTTCCTATAAAGGTGACACGTGTGCAGTGGATATGTTCAAAAACCGAGCACGAGGTGTCGAGGATAGGTATTAAGGGTATAAGGGTCATTTCACACATGAAGGGTATTTTGGTAATTTCACACTATATATTTTGAATATTTCTTAGAGGTCCTTGAAAATATTTTATTTACAAAATGGCCCATTCTATATTTTTATTTTAGTCCTTAAAGTTTCATAAAATTATATTTTCTACCCCAAAACTTATTATATACCTTAAGATATGTCATAAGACTTCGACTTCATCCTATTTACGATTGATTCTTCATATTTAAAAATGGGGTTTGTTATATTGATAGCCAATAACATCACATATCTAATAATACAATATTTATAAGATAGTAAGTAACACATGAGTGTAAAAACAAACTATATACATATGAGCACATAAAAGTGGGGTCATTACAGGATCACGCCTTACCCATTTACAATTATTCACAGACCTCGATAGCACTACTCTCTTACAGAACCCATCGCCCATCGACTCCATTTCAGACATCATTAAGAATCAAAATAAATGTGCATGCATGCAAGGATGCAATTATGAACAAAAAACGACATTGCTCCATTTTCTTTAGCAAAATACTAACCTCGCATTGGTTATGAAATGGATCCATCAAATATAGTCTCATGCACTTTTCCTCATTAGAATTATGTCCCTTCATACAAATGATATAACAAGATATCATATGAAACTAACGATAATCAACAATAATGAAGCCTTAGTGGTCCCTTTCCAACTACACAATTATAATTAAAGAATATGTTCATATCGTTTTAGTTTAGGCCCGAAATTCTTATTGTTTATTTTATCCCAGTACTTTAATAATAATAATAATAATAATAATAATAATAATAATAATAATAATAATAATAATAATAATAATAATAATAATAATAATAATTCTTATTGTAGAAAGTATGATTTGTGCGTTCATCACGATATTGATCGTTAGTAGGAAACGATAATATGTGTTGGATGAAAAGTAAACAAGGATGATATATATATATATATATATATATATATATATAAGGGGTAAGGGTGTTTTCACTGTTCAATAAGGGGGAATACATTTTATGGTTGAGATTAAAGCCACCTAAGCCGAAAATGGAGGGATGAGATGCAATTCATGTACCCAATGCTTAGCCCCCACCCCTTTTGCCAAATCCGTACATCGAGTACAACAATCTGTCACTTTTTACTTGAAAAAATAATTTGCGCCGCTGATATGTAAGGATAGTAAGTCAGATGTGTTACTTTAATATGAATAATTATACTATCTTACCTACACGGTTACCAACCTCACTCTCTTTTCTCTCTTATCTTCTAATATTCTCTCTCATAACACCCTCACAGAACACTCAATGCATCCATTTAGATTTTGTTTTGGAGAAAAGGTTTTTTTCCATTTCCTCTCATTTTAATTTTTCATCTTTCTATTTGGATATGCCACTGCCACCGTAAGTCCCTAACCCTCACAAATTTTTGTGGTTAGATTTATATATGTTTTAGATTTTTATTTTATTTGGGTATTTTAGTTTGAACTATCAGAATTTTTTCAGGGCAACCTGAAAGATATGTTTTGTTTTGTTTGTCTTTGTCAACATCAGATCAAGAAGTTTTTCTCTCCGATAAAACTTTCTATTTTGATTTTTTTATTAGATTTTACAGGACTATCACACTTAGACCCATATTTACACCTCGAATACGAGGTATACTCTCCATTTATTTCTATGAGCTGGACCTTCACACTTGGACCCATCTCATTCTTCTTACATTATGATTTTACAGGACTAAGTATGGTTTTTGTTTCTAATTTACTTTATACTCTGTTTTTTGTTTCTGATTTTACAGGACTCACTCTCTCACTCATCATTTGATTTGATTTTGAAGGTTTGTTTCGGGTTTGATATTTGATTCTTAAATCACCCCTCTCTTAAGATGTCTTTGCTGCAATAGCCAACTTTTTGTGGTCACCCTTATTTTTTGCACCATCTTCATCATCTGCAAGGGAAAAAAAAGAAAGATCCAAGTCCCGAACCCCGTCCTCCTCAAATCCGAGTCAAACCTCAATTGTTGTAACCGAGAGTGCAATGTTTGACGGTAGTTTTGGCTTGGTCTATAAGGCCACTCTTTGTAACGGAATAAGCTTCGCCGTTAAAAAACTCAGCCCCAACACCTTTCAAGTCTTCCGTGAGTTCCGGGCTGAGAAGGTAGTTTTGGTTGGGTCTATATTTTCTGATACGACAGTTGAAGTTGGCCCCAGTTTGATTTGATACCATGCTCTATTTTTTCAAGATCTGGTTGAATGTTGCTCAATGTTTTGATTTTAAATATACAATACCCATTTGTATAATCATAAACAAAAAATTAGTAGAAATATGTTGCATGTATCCCGACTATTGTGTGTTTGTTTCAATGCTGTATGTTTTGTTATTTTTTGTTGAGACAAAAATGGGTCTGTGAAGAAATCAAATCGCAAATTTTTTTTTTGCCAAAAATCAGCTGCTTCGAGTTAAATGAGCTATAGTCGTGTTCCTTTGTGTGACCTTTGCATTTTGCCAAAAGTCTACTAATTTGAGTTAAATGTTGGTACTTTCAAGAGCTGTTGTGCATGCCAGCTTTTATGATACAATTGAGAGAGTAGTTATTTTGTTTTGTTTTGTTATTAAATAAAATATCAGGACGTTTGAGTATTTTATAATGAAGAAACTGTGTTGCTTTTCTTTTTCTTTAAACTGATATTGGTGGTTGGAGGATTGGTGGTCGGAGGAGGGTGAGATGGGTTGCTAGCGGGTTATGCTGGTTCAGCTGGGTTAGGGGTGGTTTTTGGTGGTTGGTTCCAGTGGGGGTTGCATGAGTTTTAATGGAGGAAGAGAAAGGGATGTTAGGTTGTGTGTGTGTGTGTGTGTGTGTGTGTGTGTGTGTGTGTGTGTGTGTGAGAGAGAGAGAGAGAGAGAGAGTAATGTAGCTGATGGTTTTTTGAAATAAAGTGGGGAAGTTGTTTGAGTGTGGATGAAGGAGTGAGAGGTGATATGGGATGTGTGCGAATGTATGGGAACTGGAGACAATGTGTACACTATATTATGTTATAATATATAACTAATCAAATAAACAATAAAATGTATATTTACAACACACATATAATTACTAAACAAATAAAAAAATATCATCTAATATTACTCTACCGAATATCACAATAAAAGCTTAAAACTAAGGTTTTTATCTATTAAAAAATAAGTGAGTGAATTTCAAAATACACAGTTCTCCAACCGGCCTTTAAAAATATGGGTGTCGAGTTGTAGACTTCACCTAACCTGTCATATGGATGTAGGTAAAATCTCATTTAAGTCTATGACCCTATTAAGAAAAGACTTATCAGTTATGACAAAAATCAACTTTAATAATTACAAAGAAGAACGTAAAAAAGCCTCCAGAAGTCTTGATAGGTTTTTCTGATATATGGGGCGATAAAAAACAACTTTAATAATTACAACTTTGGATTTTCGTACCAATATAAATTTAATGATCAATAGGTAATTTAAAAAAATAGCTTTAGTTAAACAAGTACATGATTGATACAAAGAAAAAACATTTAACATTAATCTAACAGAGAATCAACTTAGGAATTGATTAATGAATTAGAAAGACATCCTAATACTTTTTCTTGGCATTTAAAAAAATATATTAAGTTCATTTAAATAGTTTTTTTTTACAATTTTTTCCCTCACCCTCCCTCTCCTTACGGACATTCTATACAAAAGTGTTTTTTCCATCACCTTTAAGATATAACTAGAAAAAAGTACATGTGCGGTGGTTTGATTTGAGTACTCAGTATTGTTTTTGGTATCGGATAGTCTTTTTTTAATTTTTGAAGGCATAATGTAATTTATCGTTAAGTATACATGGGATGATCAACATTATTTATATTTGTACTATTGGTGCCACGTTAAAAAATACATAATATCACCGGAATAAATTTATCATCGTGTCTTCAGGCACGGGCATTCCGCTAGTATATATATATATATATATATATGAGATATTAGAAAATTAAGGAATTTGAGAAATTGAGAAATTTGGAAAATTGGACTCGAGTCTTGGATTTTAATCCGAGACGCATACGTAGCCTCTAAAGGCATCAAAGTCCCCGTAGTTCGAATCTAGCATAGGGGTGGGGTTTATTCCATAGATTCGAACATAATTTTACAATATGTGTATGTGTAGAAAATGTGTTGTTTTGATTTTGGAAAAAGTGTGATGGATGATTCCGTTCGGAATTTACGGGTATGGTCCTCTTTTATTTGTTTCGGGAATTTTTGTAGACATTAAAGTATGTGAAATATACTAATAAAAAGTGTAGATATTAATTTGTATGAACTAGATTATGAATCTAATGTCTATTATGCAAAAACAAGGAATTTAAAGAGAGAGAAAAGGAATTGGACCTTCTTTGAAGCTTGATCATTGAACTCAAATGAATTCCCTTGAGTGTTGATGAATATTGATGAGAGAGAAGGATATTTACCAAATTGGATGTGAAAAGGATGGGAATGTAATCTTGAATGGAACTTCGCTAATTTCAAGGGAATGTTATTGAGATCACTGATGCTGATGGATCTGTTGCGTTCTTCTGGGAATGAGGTCATGGCCCCTATTTATAAGTTCAAGGGGGTGACGATCGGCCTAACCCTGGAGGTGCCTATCGGCATGTGACCCCAGGCACAGTTCCGATAGGCAGGGTTCAGGACCTGCCAATTGGCATTCCCGTGCAGATTTTCCTAAAAACGATCGTAGAACACAAACTATTAATCCGAATTGTGCATGGGGCATACCGTTATAAAGGTGTTTCAGAGACCTTCAAGAGTCCTTTAGACTGCTCCTGGGTCCAATAGTCTTTGGGTCAAATGTGGCTCGAAAGCGTGCGTCGGTCCTTTGGACGAGAGATCGTTGGACGCAACGGATCGTTCGTCTGCATGGTAACTCATAATCGTGCACGGGGTGGATCGTTGGAAAGGTTAGGAGATGTACTTTTAATTCCAACGAGTTTTGCTCATTTCGGGAAGTTGACCTTGGTCAACCGGGGCTCGAAAGCGCCCGGGGACCTATCAGAATAAAACGGATCGTTCATCCATACCGTAGGTCAGAATCGCGCACGGGACAGACTGTTAGAAAGGTTATTTAGTTACCTTCGAAGATTCATTTAGTTTCCTTTGATCTGAAGAATTAACTTTGGTCAAACGGAGCTCGAGAGCACCCGGTGGCCTCCGGATCGATTTTCGAGGGAAAACTGATCGTTTGTTCGAATGGTTAGCTGTTTTGCGCACGAGGAGGACCATTGGAAAGTATTTTTAGTGTCCTTCAAAGATTCAAAGAGATTTCGCTCTGACGATGAAGTTGATTGGGTCAATTCAGGGCTCGAGAGTGCCCGGTGGCCTTCGAATCGATCTTCTGTAGTAAAATGGTTCGTGCATCTAAATTGTTATGCCGATTTGCATATGGGGTACACCGTTGGGGAGGGTATTCAGGGCCCTTCAAAGATTCAAAGAGCTTTCGCTCTTACGGTAGATTTAACCGTGATCAAACGGGGCCCGAGGACGCCCGACGGGCTCTAGATCGGTACTCGGAGTGCGACCTAGGGTTTGAAGTGAGATGGGGAGGTGCTAGGAACCTAAGGGGAAACTTAGGGGGTCCTAGAATGTGATGTCTATAGAGCCCCTCGACGGGTGAGCTTGGAACAAATGATATCCATCGAATAGACACCACATGATAGAGGTCGGTTATTTGGACCTAAGGGATGAGGATGATGCATTCAGAGGGTCGAGGTCGATGCTGAGGACCTAAGGGTGATGTTGGGGAGGCCGATTATGAGGACCTAGAGGAGATGAGGAGTAAGGAGGCGACTAATTTTTTGAATCGGGGTTAGTTTTGAGGACCCAAATTATAGCGACCAATTATGCGTGTCGAAGCCAATTCTGAGGGCTTAAGATAGGGGTGACGAATTCTGTAGGTCAAAGCCAATTCTAAGGGCTTAAGTAGAAGTGAGCAATTTTGAGGGTTAAAGACAATTCTGAGGGCTTAAAGTACAAGTGACCAATTCTGAGGGTCGAGCCGATTCTGAGGGCTTAAAGTAGAAGCGACCAATTCTGAGGGTCGAAGCCAATTCTGCGGGCTTATTTGGAGGTGACCAATTCTGCGGGTCGAAACCAATTCTGAGGGCTTAGGATATAAGCGACCAATTCTGAGAGCTTATTTGGGGTGATCAATTCTGAGGGTCGAAGCCAATTCTGAGGGTCGAAGCCAATTCTGAGGGCTTAAAGTAGAAGCGACCAATTTTGAGGGTCGAAGCCAATTCTGAGGGCTTAAAGTAGAAGCGACCAATGCTGAGGGTCAAAGCCAATTCTGCAGCTTATTTGAAAGTGACCGATTCTGCGGGTCGAAGCCAATTCTGAGGGCTTAGGATAGAAGCGACCAATTCTGAGGGTCGAAGCCAATTCTGAGGGCTTATTTAGGGGTGACCAATTCGGCGGGTCAAAGCTAATTTTGAGGGCTTAAGATAGAAGCTATCAATTTTAAGGGTCAAAGCCAATTCTGCGGGCTTATTTGGGGTGACCAATTCTACGGGTCAAAGCCAATAATGTGGGCATAAGTAAACGCGACGATTTTGAGGGCTTATTTGGGGTGACCAATTCTGCGGGTCGAAGCCAATTATGCTAGCGTAAGTAGAAGCGACCAATTCTGAGGGTCAAAGGAAATTCTGAGGGCTTATTTGGGGTGACCAATTTCAAAGCCAATTCTGCGAGCTTAAGTAGAAGCAACCAATTCTGAGGGTCAAAGCCAATTCTGTGGGCTTATGTGGAAGCGAACGATTATGAGGGTCAGCGCCGATTCTGAGGGCTTATTTTTCCTTTGGGAAGTTTGGGGGCTCCATTGGGGATGCGTGATCTTCCTCTGGGGATTTGGGGAAACATTTGGTTTTAAGTTCCGCTGGGGAAGAGGGAATGCTCCGAGGATTTTGAGCTGGGGAATTTTTGAAATTTTGGAGCGTCCTTTGGAGACATTGCTGGGGAGGATTATTTTATGGAATTCCACTGGGGATGTAAAAAAATGTTTTTCTTGGTGAAAAGGTTCCAAACTTAATCTGGTGATTTGGGGAATTTTTCGGGGATTTTCTGGTATTTTTTTGGACTTTTTAAACAAAATTTAAAGGGAGTGCCTACCGGCATAGATGAAGGGGTGCCAAACGGCAGTGGCACGGTCTTTTGGGGTACCTCGAGTAGGTGGAGGATCAGTACTGATCACTGGTGGCAGGGAGATGCCGATCAGCATGCCCCTTAGCCTCTTATAAAAAGGGGGCAGGTTATCCTCATTTTTCACAGTTTTTTTACTTGCCTTCTTCTGCAATTACCTTCTACAAATCGTTCCGACGTTCCAAACTCAAGAGATGGCTGAATTTTCAAGCAGCGCTACTCACATGGCATGGCTTAATGCCAACGATTGGGCAGGGTTGGAGTGGGGGGCTAGGGTGCCCCTTGCACTGGGCAGTGAGAACTCATTAGATGCATTAGTGCCAGTAGTGGATGATCGGATTCTTCTATGTGATCCCTCACGTCATCGTTCTTCTACGGTGGTGAACCTTGGTGGCTATGTAAGTATTGAATGACCTTTGGTATTATTTTCCTTTTTTCTTAATGAGATTGCTTTCATTATTGAGTTTGATAAAGGTTCCCGTTGTTTCTTCGATGGTCTGACATCTCCATGTCGACTATATGTGCCCAGGGGGTGACGGGGCTTAAGGATGTTTGGGAGCACCTTCCATCTGTGGTGCATTAGATTGTTTCATCAGCCGACTTTAGGAGACTAGCGTCTACTCTCGATTAGACGCCTCGTTCAACGGTCGTTCTGTGTGCTCTGGGGGAGAGATGGTGGGACACTACCCACGCCTTTCATTTCGGCTTCGGGGAGATGACAGTGACTCCAATTGATGTGCAGTATCTGCTAGGGCTAGACTATGATGGTATTCAAATTGAGGTGGACAGGACACTGAGGGTGACACCGGAGGCAGTGACGGCGGTGCTAGGTGATGTGGAGAGGGTAGTTTTAGGGGACTCTCTCTGTTTGTCTTTGATGAGGGAGTTGTTGTTGAGGAGGAGGATTGATAAGAGTGATGGGCAGCAGGTGCGTCAGGTGACCCGCTTGTTCATTCGGCTTGTTCTGGGAGGTTTTCTGGTGTCAACGAGTGGCGACATCGTGCACTTGTGGTTTTTGTCATTTTTGAGGGTGTTCTCGGACATCCGCCTTTATGATTAGGGGAGCCAGACTTTGGCGACCCTTTATTATTATCTTGATTCATTCAGTCGATGTTGTCGGCAGTCTTTTATTGGAGCCACGTATCTTCTGGAGGCATTCTTTATTTTTTGGCATTTTTCCTTTATTCATTCGCATTTTCCTTCATGCGCTTTTTCTTGATTTCTTAAATGTTGGCCTTTGCCCTTTCCAGACGTGGTTCTATGAGGTGATTGGTTAAACACCCAGTTGGTATCTTTGAAGGATGACTCTGTTGGGGACTTCTACCGGATGTACCAGTGGCGGAGGTCCAACCGACAGTCGAAGAAGTCTCTCTCTCTGGAGGCGGTGCGTTAGGTCTTGAATGGCTTGACGAGTGAGCGGGTAAGCCCTATTTTATTTTGGGACTGTCCTTTCTTTGAGGATCTTTTATTGATATTGATCTTTCTCTCTTGCTGGGGATTTGCAAGTGATCTTTTATCCCTAAGGTACGGCCATTCAACACACGGGGGTGACTGGGGGACATGCGCAGATACAGCGTATGCTGGCGTGCAAGTTTAGCTATTCTTGGTACCTCGGGGAGGGGGTAGTCCGAAAGATTATGGAGGACAAGTTTGCGGTGCCATCGACAAATCCCCCTATGTTCATGAGGTGAGTGCGAGAGATGTCAGAGGATGCCCGGGTGGCGGCATGATGGGAGAGTCGTATTTAGTGTATACTGACACCACGGTGATGTATGATTATATGGACTTCGTGTTGAGCTAATTAATGCCTCCCAGTATATACGATGTGATGCCTCTACCTCACGCGGGTTCGAGTCGATAGGTGGGGTCCTCCCACAGTGCGGGTAGTGCAACGACGTCAGCGGCGGCAAAGACTTCGGAGGCTCCCTTTGTACCGTTGTTCTTGCCTGGTTACAACATCCGACGAGCTGATGGGGGTCGGTGCGTTTACAACATTGTCCCAATGCGATGGACCCGGAGGAGTTGGGCCTCACAGAGGAGGCCCTTCGACCTGAGGTACACTTTGTGTTTCTTTGTCTTTTGATTTCTTGATTCCTTTCTTTTCCTTTTAGACTTGACTGATTTTATTTTTCTAGTTTTCTTTTGCAGCACATCCGAGTCTCCACCACTTGGCTGAGCGATATTAGGGATTGGATATCTTCGTCGACTGCCCACATCCATGAGGTGGTTCCGGTTCCTTCTTGCTTGGTGCCATCTGCCTCGTCCGGGGAATGATCGAATTCTGGAAGTGATGGCACATCGTCTCACTGCAGGGGGAAAAGGGTGTGCCGCAGGGATGGAGGCTCTTATAGAGAGAGAAGAGAGAAATAGAAAGAGTAAGTGATAGGGAGAGGGAGAGGGAGAGAAATAAAAAATGTGGGTGCGGGCTGAGTCCCGTTGTTTTTTTTTGTTTTGTTTTTTCTGCAAGACATCAAAATATATGCAAATAAAGATGAAGTTTTTATTAATTCCTGCTTGAGTGATTATTGTACATGCTCTTTTTACTTTGCTGCTGAGACCGTAAAAAAAATTAAAAATTTATTTGAGAAGGATTTTATTTCAAAATGGGATAAGAAAAAACATGAGGAAATTTGGAATTCCCTTAAGATAGAAATTATTTTTATTGGTTTTTTTATTTTGACAAAAGAGGAAGAGGGGAATTTTTCCAAAATAGGGGGTTGCCGATCGGCGTGACCTCTGTCCTGCCTATCGGCATATCAGTCCAGTCGAATCAATCCAAGGCTTTGATTGCACTTTCTCCAACTGCTTGGTTCTTGGTGGGGCAAGTTTTACTCCGATTTCTATAGAGTTTCTTGTCTTTGCTTGAGAGTTTTTAAGTATAAATAGGGGTGTGAATGGGTCTTTTCTCCTCGCACTTTCATTTCCTTTCTCCTTTACATTCTTACTTGTTTATGGCTCTCCCTCGTAGCATTGAGTTCGCCAACTACCTCAAAGCCTTGGAATCAATGTTTTCTTACAATGTTGATTATGATGCCTTCCACATGCGGCGAGTCTCTTTATGGCGTAACCGACCCATTGAGTGGAATATGTTGATGGCGGCAGTTGAGTTTTGGTACCCCAAGGATCATGTCTTTCGCTTAGGGTTGGATGAAATTTATCCTACCTACGAGGAATTTTCTGCCATGGGGATAAACCCCAGCGTTGCTGCAGCTTGGCCTAAGTTTTCTCGCTCTCCTAGGGAGTTTTTGGCTGGGCTTCTCTAAATCTCGCCTTCGACATCCTGGCTATTGGTTACGAGTGGAATGATTTCTCTTTTGGCAGTGCTACGATTCGTGCATTCGCAGGATGTGGGCGATGTCGGTTATGTTGGGGTCGTTATTCTGGGCCTAGTTTCTAAAGTGTTGTTGGTGATTGGAAAAATGCTAGTGCACCCCCAACTTGCGGCTATCATTTCCTGAATGTCGTACCATCGCAATCCTGCGGCGGTGATACTGGCGGAGATTTTGAATGGTCTGGATGCCTGGAGGGAAGGTCATTCTGACTTTCTGAGGGGTAGCCTTGTAATGCTGTTCATGTGGCTGTCAGAGAGGTTTCGTATGGAGGTCCCACCTGAGTATCCATTATCGGCGATGCCAAACTTCTGCTCACGCTATTTTATTAGCGTAGGCATAGACATTGAGAGTTGGGAGAACTGGTTTGTAGAGCATGGGGCTCAGGGCTTGCGCTAGTCAGTGCCTTGGTGGGGGGAGTTGCTACCCATTTTAAAACTCGGGGAGTACCAAAATGTCCGGCTAGTTGGCCTCAGGCAGGCCTTTTTCTACTTTCCCTGGTGGTTGCTGCACCTGTTTGGTTGGGAGCAAATCATGCCATCGCAGACACTGAACTTATTTCCTGTGGAGGAACTGACGGAGCGTATGCGCATGTGGCTTGCATCTTTATGGGAGAATCTTCGCCCGTCAACCCGTCCTTCTCAGTCTACTGGGCGAGTCTGGCGTGTCTCTGGGGACTACATGAAGTGGTTGTGGAAGAAGGTAATGGCCAAGATGCTGGCTGTGGAGACTCCATATCTGACACCATGAAGGGAGGCGTTGTGATTTTTCCCAAGCTAGTTCGGGATTATCACTCCATGGAGCATCTGCGATACTCCATTCAGGCAGGGGAGATTTGGGGACCACAGGATATGGGTGATGATGGGGCTGGTTCCTCTGGCAGCTGCGGGTAGGATTTTGTGAATCTTTTTGGAATGGGTGTGGTTGTGGGAATAATTGGAGGGTTATTTTGGGAGTAGTGGGGCTTGTTTTTATTTTGGTTTTTTAGAAAGGTAAGTGTAGGTTTGATAAGGGAAGTCATTTGACTCCCTATGCTAATGTAATCGTACTGAAATTTCGAATAATGAAATAAATAAGTTTTTGATTATCTAGTTGTTCCTCTTGATGACTTTTGCATTTTGAATTATCTATACCAATAGCTAAGGCATACATAATCCTTTTGTTCATATATATGTTAAAATTAACTATCATTCTCAAAGATAAGAATAGAATATCATTTTGTGAAAAAGAAGGGGGTCGTGCTCATATAAAGCAGATGAGTTACCTACGTACCTCTGAGGGTTTTGAAAATTTTTTGAAATTCATTTTTTGAAGGCAAAAGGATTTTTAGAGGATCAAGCCCCACGTAGTTCTGGTTAGGGGGAAATGAAGATTTTTTTTTATTTTTTTTTAAGAATAGAAATGAGATTAGAAGAGTCATTGGGCGCCGAGATTTTGGACTAGGGGTAGAATTTCTTGAGACTGTCCAAGTTGATTGGACGCGCCATTTCTTCTCCATCCAGGTCGGTGAGGACAGCAGCACTGCCCGACAGGATATTTTCACAGTGTAGGGACCACTCCAATTGGGCATGAATTTCCCTCTGGGGTCCCAGGTGGACTCTACTATTTCTTTGAAGGATAAGTCCCCTTCTCGAATACCGCAGTCCTTGACCCTCTTATTAAATGATCGCGCTATGCTGCGATGGTACCCTTGTATGTGATATAAAGCTTTCAGCCTTCTTTCGTCCAAGAGGGACAGCTCATCAAGACGACTTTGGTGCCAGTCTTTCTCGTTGACCTTGCTTTCAAGCATGATGCACAGCGAATGGATTTCCAGCTCCACAGGTAGGACTGCTTCCATGCTGTAGACAAGAGAGTAAGGGGTAGCTACAGTAGAGGTTCGACTTGAAGTGCGGTAGCCCCAGAGGGCATAAGGGATCTTGTCGGTCCAATCTCGACAACTCTCAGCCATCTTGTTGATAATGTCTTTGAGGTTCATATTGGCTGCCTCGACTGCGCCATTGGTCTGAGGTCGGTATGGACAAGATTTATGTCTTTGAATTCCATACTCCTCGACCACTTCTGTAACTTCTGCCTCGAAGTGTAGCCCATTGTCTGATACCAGCTCGTGTAGGACCCATATCGACAAATGATGCTTTTCCTGATGAACTTGGCCACCTTCTTGGCATTCAGAACTATGTATGACTCGGCTTTGACCCATTTGGTGAAGTAGTCAATGGTGACTAGGATGAACTCATGGCCGTTGGAAGCTTTCGGTGTAACTTTCCTGATGATGTCAATGCCCCATGTGAGGAACGGCCAGGGAAAAGTCATGTTGTACAATTCCCGCGGGGGCAAGTGCTGTAGGTTGGAAAACTGTTGGCATTTGAGGCATCTTAGAACGTAGGTTGTGCAATCTTAAACCATGGTAGTCCAGTAGTAACCCTGTCGAATGATCTTTTTGGCGAGCATATGGTTGTTCATGTGGGGTCCGCATTCCCCGCTGTGGCTTTTCTGCATTGTTTCTTTAATTTCACCCCTGCGATGCAGTGCAAATGGGTTCCATCGAAGTTTATCTTAAATAGTGCTTTATCACAGACAATGTACTGGGCAGCCAGTCTGCGGAGAGTTTCTCGGTCTTTCTTGTCAAATACTTGGGGATACCTACCATGTTTGAGGAGGCGCCAAATATCATAGTACCAGCAGTCGTCTATCTAGGGATCTTCCTCCGTGCCAAGCTCAATGTGGTAGCCGTGGGTGGGTTTGTCTTATTTTTGAGGAAATAGGCCATGGTTATTCCTTCGAGCATGTCAATCATTGAGGCTAAGGTAGCAAGGACGACGGCTAGGTTATTCTTTGCAGTCATATTGTTGGTGCAAGGAAAATCCAGCTTGATGGAAATGGGAGTATGAGAGTCATCAGGGGCATTAGGAGTATCTTAATTCCATACCCTTTTTTGTTGGAAGCACCGTCAAAGAACATTTGCCATCGAAGGTCTTCTTGGGAGGTACAGAGGATATTCTCATCAGGGAACTCAGAGATCCAGACATCGACCTCTTCAATAGGGTAGTCAGCAAGGTAGTCAGAGATGGCTCTTCATTTCATGGCTTTCTGTGTGACATAGGTAATATCAAATTCAGCTAGGAGCATCAACCAATGGGCCATACGGCTGGATAGGGCAGGTTTCTCGAGCAAGCACTTGATGGGATCCATTTGGGATACGAGCTTAATGGGAAAGGCGAGCATGAAGTGCCGTAACTTTGGGTAACCCAGACAAGAGCGACACATGCTTTTTTCAAGGCGATGTAGTTAACTTCGTAACTGGAAAACTTTTGACTCGCATAGTAATGGCTCTCTCTTTGCGGGTTTCTTCGAGATATTGGTCTAGAAAAACCCCAGCGACAGTATCAGTTACGGTTAGGTATAGGAGTAAGGGAAGATCAGGCTGCGGAAGCATGAGCTCCGGAGGTTGGGTTAGGTATTACTTGATTCGGTCGAAGGCTTCTTGGTAATCTTCGTTCCAGACTTTGGTTGAATCCTTTTGTAGGAGTTTGAAGATGGGTTCATAGATGAAAGTCAATTGGTTGATGAATCGGCTGATGTACTGTAATTTCCCAAGGAACCCTCGAACTTCCTTCTCCGTTTGAGGCGGTGGTATCTCAAGTATGGCTTTTAGCTAGGCAAGATTTGTTTGTATCCCTTTATCACTAACCATGAATCCCAAAAGTTTTCCTTTAGTGACGCCGAAGACACATTTCTGTGGGTTGAGTCGCATCTGGTATTGTTGCAATTGTTCGAAGAATTTTCGGAGAGCAAGAACATGGCCCTCCCTAGTCTTGGACTTGATAATCATGTTGTCTACGTAAACCTAGACTTCCTTGTGTATCAGATCACGCAGAATGGTTATGACAGTCCTCTGGTAGGTAGCCCCTACATTTTTTAGACTAAATGGCATGGCAATGTAGTAAAAGGTTCCCCAAGGGGTGATGAATGTCGTTTTCTCTTGGTGATCTGGGTGCAACTTGATCTGATTATATCTGGCAAACCCGTCAATGAATGACTTGAGAGCATGACTGGACGTATTGTCCACAATCATGTCGATGTTGGTAGAGGGTAATCATCCTTCGGAGAGGCCTTGTTCAAGTCTCATTAGTCGATTCGAATACTAACCTTCCCTCCTAATTTCGGCACGAGTACGATATTGGCTAGCCAAGTGGGACATTCGATCACACGAATGAAGCCCATATTTAGTTGCTTGACTAATTCTTTAACTTTGAGTCACCATTTGGTGCGGAGCTTTCGCAGTTTCTGTTTGACCAATTTACATTTCGGGAGAGTCAAAATCTCATGTTGTGCTATCTCAGGGTCATTGTCGGGCATATCACCGTAGGACCATGCAAAGACAACCACGAATTCCTTTAGTATTTCTTCAAGTTGCGCACGCTCATGCTCATTAAGGGTTGCCCATATCCTAATCTCGTGTATTTGGAAATTAGAACCGAGATTAATAACATCAGTTCATCTTCATTAACTTGAACGCGATTATGTTGTTTGTTATTAACGTTATTTAGATCAGATAAGAATTGTTCATTTATAAAATCATCATCATCAAGAGTTTGATTAGAGTCAAGACAATTAATGTAAGGCACAGCAAGATACTCAAAATCTTCATTTATTTCATAGATAGGAAAAACAGTATTGAGAACCTTATCAAAGGAGGTCTCGATTATATCAGAGTGAGGGATTACAACTAAAGGGTAAAAGGGATAAACATCGGGGTTAGGTTGAACATTATCATGTGGCATAGGTGTAGCATGTAGTTGAGAAGAGGTGCATCAGTGTCTTTGATGAGGGAGGATGGATTAGATGATGTAGCCCCTGAGTGAATCATGCAGAGTGTCAGCACCGGTATCTATAAATTGAAAGAGTCCTCGGAGTCACTGCCCTCAGAATCCCCGGAATTAGTTGTGGTCTCTTCAATGAGTTGTTGTACACGGTGTTGGGAACTCTCGACCCACGAGTAGCTGTCTTGAAAGAAGATCTCCATTCCTAATTTCATCCTCTTGTCTATATGGTCATACCGAGGTTCAGGGAAGCCATAAAAGGGGAAATTTTCACCTTCTCTGATGAATCTTCCAGTTAGGGAATCTCCGGGGACAGTTTTGGTGCATTCTAACCTCTTTTTCAGTCGAGGCTAACGGATCAATCCGAGTTCTTCTTTTGATGGCTGATAACCCAAACCACAGGGAGGAAAGGGCTCCTTCAACATAATAGGTTCAATTATCCCTTGTTGTCTTCGCCCTAGCCCTAATCCGGGCATGAAGTGCATGTTCTTGAAGATTTGGATTACATTGACATTTCCATGAGGGTCATATTCCGAATAAACCCTGTCTTTGAAGTCATCCCCTGCTGGGAATAGGAGTGGTTCAACTTGGAATCCTGACAAAAGCATATCATTCACCCCGTGTTCTATTTTAAGTACTGGACTACATGGATGCTTGCATTCTCGGTGTTGTCATTGTCTCCCAAGATGGTGATAACTTGCCCATTGGCGAAGAACTTTAATTTCTGATGAAGGGAAGAGGACACCCCTTTGATGTTATGGAGCCACGGTCGTCCGAAACAGGCTGGGATGTCGATGTCTTGGAATTCAACAACGGGATTTATGGGGCCAGCCCCTATTGCAAGCTTGATAGATCTCATTACTTCTCGGCGGGTGTTGTCATAGGCACATACGGCAGTAGAGGTTGGATCAAGGTCGCGCAATTTTAATCCCAGACAATTGAGGGTTCTTAACGGGCAAACATTCAGAGATGATCCATTGTCGACGAGAGAGAGGGGGACAGTTTTCCCCATAACTTCAACAGAGATATTAAGAGCATGATTGTAGTTGGGACCAGTCTTGGGGATTTCTTCTTAAAAAAAGGAGAGCATTCGAGTAGAGGTCAAGGATCCGACTAGGTCCATCGCTTCTTCTAGCGTGGTTGAGGGAGGAACTGTGGGTCTTGTGAGTAGCTTGATTAGGGCATTTTGGTGCAGTTGGGAAGACATAAAAATCCCCCATAAAGTGATGTTAGTTTGGGTTTTCTTCAGTTGATTGAGGACCTTACTTTCTTTAAGGGTCATTTCTCGCACAAGGAGATTCTCAACGCCCTTTCCTTTATCGCTCGCCGACGGTTGTAGACTTAGATTTTGGTAATGTCTTCCTAACCTGTTCATGTGGTTCACAGAAGAAGGGAAAAACAAAAATCTTGTTTCTTCATCGATATCGGGTTGTTCAACCACCTTGTTGATTTCTCCTAGCATCTCCTTGAATGATATCATCCCGCATATGTCGGCTATCAAACTAGCCTTCTCTGAATCTTGCTCTTCATCTGAATCTTCGAAGTCGTCACCTCATCCAGTGGAAACGATATTGTCTTTCCATGCAAAGTCAATGCACTCCACAACTTCCACGGCTTCTTCGTATAATTCCTCCCATTCGGCAGGGAAATACAAAACTGAATGGACCAGACGCCCTTGTAATTTCAAAGCATCGAGTAGCTCGGATATACTGCAAATATTACCAGTCTGTTGAAACAAGTTTGTCATGATCTGGACCATGTCATCTAGACTGACTTCATCGACTAGCACAACCCAATTGTCTGACTCTCAGGCCCATTTTCGAGCTTTTAAGAACAACGCACTGAATCTCTAATAGTCGATTGCCATTTGGGAGGGCAATTCAGCCCGAACTCTAAGAGTTGGTTCAACACTTCTCACAATTCCATATCTTTACCTCTAGAGCGGGTGCGGACAGCAATGCATGCTCGAGTGAGAAGGGATAAGGCTTGATCGGCAAGCTGGTAGGGTGTAAGAGGAAATATGGGCATGTTTGGAGAGGTTTAGGAGAGTATATGACTGGTGATTTTCTCAGCATGATTTGGGCGGATGGGTCAAATTCGGAGTCTTCTTCTAGGAAGATGGCATTTGCATGATTTGGGAGTGGATTATGGGTAGTGTTTGATTTGGGATTAGCTGGTGGGGCGATGACACCCCAATCAATTAGGCCTTGGACCACATTTCAAAGATGGAAACATTGGTCGGTGGTATGGCCAGCAATTTGGTGAAAGTCACAATGGGCATCAGGTTTAAAGTTTTTCGAAAATGGGTTTGGTAATGGACGGGAGTCCAAGGGTTTGAACAGATTTCGGCTCAAGAGGGCCTGGTAGACTTTGGAGAGAGGAGCGTGAAGCTCAGTGTATTCCTTTCAGACTGGGTTTGGGTAACTTTTTGGTGCCCTTGAAGCAGCAGGCTGAGAGATGTTGTTGATGGTAGAAACTCTAGTACTAGCAGGTTTTTCAAACTTTCTAGGAGTAAACCGTCCAGAGGTTTTCCTCGGTTCGACTTCTGTCTTGGCAAGACTTTCTTCGATTTCCACTGCTGCTTCTCAGAGGGCTCGAAAGTGAGGGTAATACTGACGTCCCATTATGGCATAAATACTTGATGAATATTTGTAAAGTGATCAAATTGGCAAAGACGTCCATATTAGTGAACTGAATAGTTATAGGTAAAAGCATAAAAAAATCAAAACTCCAACAATGCTCTGAATGTGACAAATTAAGCAAAACTGAAAATGAAACTAAATAATTATCTGTCAACAACAAAAAAAGAGTCTTCATCTCTCTTAGTTTTAATTCATTTTTTTAATATTAGAAACAGATTAAAAGAAATCGTGCAAGGAAGATATAAAAATCAAACCTGATTGGAAGTTCCAAAAAAACTGTGCAAGGTTGACGATATTGGTACAGCAGAGATTGATTCAGAATATGGTCTTAATCAGGCTGCTTGTTTGCGTCGTGAAGAGAGAAAAAAGAAGAATGGTGTTGTGAAGTGAACTTGTCCTTCCCCCTGCCTTCTTTAAACCAGCACATGACATACGTGTGCTTACCCCTGCCTCCTTTAAACCAGAGTGGTGAGAACTTGAGAAGAGACAACAAGCAGCGACAATGTAAGGAAATAAGAGAGAAACGGCGTAGAGAGAGAGAGAGAGAGAGAGAGGGAGAAAAAATGGCAGATGGAATGGATGGAGGCTGTAGCGTGCGTGTGTTTAAAATATTAGGTTTTATTTTTGTTATTCAAGTGACGAGGTTACCCTTCACCTACCTTCTTTATTTCAGTTACTTTTTATGTAAAAATATAATTAAAATATATATTAATATGTATAAGAGGTCTGGGTCGTCCAAACCGATTATTTAATGCGACGGACCGAGGACCGGACCGACAAGAACGGTCTGTAAAAAAAAATTAGACCCGGACCGGTGAGAAAAAAAAAGGTAAAAATAGGACGGTTCGATTTGGTCCGGTTCGGTCAGCCGGTCCAATCGATTTTTTAAACCCCCCTAGATATATGTGATCCTAGGTGCACGTGGTGTGAAGTGTACATGAAAAAAAATTCTACAAGTGTGTGGATATTGGCATAAGCATGAGGTACATATGTACATAGAATGATAAGGGGAACATAAAAATAAGGGAATATACAAGAAAGTAAAACACCCATGCAAACAGAGTCTAGCCCTCTTAAAAATAATCCCCAGCAGAGTCGCCATTGTGGCCATCCCGGGCAGCGCCTGGGGAGGGAGAGAAATACGTCTCCCCTCTGGAAAGTTGCACCGCGATCTCGCACCCCTCTTGGGAAGGTTGCTTTGGTTATCGTCAATGTGGGGGTAAATGTGAAGAGATGGAGTCTCCAACCTACTTTGCACAAAACAGGCAAAAGAATATGTTACCACTTCAAGAGAGCAGCATCAAGGGCACACTGATGCATACGAAACCAATAGTTCGAAGGTTTGGGGGTTATGCTACGAAATGAGAAGGTGTTAGGCACTCATTTCACCCTTTCGGTCTCTCATGATCTAGTGTTATTATCTTCCTTTATATCCATGTGAAGTGTGTATGCGTGTTTACATAATGGAGATCGGAATCATTCAACTCATACCATGGACAAGGTAGAGTGACGTCATCCATACGAATATTCCCAAAATAACATATGTAGAAAGTATGATTTGTGCGTTCATCACGATAATCATGATATATATATATATATATATGTAAAGGGGAGATTTTAGAAAAGTAAGGAATTTGAGAAATTGAGAAAGTTGGAAAATTGGATTCGAGTCTTGGATTTTAATCCAAGACGCCTACGTAGCCTATAAAGGCATCAAAGTCCACATAGTTCGAATGTAGCACAGGGTAGGCCTGTCAATGGATCAGATTTTATCCAAATTCGAATCTGAATCCGATCCATTTAAGCGGATATGGAGCATGCCTCAAATCCGATTATCTGATTACCCGATTATTCGTTTATTAAATGGAGCGGATTTGAATTCATATACTCCGATCCGTTAATAATCCGATCCGATTAATATTTTTAATATATATATTTAATTATTATATATTGTATTTAATAATATTTTAAAAATATATTATAATAGTTTTCATTATTTATTTTTTGGGAACATTTGCAAAATAAATTTATGAAATAAGAGTTGAAAATAAAAATGTTGCAAATCAAGTTTAACATAAACGGATAATCGGATCGTCTCCGAATCCATTTAACATAAACGGATATGGATTTGAATTTTCCTGATGTGATCCGATTAATAAACAGATTGGATCCTAATCCGTTTAACATAAACGAATATGGATTTGGATTTTCCTGATCCGGTCCGAATCCGATCCGTTTACAAGCCTAGCATAGGGTTGGGGTTTATCCCATAGATTCGAACGGAATTTTATTATATGTGTATGTGTAGAAAATGTGTTGTTTTGATTTTGGAAAAAGTGTGATGAATAATTCCATTCGAAATTTATGGGTATGGCCCTCTTTTATTTGTTTTTGGGATTTTTATAGAAAATAAAGTATGTAAAATATACTAATAAAAAGTGTATATGTTAATGTGTATGAACTAAATTAAGAACTAGATTATGAATCAAATGTTTATTATGCAAAAACAAGGAATTTAAAGAGAGAGGGAAGGAATTGGACCTTCTTTGAAGCTTAATCTTTGATCTTGCATGAACTCCGTTGAGTGCTGATGAATGTTGATGAGGTACAAGGATATTTACCAAATTGGATGTGAAAAGGATGGGAATGTAAGCTTGAATGGAACCTCACATAAGGAACTTCGCTGATTTTGAGGGAATGTTGTTGAGATCACTGATGTTGATGGATTTATTTTGTTCTTCTAGGAATGAGGTCATGGCCCCTATTTATAGGGTCATGGGGTGCCGATCAGCCAACCCCTGGGGTGCCTATCGACATATGACCCCAGGCACAGTGCCGATAGGCAGGGTTCAGGACCTACCAATTGGTAGTCCTGTGCAGATTTTCCTAGAAAAATAGTCGTAGAACACAAACCGTTGATCCAAATCGCGTATGGGGTATACCGTTAGAAAGGTATTTTAGATACCTTCAAGAGTCCTTTAGATTGCTCCCGAGTTAGGGAGTTGACTTTAGGTCAAATGTGCCTCGGAAGAGCACATCGGTCCTTTGGACGGGAGATCTTCGACGCTAACAAATCGTTCGTCCGCATGGTAAGTCAAAATCGCGCACGAGGTAGACCGTTGGAAATGTTAGGAGATTTACTTTGACATTCTAAAGAGTTTTGCTCGGTTAGGTAGGTTGACCTTGGTCAAACGGAGCTCAGAAGCGCCCGAGGACCTCTCGGAGTAAAACGAATCGTTCGTCTGTATCGTAGGTCAAAATCATGCACAGGGCGGACTGTTAGAAAAGGTATTCAGTTCCCTTCGAAGATTCATTCAGTCTCGTTCGAGCTAAAGAGTTGACTTTGATCAAACGAAGCTCGGGAGCGTCCGGTGGCCTCCGGATCGATTTTCAGGAGAAAACTGATCGTTCGTCTGAAATGTTATGTTGTTTCGCGCACGGGGTAGACCATTGGAAAGGGGTTTCAATGCCTTTCGAAGATTCAAAGTGATTTCACTCTGACGGTGAAGTTGATTGGGGTCAATTCGGGCCTGGGAGTGCCCAGTCGACGGTGACCTCCGAATTGATCTTCGGTAGTAAAATGGATCGTTCATTCGAGCCATTATGCCGATTCACGCACGAGGCAAACCATTGGAGAGGGTATTCAGGGGCCATCAAAGATTCAAAGAGCTTTCGCTCTGACGATAATTGACCTGGGGCGCCCGGTGGGCTCAGGATCGGTACTCGGAGTGCGACCCAGGGTTTGCAGTGAGATGAGGAGGTGCTAGGAACCTAAGGGGAAACTTAGGAGGTCCTAGAATGTGGTGTCTACAATGAGTATACTAAAATTGTATGCTTAACATATGCTAAAGCATTGCAGGACTTTTCAATCTCTTTAACTAATGGTATGAATGAGCTTAACAT
Organism: Sambucus nigra; assembly: GCA_949130495.1. Lineage (NCBI taxonomy): Eukaryota > Viridiplantae > Streptophyta > Magnoliopsida > Dipsacales > Adoxaceae > Sambucus > Sambucus nigra. Next base: position 260,624,119 of record OX422223.1, on the reverse strand, counting down.
CAAATATGTTCAATCTGCAGGGCGAGACAATAATTAGTTACCCCAAGATCATTTATTTTTTAATTTCTTATTGGATGTTTTGCCTTTTAGTTGAGCTCTTCAGGTGCACATCCAATCTTTTCATTTCAACTGCACACATCCATTAAGTATATTTTATAATGGCACATTTGTATGTATGATTATTTTCATACATTTTCTTAAACAAATATTTACTAAGACTGTTGTACCTATATCCATTTGGATTGCCTGTTGTATAATGAACGTCTAAGTGCATTTGAGTACGTACTCCTTATCTTTGCTTCTAGCAAAGAAAATCAATTCATATTTATTCTTTGTCTAAGTCCCGTATAAATTAGCAGTTACAATAATCATGAGTCTCATATAATATATTTCAAAAAAATGTTAAGCTAATCAGATATCTAAAAATTATTTACGGCCGATTTGTATATAATTAATTTTAGTTTCTTTAGGAAACCTTGTGCTATAAATCATGCAGTCTTTAGTGAGTTTTAACACTTCACATTCTTATAAACACCCATTTGTAACCTTCAGGGTTAACATATTTTGGATATTCTACTACAAGTCCAAATACATCACTTATATTAAGAGATTCGGATTATGCCATCATGGCATTTTCTCATTTTGGCCAATAAACTCTTTGTCGACATGTATTCATAGTACGTGCATTTGTAGTATCATTTCCCTTTGATTTTTGTTTAGTTGCATCATATATAATCAATCGTTGATGATCCTCTTTGTTGATCCCAAAACATAGATATCTTGTTTAATATTAGGTACATTTGCCAACTTCAGTGGCTTTATAGTCACGTCAGAGACTTGCGCCTTTTTATAGACAATAACCTCTTCTGATATTTTAGAGAAAGTGGATCTTTTGTTCATAACCTCTTCTGGAGCGTAACGTATAACCTCTTCTAGAGCATTATCTGGGCATGATTTTATTTAACCTCCACTTCTGGGGAGTCAAGTAGTTGGAACCTATAGGTTTGCCACGCTTCTGGCATGCAATGAATTTATTTGCTACCAAATTTATTTTATCATTCTGTAATAATGATTTTGGCAAGCAAATTTGCAACTAGTCCATGTGACATATGATGTTGCAATATAATTTTTCACTTCATTTTCACATTGAGCGATACAAGGGATTATATCAGATAATGTGGAACTATTCCATGATAATTCTCGGCGTTCTTTGGAACAGACTGTTCTTTAAGTATAATTTGTACTTTTGGTACTTTCTATCCTACCCCTAACGGCGAGAATATTGTCTTATCAAAATAAAATTGCACATATACCATAAATATTATCAACGATTAATATAGGGTGAATCATAAGCACCATATATACTCTTGTGATAGATATCATTTACATTCACAACGTCTTATGAAAAACAATTAAGTTGACTAAACAAAAATTATCATTGTATAACAATAAATAATTGAACCATGGCGCTGCAGGCTCATGACAAAGTGAAATTTTACAATGTTAAATATTGTAAAGTATAACCTCTTGAATAATGTAATGATTGGTTGTAAGCCTCTGGCTTCTAACACTAGAAGTAACGCAAAATTACTTTTTACTGTTTATTTCAATATGGTACCCATGTATACTGAAGCGCATAAAATAAAGCAAATTACTTCAGGAATTGCTTTTATATAACTCATCGCATATGTATGGGAGGGTAAAACATCACATAAGTTCTTCTATAGCCTTAGGTTCAACTATGTTGACACCTTTACTATATTACATACCAAAACTTTCGATTTTCATAATAATGTCAGTTGTTTATTGTCTACTAGACAAATGTCGTTATATAATAACAATTCACAATTTTCACTGACAAAATTCTATATAGACTATGAGTTCAACTATATATATGAACAATGATAATTTATATTACGATCAAGTGTTTAGTGACCAAACTTAAACAAATGGAAGTTTTAAAAAAAATCTTGTATCAAATATTTATCAGCTATTTAAATAATGGGATGGATAACAAAAAAAATTCCAATTAAAGTTTAGATCTTTGAATTGATAAGTGAGGACTTAATTTTTCATAATCTTATAATATGTTTATAATATGCAAGGTTCTAAAAAACGCGGGGCGTGATCGAGGCGTGGAGGCCAAGCCTTAAGCCTTAGAAGCCTAGGCGGGCCTAGGCGTAAAAAGGCGTGAAAAGGCGTTTAGGCCTTTTTAATATATTTTAATATTTTTTAACCATAACAAGGCTATTGAAATACTAAAATTGTACATATCATAAAAATATGTCTGAATATTTGCAAATAAAAATACTATTTGATTATTTTGGATGAGATAATGGTCCGGTTTGTACAAAAATCTTTAAAAGGCGATACCATTTCACTAAAGCATTGTTATTTTTAGAGAAAAAGTACGCCTTAAGGATTTTACCAAGCATAAGGCGTCAAAATCTTAAGGCGGGGCGTTTCTCCCAACCTCAAGCCTAGGCGGGTTTTTTAGAACAGTGATAATATGTCAGAGACTTCAGGCTCGAAAATAAAATAAAATAAACTTTGATTTCTAATATATAACTAGGGCCACTAAAATAGTTATGACAAACATTTCATTGATAAAGTAATGAGAACTTCAAGTTCTCTATTTAACGTCACATGTATATGAATCTTCGGATTCATATAAATTATAAAATTAAAACCTAGGACTTAAATTTTGGTCGCATCTAAAAACATGATATTTTTTCTTCATATTTATTAGTAAGTCTTTTTTTATGATGAAAGCATATAAAGAGTCAAGGTGTGAATATCACTTATACTTTTGAGTATGACGTATTCTATATTACTGAGCGTAAACTCAAATAGTTCTCATCGTGAAGCAATGCACAAAAGTTGAATAGGTGTAAGTAAAGTTATCTTTTATGTGTATCTTTTATCTCTTGTTCGTGTAGCCCTCTTAAACCCATTTAGCATGGCTTCAACAACAAATGAACGAACCCAATAATTGAGAAAGGAAGAGGAAATGACGATTCTGGTGGTGGGGTAGTCAAAAATATTATAGATTTGAGCTTTCGTACTGATAACGTGTTGTAATATAAAAGGGGGTGTAGAAAATGTTTAGAGAGAGTGAGTCTTTCATTTCACTGATCTGTCAATACTAAAGGGGTATGATCCATATTTATAGTACACAATAAGATAATCCAATAGATCCATTAATAATTGTGGAATGACAGTTGACTGGAATACAAGTGGACATCCACTTAAATAAACATTTTATAACACAAAGTTAATTTTATAAAATAGACAATCAACATTTCAATAAATATGGCTAATAGTTACGAAAGGATAATTACATGCTTTGGATTACTCATAATAACTCTCAAACTCTCTCTCTCTCTGTTCATCTTCATCACTAGTCAACAGGCCCAAAAGAGGGTCATGTAATAATCTTGACCACATCACAAACACTACAATATTGAATAATAAAGTATCTAGTGTGACACCCCGACTAATTAAATACCGGGTAGCTACTCCTTTATTAAATCAATACAAAATGCCAAGTTGGTTCAGTTAATAGCATCACTGTCGAAAACATTTTAATGATTACTAACCACCTAGTATTTAAAAAGTAAGTTGCCAAATTTTAAATTAAGTCTGGTTAACATGCAATAAAAGAATAATGGAAGAACAACATAATCCATTCACCATAACGAAGTAATGAAATAACCAACAAATAAAAAAGAAGTCCGGAGGAAACTCCTCACAACAATCCCACAACTAAAAATAATATGACAAGTCTGAATCCTGAATTAATTACATGCCAGAAGTCTGAATAACTGAAATAAATGAAATGTCTCTAAAAGAAATGGGCGACATGCCCTACAACTGATGAAATATGAATATAGAGTCAAGATAGATGAAGCGTCTACTAGCAAAGTCCTGTAACTTCCACAAACAGCTGCAGCTCGTCACCTGAATGAGGATCCTAAGCTTGGTGTCCTTGTGGTTGGGCACCTAAAATGGTTTTTACAAAAAGATAGATTTGAAAGCAAATGGGTCAGAGCCCGAAAGTGGAAATCATTTTAAAAACAGCAAGTGTTTTAATAACATTAAAACATTAAATGCAAAATACATGTTAGGACGTGCACTCACATGAAATTCTCACCTCTCGACTACATGTGCACTCCTAACGTACCGTACCCATCTAAATGATATACATATCTAACCAAACCGTAATAAGTTCTACCCCTTACTACTCAATTCCCGTTAAACATTCTAGCGCTAACATTTAAATAGAGGACTTTACTTAACTCAAATTCTCAAGTATTTGTAATACAATTCACTATCGGTTAACCCGTTATGTTTTCTCAAAACATTGCTATAATTATATTCACAATACCAACATGAAAGTTCCCATTATTTAAGTGTATATTATTCTCGTCATAAATATACAATACAAGCACCCGAGACTAAGCTGCGGTGCACACATACTCTGCTATCCATCCCGGTACATCACGTACATAAGGATCACGCATTCCGAATCTCTCAGGAATCGTTCTCAGATAACAACAATCACAAACAATGGAGGCGAACACAGTCACATCACATGGGTTACGCACATACCTACGCTCCCACGATCAGCAGACTTATTAACATCCCAATAAGCCCTTCTCTGACCTATGTTCTCAAGGTACCAATCTAAATCCGGGCAACACAAGGATAAGAAGGCCCTAAGCGAACGTAAACCTCCCGTGATAGCAAGTATGGTAGGTATGTCATACACATAAAATCATATACATATACTAAGTACGCACACATCTTAGTAATCACCATAATTTATTTGTGGTACACATCTCATTCACGTACCGACATATAATGCCACACAATTTACATATTCCCGATTAATATAATTATTTAGGCCGTCAATAATTCTCGCATCGTAATAGACACTCACGTCCTAATCCATAATCTCCATTTGGTTCAAATCACACACCTATGTTTTACTCCTCATTATACCCTAAATATCCCAAATATATCAACTAATCCTCAAGAAATGTTATCTCTACATTTAAACAAGGTTACGGGACACTCGGGATCAAAACAGGCTAAAAAGCCCAAACTGTCAGCTCGTTAGAAGTCTCGTTCGAACGAGGTTGTTCGAACGAGAGTTCGTTCGAACGAAGTGGGCTTTCTAACGAGATCTCGTTCGAACGAAGTCATCGAACGAACATCACCCTCGTTAGAAGTCAAAGGTCAACTCGTTAGAAGCTCGTTCGAACGAGCTCGTTCGAATGACCTGGGCAAGTCTTCTAACGAGGGGCCAGTTTCGAGCCCAGATTTTTCCTTTTTCGTTTTTCCATCTTTTCTTCACATCTAATCCCACATAAAAATCGTCCCAACATCATTTTAAGGTTTCTAATCCATACCAAACAATCGTAGGTCATAGTTAAACAATTATATAGGGCCAACTCTTCCTAAATCTCATCAAATCATTAATTCCCCTCATTTATCCCCAAATCATATGAACATGAACCCTAAAATTTTAAAGTCACCAATGGGCATAATTAAATTCATTTTTTGTTATGAACAAGGTGTATTTCCATCAGAATAATCCTCCTAACGCAATTCTACATGCATTCCTTTCATCAAAATATAAAGTTTTAATTCCAATTAATGGGTTTTTATCAAACTCCCAAGAACAATACAAATTTTGTCAATTTCCTACGCATGGAAGAAACATTCTTTGTAATAAACGAAATTAAACCACTTGCCTTATGTGTATCTCTGATTTTGATGTCGAATTGATGAATGATTCTCTCTCTCTCTGCAGAATTTTCCTCTCTTCTCTCTCTACAAGCTCTTCTTCTCCAAGGACAATGGTGGTTAGGGTTTTGCCTTAGGAAACTTTTGGAACTAATTCTAATAACCCCCGTAGCGCATTTGGTTATTAGTGGGTTTAGTGGGTAAAGTCCAAATCAGATATTAATTCCTGATTTTCGTGGGTTTTAATTCCCAAAAATTCAAAATTACCAAACTACCCTAATACGTTGCCGGCATGGCCTAAAAATGCCCCGGGACCCAAACTAAACCCCCGGCTAATATTTTCTGACTATTTCGACCCTTCCGGACGCGTTGGCGCACTCAAAACGACCATACGGTTACTAGAAATAAAAATCACTTTTTAATAAAATAATTATATACCTGACGCGACTGTCACACGCGTCCCAACAAAATTTCCAAATTGCCGTATATCAATCTCACGACAAATTTCATAATTCAATAGCCATATATAGCCATATATACTCATTAAAATCAAATACCAACTCGCATCTCGCTAGTATTTAATCCGGATTAATTCCCAAATTAATACACATTTAATTTAATTAATCCCAAAAATAATTATCACGAAAATACGGGGTATTACATCTAGTACAAGACCACCACCAAAGACCCTAGGACTTCATTCCTAAATAATCCAGGCCTAAAAATCAAGCACGATATATAGAACCAATCGGTAAAATATAAGAAGAAAGTAACGCATATCTTCTAATGTAAGCAATATAAAAACTTAAAAAGAAATTCTCCAATCAAGATTATTAATCCCCATGTTGACATCATTCAACCTCATGGGAACCCTCTCGAATTGTTACAAACAACAAAAAATAATAACAAATTAGAGACCTTTTGCCCTCCCTCCAATGGCTGCCACAAAGTCGTCTCTGTGTGCATGTTGTAATAATGGAAGAGAGATGTTGGGTTCCGGATTCAATGTGAGCTTCTCTCTGTCTATGTGTGTGTAGCAGCCACAGCCAGAGATCAGGCATTAGTGTTGCAAATATAAAAGTCCACTGTGAATTTGATGGAATCATACTGATTTCAACTATCATTTCCACTTTGGCAAATATTAAAGCACTCCTCTCTTTCGTTGTAAATCTATATTAAGTGGTCTCTTATGTGTGTGTGTGTGTGTATATAAGAAGAAATTATATCTTCGAAATCAAAGAGGCTCACCTCTTAGAAATCTAAAAGACAAAAATTTAAGAGGGGAAGTTGAATGAGTAGAAAGGTAAAAGACAGGGAGGAGAATAATGAATTAAAAAAGTAGAGATATGTAGGAAGAGGAAACACCAACATAAATATAAATAAGTTGGAAAGAGAGAGAGTGTAGCAATTATAAGCCACGTAGAAGGCACAATGAAAGGAAAAACCACGTGAACCACCCTAATATAAGAGTAGAATTAATGTGTAAAGCATTTTAGAATATACTAGTTTTAAACCCGAGCGATGCGCGAGCGTGTTATAATTTTATGTGTAAAGTATATGCGACATATATATTATTATTATTACATTTAAACTAATACTAATATGAAATGAAGAAAATGAGTAAAATGTTTGGGACATACGGGCATGCCTCTATTTTAAAATTACAAATTAACTACATAGTTATACTTTTTGAGTAAAAATGATTATTCTGTGATTAGTATATACTAAACACCGAGAGACCTTTTTTATGTGAGACATAATTATATTTTTATGTCCATTTGGCACATTACATAAGTACTAATAATAGATAGAGAGAAAAAGGAGACTCCTTCATTAAGCATATATACTTATGATAATTACTATTATATATATATATATATATATATATATATATATATATATATATGTTTCAAATTATTTTATTTAGACAATCAACTTTAAATAAATTATATTTTAACCTCTATTTTTTGAAAAATTATAATGGCTTAGTGTCGTGAACACGATAGACTTAAACAATTAGAAGTGTTTTAAGAAAGGGAAAAAAAAGTATAAACGATATAAATTGTATGAAAGGAAACGTTTAAATGAATCAAAATAAAAATATCAAGTATATATCAAAGCACAAAAATAATTTCGCAACCCAAAAAGGAAAACTGTATTTTTTTATTTAAAAGGCAATCATATATGAATCATGGAAGCATGCCTCACTTCCTTTAAAACATGGCAGCATATACTATACTTCTCACTAACTAAACCCATATTTCAGTGCGAATTATGTATAAAAAGGTTACAATTGAAACTATTCCGAAAAAATAAAACTATTACAGTCCTCGCAGAAAACACTCTGAACTAAATCAAAATTTACTCTATAGCTCCATGTCAATTTTTCAAATTTAACATACTTTATTATGCGTTTTCGCCGTCCATCATTTCAAGAGACTAACCCAAAAAGAGGAAAATGAAAGAGTTTAGTCATTAAAAATGAGAGAGAAAAAAGCCCTCAATGATTTTTAAGTTTTACCATTAGTTATATAGAAATTATGTATTTTCAACTTTGGAGGTGAACGCTTATATTTTGAGACTTTAATGCATTAATTCTGAGACACATGGCAAAATCACATCTAAAGACACCATTTTTATATTATTATATTAGATTAGATAAAAGATATTACTGAGTTGACTTTGTTTGACTTGAAGTTAAATGCTAATTTTGTAATACAGTGCTCGTACCGTACCGTTTTGTACCCAAAAAATTGGTAATAATTTACTTTTTTTACCTACCGAAAATAATGAAACCGAACTTATCGAATTTTTCGTATATACTATGCTAATTCCTAAGCTTTACAGAGATAAATGCAAATGACCTCTATTTATAATATAATGTGAGAGGGTGAAAAGTAAAGTATATCTTTTGATCATTTAACCATCTGGTACACCGTACATGGGATCCAAGATGCATAAGGAGATTTTGAAGTAAAATTACATTGATATCCCAATTAAAAGGAAATAAAATAAAAATTTTAAGGATTACTTGGGAAAGTGAAACCCTAACACACTTTTGTTTAAGTAAACGAAGAAATGAAATTAACTACCATTTTAGGCGGCCATGTTTGGTGGCGACAACTTTGGGTGGTGTGATAATAAAAAAATTAAGGAATTTTTTTTTTTTTTTTTGGGGGGGGGGGGGGGGGTGTAATAACACATCCATTCCTATACCTACAAACAAAAACAAACGCGCACATGTATACATCATTTGTATCACTAGGGCGCATTCCCCAAATTTGTATCAGTTGGCCAAATTAGAAGAAATATACCCACAAACACACACGATACACAGTCGATGAACCAACAAGTATACATCATTTGTATCACCAGGGCGCATTCCCAAACAAGACCCACCCACTTGCACTGGCACGTGAAGAAAAAAGAAAGAGTAAGTACCGAGACGATGACGAAGTCTGTTGCTGAAAACTTTGTAAGAAAAGAGGAGGGAGACAAATAGGACGAAGAAGCTAAAATAAACCCCAAATGAGTGAAAATGCAAAGTAAAAATGAGGAGAGAGAAATATCGTTTGAATCGTCCTTGTATGGAGGAGATGGTTGTGGACGAGAATCGGGTGGTCATGGGTGGTTTCCGGTAGCAATGGCTTCCAACTCTGAAAATCATAAACCCTTTTGAAAATGAAAGAAGAGGAAAACGAAATAAATTACTCTTGTAAGCTAAAGCAATGAAGATGACTATGAATGTAGGAAATATTGCTGAGAGCATATATTCAAAGTGAAAACATAAATAAAAGGATGGGATGGTTTGGGTGGTTAATTTGAAAATCTCCATATCGTGGTTAACTGTCCAACATCATGGGTGGGTTTCTCGATTATAATATTAGATGGTAAAATGACATCATGGGTGGGTTTCTCGATTTAGAAAGTAGATTTTAAAATGACACATGGATATTTTAAAATTTTAAAAAAATCAAAATTCTGAGACATTGGGATGGGTTTTGGAGACTTCTCTAGTACTCACTACATTCAAATCGATTTGAGTGGGTTTTGGAGAAATTAGGAGGATTAGTGCCCTAATCCTCCTACTATGCCCAGCGGATCCTCACTCAAATCGCGAATTTCACAATTCGTTTTGAATTCGGGGGCAATTCGTAAATTGATCACGTTCAATTCGCGTCTAAAGAAAGCCACAAACGAACTCAACAAGTTTAAGAGTTCTAAATCAAATCTTAAACTCATATTTTAATGGCTTACTAATATTAAGAGAAGAACCCTTTAGCCTTTGGAGTAACCCACGGAAAGAATTGAATTCTGCAAGTTGCTTTATAGCATGGAGGTAATAGTAGACATCTTACTCACTTCCAATGTGGGATATCATTACTAAGCAAATATTTATAAAACTTTCAAAAGGCGTCCTCTATACTTCCGATGTGGGATATGAACATTTCTTTGTACATTAGATCTAATTTGTTCTTAAATTGTAAATACATTATACTTCTATATATTTATGTTTTTAAATAAAATTTTAAAATAAAATTCTCGTAAATCTGTACTTAAATACACATTGACTTTATATATTACTCAACAAAGTCCTAAATATTTTATATTAGTTATATTGATATTATTTATCTATTATATGTATTATGCTTATATATATTAAAAATCATAATTATATATTAAAAATATATATTTATATGTTAAATATATAGACGCCTTGGTGGGGCTCTCAAATCCCAATAATTTGAAAATCGACGCATTGACGCACTCGCATTAGCACCCGCTTTAGGGCACTAAGTTGATATATATATGTGGCATTTTTAGTCAATCACTTTCACTTATGATGACAATGTTTGATAACAGTGACTAACACACTAAAATATGCCATTTGAAAATTGGTTGAAGAAAAGGTAATGACGCCAAGACCAGAAAGAGAAATAACAAAAATGTTTGTTTAATCTTTATTTCACTTCCAAACAATGTACAAATACAAGCTGCCAATTCAACATCGGTAAATAAATCATTTTATCCCAACGAGAGAAACAAAACCTTTTACCCACTTAGCAAAATGTCAATTTGTCTTTCATATTTGCACTTCTCTTCAGTCCTTTCCGCAGCACCTTCACAAACGAACAAATGTGAAGATATATAAGATCGTCGAAAGTAAACATATATAAACATGGATATCATGTCAAGTATAATATCTTCTTCTTTTTTAACAAAATTCCATCTCCTCGATAGCTTTACTTTACAAAAAATTCATAGAGAAAAAAGATTCCCCAAACCATTACCCCTTTTTCCTACCATGTAATTGAATCCAAAACTCAAGTTTTTTTGTTCCCTAGTCCCTATTTGATTTTTTCAAGTATTACTCTGTTCTGTTTTCTCACACTTCTAGCCCAAAGCTGCAGTTTGATTCCAACAACAAACTTATCAATCTTTCCTATCCCCCTTGCCCCAACATATATTTATTGGAATTCGTAAGATTAGCTTTTTTCCGTTTCATGAATATCCCCCTTGTCCTCCTGACCCTTAAAGATTGGAGCATGAATTGATTCCAATAGGTTAACAAGGGATATCCCTTTGTTATGGATTCTGATTTGCCCTTACAATTCCTTTCCAATCCCAACTCGAGATTCCCTTCTACATTAAAAAGAACAATTTTCTTAGCCTTGCACACCATTCTCACTCACACACCCGTCTCCAAAAAATAAAAATTAAAACAAAAAAGATCAAAACAGATGACAGACATACAGAAGCTATCTTAAAAGCAGATTTCACATTTTGATGCATCTAGATATTTATGAAAAAATAAATAAGATTATTATTTTAGTTATTTAGATATTAGATTATTTATTTAGATATTGTTTAGATTATTGTTAGGATTTATCTTTCAATTAGTTATCTATTTTAATTAAGTTATTCAGTTCCCTTTTTAATTAGGAGAGTTGCTCCCCAAGTTTAGGATTATCTATAAATAAGACATTTGCCCCTCTTCTAATCAGAATTATTATTAATAAATTTATGAGATTTGAGAGATGATTTGAGAGAAAATATTGTTTGATTATTATTTTTGTTCATATGTTCATGTGTGTGTCTATGCCACTGCATTTTACATCAAATTGGTATCAGAGTTGGTTCCCTCCTGATTTTCCACACAATTGAGTGTGTATCAAGGTCACGAGCTATAGCAAGTGCTCAGGGCAACCTATCCTAGGGCGTGTACTCGGCGACGATCAATGCTTCACAATCGCGCCACCACCAGCATTGGATGGATTTGATTTTGATTTAAATAAAGAATTTGGCGCCATTTTTAGTATTATTAGTATTCTTTGGCATTAGTGTCATTTTTGTTATTTTCCTTATTTTGATGTATTCTCTTTCAGTAATTGTTTGGTTAGTATTTAGAAGAAGGAAGGCTATTAGCTTCTAGAGACATAATTGTAATTAGATTGTTAGCTTAGAGGCCAAGCAACTTCCTTCCTATAAATACTTATTTGTAGCCTCATTTGAGGCATTCTTCCATTTTATGAGATATTGATTAGAGAGAGTTGAGATGAGTGTTCTCTTTTCTTGTTCCCATTTGGTGTCATTTACGTCAATTGGTATTGGAGCCTAGTCGGTTCTACCCGTTGTTGTTGTTGTTGTTGTTGTTGTAAAAAAATAAAAACTCGTAAACGTCATGGCGAGTTCAAGAAAGGTGCAAACCCTCGTGAAAATTTCTAAAGATCAACTCATGGAGACTATCAACCAATTGATGGCCCGGATGGATGAAATCGACACTTGTATTCCTCCACCAACAACCACCTCGCACCAAGACCCTCTACTCCAAATTTCTACCTATCCCCGCCACCATTCCCAAAGACACGTTGAGTCACCCACCACCATTAACCCTAACCATAATTCAAGAATCCCTAACTCTAGCCCCCAAGACTTCTCTACCTACGCTTCCGCAACCCATTTTACACCTCTACCCCAAAAAAATCAAAACTCTAACACTACTTCACCCACCACATCAAGAACCACCATCCAACCACCTTCAGCCGCCGCTTCCATCCACAAGCAAGGGCAGAACCCTTGCCCGCCCACTGCAAAATCTCCCGCCACAAATAGCGACAAACAACACATCGGCCGGAATTTTTGGCCAGCGTTGGCGCCGGCTAGTGTAAAACAGTCCTCGGTTGTTATGCAGCACCCTTCCTTGTCAACCGGGACTCGAGGTCTCCCAATGTGGCCAGACCACCACTCCAGTGGCCATCCATGACATCACTGCCATCCTACCTGGCCAGCGTCTCCGACAGCAGCAAAACCTGACCCAAGCGGGTCAGAATCACCCTCCGATGCTATCAAGAACCCTAAGCGGGTCAACCCGAAGCCCTGAAGACCTTACCGACAAGGTAATGATCCACTCTACTCCGATCCAGGCCTTAGGCCATGTAATGGAGCCCACCGAAGGTTGTCCAAATCAGTTGGGATCCTTCAAACCCCTTCCGGCACAATATACTCCAATTCGGGTGCAATCCACCCCGCCCATGGTTGAAAACCCTTCTCCAACAATCACCGACATCATCCGTGGTCTCCAACGACCAAAAGAGACCATAAAACCCACCGATGGGGTTCAAAAGTGTTTCGATCTCAATCCGACAATTAAGAAGTCCAACAATCAAGATTTTGAAAACAAACCCTAACACCACCACATACCCTCTTTTGTTCGGATCCTCTTAAGAACATGTTCAAGAACCAGGGTTTGGCACCAACAAAATGGTTTTTAATCCGGGGTAAGATATTTTTGAAGAGTCCCATGAGAGACACAAGGAAGTTGAAGATTGATGAAAGAATTGACGGATCTTCCTCAAATTTTTCATAAATCACTTTTTGCCCCACACGTTTTACCTCTCTTCCATACAATTTTGATGCTTGTCACGTGATTCTCCAATTTTGAAAATTTTGTGCATCCTCAACTTTTAAAGTTCGAGAGCGAACTTTTTCGAAGGCGGAGAGAATGATGTTAATAAAGAATTAGGGGTCATTTTTAGTATTTTCTGGCAGGCACTAATGGCATTTTTGTTATTTTCCTTATTTAGATGTATTCTCTTTTAGTAATTGTTTGGTTAGCATTTAGAAAAAGGAAAGTTATTGGCTCCTAGGGACATAATTGTAATTAGATTGTTAGCTTAGGGGCCAAGCAACCTCCTTCCTATAAATACTCGTTTATAGCCTCATTTGAGGCATTCTTCCATTTTATGAGATATTGATTCGAAAGAGTTGAGACGAGAGTTTTCTTTTCTTGTTCCCATTTGGCGTCATTTATGTCAGATTTCGCGACCCAATTAAAAAAATTGGGTAAACAAATAGAGGTTTTGAAGACAGATCAGCGGCGATAATCCATCCGGTAAGTGCAAAGATTCAAAGTGTTGGGATTTTTGCTACCCACGAAGTGGTTAACACTTGGAAAAATACCCACGGCTGAACCAACCGCCCAACCATTCAACTCCGACCACCCCTCCAGTAACTTCCGATCAGCCTTAACCCATTTTCGACCAGATCCGGCTTGGATCTGGTCTCTGACCAGTAAACACGAACCCCCCAACCCCCGTACCACAAACCAAGCTTTCCCACCTTCATTCCAGCACAAAATAGTCCAAATCTGACCGGATCGAGGAGCATCAGCCCTGACCTTCGTCGGAGTGAGACAATGACAAACGAAGGACCAGTAAGGTTTTAAGAGGATTCGGTGGTCTACTAAGACAGTTCGCAACTCCCAAACACACAAAGGCACCACTTCCTGATGTCGGGCGCAAATCCGAGCTCCAACGATGATTTTTGGCCAAAAGAGGTGGTTGACCAACCTCCGAAAGTTTCTAAAGTGTTAGGTTTGATTTGTACGGTTGATAGGTTTAGAAGAGGTGAAGTAGCATCTAGGTTTTGTGTGGAAGATGTAGCATCTAGGGTTTCATTTGTTGAGTTGAGATTTTTTAAGGAAAGGTTGCGCTATAAGGCTTTTGATGAGTTTGGGTTGCCCAAATGGTTCTTATTTGGCTTCGGCCCAATTTTAAATGACAAACCACTTGGGTTAAAATTTAACAGTCCAAAAATTAATTTTTGGGTGTGGAAAAATTTGGGAAACCCTCAAAATTTAAAATGTTGCAAAATATTTTATTTGGCGACCAAAATTTTCAGAAAAATTATTTTTCACCACCTATAAAAGAAAAATATTTTGGGTGCGAAATTAAGAGCCCGATTTATTCCAAATATTTACTTAATTGGTACGAGCAACAACAAAGTAATGTGAAAGGCTGGAAGATTGTGATATGGGCTTAGACGTGTTTAATTCAAGGCTTTAGCGCTCGGGACGATCTTTTCGAAGAAAAGAGAGTGATGCATCCAGATATTTATGAAAAAATAAATAGTATTATTATTTTAGTTATTTAGATATTAGATTATTTATTTAGATATTGTTTAGATTATTGTTAGGATTTATCTTTTAATTAGTTATATATTTTAGTTAGGTTTTTTCGCTTCCTTTTTAATTACGAGACTTACTCCCCAAGTTTAGGATTATCTGTAAATAAGGCCTTTGGCCCTTTCTTGTAATCAAAATTATGATTAATGAAAGTTATGAGATTTGAGAGAGATGATTTGAGAGAAAACATGCTTTGATTATTATTTTTGTTCGTGTGCGTTCATGTGTGTGTCAATTCCACTGCGATTCACATCACATTTACCTAAAGCCTTTCCTTGAAACGTGGACAAAAAAAGTCACTTTGAGCGGCTAGGGTTTAAAAGTTGTTGACAAAAAGAAGCTCTCAATGTATATTTGCAATTCTATATAGAGATCAAATTGCTAATAGGCCTTGATGAATGTTTTTTCTCTTTCTCATCTTTCTAATTGGTTATATCTATTAATTAATCATTCGCATCTTTCGAGGATGGAGGAATTACTGCCTTGATATCTTTATATTGTTTACCATCTCATCCATGTGTATAACATTTCCAATGCAACTTTTCGCCTACCTTCACGAGTCTTTTGAACCTTGTCAATGACCTTCTAGCGTCGAACTATTACCAGAAATAGGACGTAAATGAGCGTCAAATGAAAAATAAGAATAAGATTTAACTCTCGTCTCAACTCTCTCAAAAAATCTCAAAATGACAGAATGCCCCAAATGAGACTGCAAGAGGGGTATTTATAGGGGAAGTAGAAGGTTCTTGTAAGAGGGTAGTGAGACTGGGGTCTATGAATAATTGGAAAGGGTGAGGCGTGACCCACTCCAATGGACGCAGTCTGCAAGGTTCTCAAGAACTTCTGGAGCAGCTTCTGATGAGACCTTCTCCTTTTGGTAAAAATGGAGCTCAAGCTGGAACGCCCTCCCTGCAGGAAGATGAACTTCCACAAAAATAATAGTAATTTTCTCAAGAGGAGCTCCTGAGAATGATGGCTGTCAGTGGGGAGTGAAAGAACAAGGCACTTAGCACTAGAGAGAGCAGGGAGAGAATATTAGGAAGTCTGGTGTGATTTCTGCAAAGTAACAGTGCTATTCAGTTTTTTCTCTTTTCGTGACCTTGCCCAAGGGTCCTATTTATACTTGGGCACTAGGGCTGGATTGGCACTTTTGGCGCCAAACTTAGAGGTTTGGTGAAGGATAAAGTCTGCAGTGTACTATTTGTCCCTACCTGCAGGCAGCTCTGCATGTCCCCTCTGGCAGATGCCCCCTGATGCCAACCAAAGTTCAAAAGCAAATATGTCTTCTAATGGAGACAAAATATCTGATTTGCTAAATATCTTTTGAAACGGTTAACTTTTGGTATAAACTTTGTAAACTTGAGGGGGGTCTCGAGGGCCACCTCCTCTAAAATCTTTGTTAGCTTGAAGGGGATCTTGAGGACCCCCTTCTAAAATCATTTTTCTTGAGAGGGGTCTAGAGGACCCTCTCCTTTAAAATCATTTTATAAACAGTTCTTTTCTTGTGAGCAGCCAGGCTGCTCACTTCACTTGCGACTAAGAGTGAGGTGTGTGAGGACTGGGCGATCCTAGGGTCTTCCTACTAGTATTCTCTCAATCTTATAGTACTAAGTGGTTGAGCTTGCTCAGCATACCTTGTCCCTCAGTCGCCAACCAAAACTCCCAAGAGATCCCAACTGGCCTACTTGAGCCCTGCATGCTCAACTAGGCAACCTGTACAAGAAAATACGTGTTAGTACTTCTGTTCTTTTTCGTGATGAGGGGTTGCTTATGGTAGACACCCCGTCGTCCTAACTTTTTCTGGGAGCTGAGGGGGGAAGGACCTTGTGAGTCTCTCTTCTAAAATGTCATTTATGTGGGGACCCTTACGAAGTCCCTCCCAACTTGGGCTTCTGCAGGGACCCTTGCGGTGACTCTTCTCAACTTGAGTTTCTGGAGGGACCCTTGCGGTGGTCCTTCTCAACTTGGACTTCTGCGGTGACCCTTGCAGTGGCTCTTCTCAACTAGAGTTTCTGCAGTGACCCTTGCGGTGGCCCTTCTCAACTTGGACTTCTGCAGGGACCCTTACAGTGGCCCTTCTCGACTTGAGTTTCTGCAGTGGCCCTTCTCAAATGTCATTTCTGCGGTGACCCTTGCGTTGGCCCTTCTGAACTTGGAATCTGCAGTGGCCCTTGCGGGGCACTTCTCAAATGTCATTTCTGCAGTGACCCTTGCGATGGCCCTTCTCAACTTGGACTTCTGCAGTTCTCAACTTGGACTTCTGCAGTGGCCCTTTCGGGACACTTCTCAAATGTCATTTTTGTAGTGACCCTTGCGGTGGCCATTCTCAACTTGGACTTCTGCAGTGACCCTTGCGGTGGCCCTTCTCAACTTAGACTTCTGCAGTGACCCTTGTGGTGGCCCTTCTCAACTTGGACTTCTGCAGTGGCCCTTGCGGGGCACTTCTCAAATGTCATTTCTGCAGTGACCCTTGCGATGGCCCTTCTCAACTTGGACTTCTGCAGTGACCCTTGCGGGGCACTTCTCAAATGTCATTTCTGTAGTGACCCTTGCGGTGGCCCTTCTCAACTTGGACTTCTCCAATGACCCTTGCGGGGCACTTCTCAAACGTCATTTATGCAGTGACCCTTGCGGGGCACTTCTCAAATGTCATTTTTCCAGTGGCCCTTGCGGGGCACTTCTCGAATGTCATTTCTACGGTGGAGGTACCCTGGGGGTTCCTTCTCCAATATGGAACTTCTGCAGTGGAGGAACCCTGGGGGTTCCTTCTCCAATATGGCACTTCTGCGGTGGAGGGACCCTGGGGTTCCCTCAACCTCATATTTTCTGTAAGCTGAGGGGGGGGTCTTTGAGGGACCCTCACCCACAAATATAGTGGTGAAGCTTGAAACACCCTTTTACATTAGCCCCTCGTGCAAAGTTTTTTGTGTTGGGTAGACCAAAAGGCTTTGTACGCCATGAATTCATTTTTTTTTATTTTGAGGGACCCTAGGGTTCCTTCATCATTCCCCTTAGGGTCATTAAATGTTATGTGACTTCATCCCAAGTCTTGTAGATGAGGCCACTTATAGTGTACCTCCCTATTTGGGTATCAACTTGGGCGGAGGGGTTACTCGCGGTGAGCCCCTCTTTCTATAACCTTCTACTTTGTTCAGAGGGCTTACTCGCGGTGAGCCCCTCGTTCTTAGCCTTCTTCTATGGCCTTCTACTTTGTTTAGAAGGGTTGCTCATGGTGAGCCCCTCGTCCTTGGCCTTTTTTCTGTGGCCTTCTATCTTGGGTAGAGGGGTTGCTCAAAGTGAGCCCTCGCCATTGGCCTTCTTTCTTGGGCAGAGGGATTGCTCGCGGTGAGCTCCTCGCCCTTGGCCTTCTTTTATGGCCTTCTATCTTGGGCGAAGGGGTTACTCGCGGTGCCCCCCCCCCCCCCCCCGCCCTTGGCCTTCTTCTGTGGCCTTCTTTCTTGGGCAGAGGGATTGCTCGCGGCGAGGGGTGGCCTTTCATCTTGGGCGAAGGGGTTACTCGCGGTGAGCCCCTCGCCCTTGGCCTTCTTCTGTGGCCTTTCATCTTGGGTAGAGGGGTTGCTCACGATGAGCCCCTCGCCCTGAGTTCTATTCTGTAGCATCAAGTTTGGGAAGAGGGGTCACTTAAGGTGGATCCCCTCGCCTTAGGCTATTTTCTGTCAAACTTGCAATCATGGGCAGGTGGAACCACTCTAAATGGATCCCTACACTCCAGGCGATTTTATTATTTGTTCACTTTCTTGAGGACTTCTCAATATTATCCCCCTCGTGCAGAAGTGTCTTGCAATATCGAGAGACTTGTGCGCGAAACTGTCATACCTTTTATTTATACTTGGCAATTGCTCAAGACTATGAGCGCTCCGGTGCCCTTGGAGCCTTAGGTGCTCAACTGGCGCACCTTATATTTATACTTGGCACTTGCTCAAGACTGTGAGCGCTCCGGTGCCCTTGGAGCCTTAGGTGCTCATCTGGAGCACCTTATATGTATGCTTGGCACTTACTCAATACTGTGAGTGCTCTTGTGCCCTTGGAACCTTAAGTACTAAACTGTTGTACCTTATGTTTATACTTGGCCTTTGCTCAAGACTGTGAGCGCTCCGACGCCCTTGGAGCCTTAGGTGCTAAACTGTCGCACATATACTTATACTTGGCAGTTGCTCAATCTTGTGAGCGCTCCGGTGCCCTTGGAGCATGAGGTGCTAAACTGTCGTACTTTATATTTTCACATGGCAATTGCTCAATACTGTGAGCGCTTCGGTGCCCTTAGAGCCTTAAGTACTAAACTGTCGTACCTTATATTTATACTTGGCAGTTGCTCAATATGATGAGCGCTCCGTTGCCCTTAGAGCCTTAGGTACTAAACTGTCGTACCTTATACTTATACTTGGCAGTTGCTCAATATGATGAGCGCTCCGTTGCCCTTGGAGCCTGAGGTACTAAACTGTCGTACCTTATACTTATATTTGGCACTTGCTCAAGACTGTGAGCGCTCCGGTACCCTTGGAGCGTCAGATAAAAAATTGTCGTACCTTTTATTTACATTTGGCAGTTGCTCAATATGATGAGCGCTCCGTTGCCCTTGGAGACTTAGGTACGCTCCATTGCCCTTGGAGACTTAGGTACTAAACTTTTGTACCTTGTGTTTATATTTGGCATTTGCTCAAGACTGTGAGCGCTCCAGCGCCCTTGGAGCCTTAGGTGCGAAACTGTCGCACATATACTTTTACTTAACACTTGCTCAAAACTGTGAGTTGCTCTATTTTTTGTGAGAACTTCAAGATGGAATTGTCCCATAGTTTGTGGGGTACTTTGCCTATGATCTGAGCAAGTTATCATTTTGAAGTTACCCCTCTAACTGCAGGGTTCTTGCATATAACTGAGCAAGTTAATATTCTAAAACTTCCCCTATAACTGCGGGGTAGCAAGGTGAAATTTGTAAGTTGCCCTTATAACTATGGGGTACTTGTATATAGCTGAGCAAGTTAAACTTTGAAGTTCCACTTCTAACTGCGGGGTACTTGCCTATAGGCTAAGCAACTTAAGACTTTGAAGTTGCCCCTCTAACGATGGGGTTCTTGCATATTGGCTTAGTAGGTTAAAATTTTGAAGTTGCCCCTCTAACTGCGGGGTACTTGCATATAACTGAGCAAGTTAAAATTTGGAAGCTGCCCCTCTAGCTGTGGGGTACTTGCATATGAGATGAGCAAGTTAAAATTTGGGAGTTGCCCCTCTAACTGCGGGGTACTTGCATATAACTGCGCAAGTTAAAATTTTGAAACTGCCCCTCTAACTGCGGGGTACTTGCATATAACTGCGCAAGTTAAAATTTTGAAACTTCCCCTTTAACTGCGAGGTACTTGCATATAGGCTGAGCAAGTTATAATTCTTTAGCGCAGCCCCATGTGACTGTGGGGTACTTTTTAGTGCAACCCCCGTGTGACTGTGGGTGGGCTATTTCGTTATGCACATTCATTTCTTAGGGAGTAACTAGGAGATGGGGTTAGTCCTTCTCCTTCCCACAAACTTTTGAATAAAATTTTGCATATATCATAAGTATTACACTGAAAATTTCCCTTGGTCTGCAGGGCCCTTGTTCCAAACTTTTCTTAGGAACATTTATTGTCATAGAAAAATAACAAGTTTAGAGAGGGGGGTAGACCCGCTTCTCCCTATTTTCTGAAAAATGGTCAATTACATTTTTTTTTCTTGAGAACAAAGGTTAGGACTTGTTCTCTAGGCTGTAAATCTGTATGGAATAATAATAATAAAAAAAATGTAGTGAATTTTTTTATTATTATTATTACTAGGAGGATAACCTCCTGCTGGTCCTGTCGTATCTGTAGGGACTTTACTCACTATACTTTTACTTTGAGGTTGGATATTCCCCATGTATGATGAGGAAAGTTCCTTATATCATGGGCCCTTTTCTAATCTAGTAGAGGTTCTACCCTTCTTTAAGAAAAGAACACATAAATCTAGTGTACCCACCATACAATGTACGTAAATGAGTCATGCACAAAATTTCAAGCGCCAACAAAAATAACTAGTATTCATTTCTGCATTGTAGTCACTCTTCCTATTTCTTACAAAGAGTGCTCATAAAATTGCTTTTTTTTTTACAAAAAAAAAATAAAATAAAACTTATCTGCACTTAGAGTGGGTCGTTCAATCTTTTAAGCAAATGAACTTGGCAAGAGTTAGGCATAGTACCTCTTCAACCATAGTGGTAAGCTGGCAGGGGGGTATTTGCTGATGAGAGTTCCCCTCTTCAAGTACCCATTCCCCTTCTTCACTGGGTTCCTCGTTGGAACATAGAGCTATTGGTAGTTCCTCATGCGAGGTGTTGCCCATGGGGGTTTCTTCTCCTGGAGATTGTGCCCATGGGTTCCTCATCTGAGGAATAAATTTTTTTCAAATAAGGGTTCCTCGTGCGCCGTTGTTTAGTGTGGCACTTGGCTTTCGGAGTATGAGTTCCTCGCACATCGAATCTTCATTTGGCCTTGAGTTGGAGGAAAGGATTATGACTGTTAGCGATTTGGCATTTGGGGCGAGGACCTCTGAGCGTTCCTCGCCACTGGCTGGAATAAGGGTGACTCCTTCCATTGGGGTCCCTCGTCTGGGTGACTCCTTCCATTGGGGTCCCTCGTCTGGGTGACTCCTTCCATGGGTTCCTCGACCACTGAGACAATTGCGAGGGATTCTTTGTCCGATGATGTGGTACCCGTGACGGGTTACTCAACCACAAGGGGGTTCTTGTCGAGGTTCCTCGATTGCACCGGAGCTGCTGAGGTAGAGGAGGGTTCATCGCGCTGCCATTTATGAGGCATTTTATTTTGAGTTGGGTCCCTCGCGCGCTATTGGGTCCGATCTTACCGCGGGTTCCTCGACCGTTGGCTTTACGAGGTGTGTCTTGCTTTGTGTTTTGTTCTTCAAAGATTTCATCACCTGTTATCGAGGTCACGAGGGGTTACTCGCATGCTGCGGGTTCCTCTCAGTTGAGTTCTTCGCCATTCTGTTCTTCGCGACCTCTAGCAGCTCACATGGGTTCCTCGCGACTGAGTTCTTCGCGAGCCCCAAAGGACTGTCATAGGTCTCTCGCACGTGGGTTCCTCGAAGGTGGCCTCATTAGCTGGAGAGAGTTCCTCATTTTTTTACTCGACGTTTGGGGTTCCTCGTCGTTTTCTGCAACCATCTCGTCCATGGTCATTGTCGACGAGGGTCCCTTGCCATTCGCGGGTTCCTCGTGTGCCAATCTCGCATCCAAGGGTTTAGAATCTGGGGGTTCCTCACCGGACTTCATTGCTACAGTGTATTTTTTATCTATAAGTTTGAACTTGAGGGGTACTTCGTTCGCCTCCTTGGTTTTGAGGGATTCCTCGCAACATGTAAGGGTGACCGCGGGTTCCTCCACCGCGGATATCTCAATTGGATAAGTGGGTTTTCTACCCCACCGTGTACGAGCTACTGCTGGTGGGTTCCTCGTCAAGGGTCATAGCGGGCGAGGGTCTCTCGCAAGAGGCTGTGGCTGGCGCCAATCTAGGTTCCTCGAAATTTGGAACTCCTTTATTTAAGGGTTCCTCGATCGAGGGTGTGACTGGCAAGGGTCCCTCGCCTAGGGGTTCCACCCTTGAAATTTCTAATTGGGGTTCTTTACTTGAGGGCGTCGCTATCGTAGAGTGCGAGGGGTTCCTCGACCACATGGAATTTCTCGCCAAGCACTTAGGGTTCCTCGCCTACTGTCGCGGCAACGAAGGGTGGGTTCCTCGACCAAGTTTTTTGAATTTGGGGGCTCCTCGCCTTAACTATGGGGGGTTCCTCGCGAACGCACCCGCTGCCTGGGGTTCCTTGCTAAATGTTGTTGGGTATCTTTCATTGAGGACCCAATCCACTGGAGGTTCCTCGCCTGAGGCATTTGTGACGACGAGGGGTTGTCCCAATGATTTTCCGTTTATGGGTTCCTCGACCGCCAGTATCTTTGCTACGTTAGAGGTTGAGAATATGAGGGGTACCTCATCCGAGCTCTTTGCCACGGCGAGGGGTTCCTCGACTGGTTATTTGCCTAAGGATTCCTCGACCGAAACGCTCGCGGCGACAGGTTCCTCACTTATCACTTCGGGTTCCCCAATGTCATTATTGACCATGGGCTCCTCGAAGGCATTACCGCCCATGGGTTCCTCGATGGTATTACCGCCCAATGGTTCCTTGGCCGCTATTGTTAATGAGGTGGCTCCTCATCGGGGGTTCCTCGACCAACTCAGGTCTCGATCGCGCCTTCAATCGCGAAGGGTTCCTCGCCAGGGGCTTTCGCCGCTGGGGGTCCCTCGTTTATGGGCTGCTTACCGCCGGGTTCCTTGCGACCGTTGCAGGTTGGAAATATGGGGGGGTTCCTCACATCTGGAGTTACTGTTGCGCGTCCCTCATTTGGGGTTCCTTTCTTGAGGTCTCTCGCCCATAGTTGTTGTTGGGCATCCCTCGCTTGAGGGTTCCTTGCCTGGAGGTCTCTCGCCCAGAGTTGTTGTTGGGCGCGCCAAAGGATTCTGCGACTATGGGTTCCTCACTGGAACCAATGGCCATTGGCAATTCTTCCACCACCTCATCTTCTCAATATTGGGAAGACTATATGCGGTGTCGTGGGTAGGGGTCCTGCAATTCCTCATACATCCCTCCCTCTGAGAAGAGGAGAGCAACTTCTTGGCCTCCCCCATAGTAACAACTTTGTAGGATGATTCCTCCAAACTCATGCCCTAGCATGCTGGTGATCTTGACGGTGCCATAACCTGCTCCGGCACCGCTCTCCGCGGCGGAGCTACTACTACCGGAGTCTCTGCGAGAGCGATCACCCCTCCAGAGGAGGCTGCTGCTGGTGTTATACAACCTTGACCCAAACTTGCCAAGTGTAGTTGTTTTGTTTCAAAAGCTCAAAAAAACATACTCATAAGCCTCTACCGTCGGTGAGCTGGTCTGCCCTCCCTGAGGCGCAGGCGCCTTGGCACCGATCACCACCACCTCTTCCTGGGTAGTCTGGTCATTGTGAGCTCCATTACCAGATGGAGTGTCCTAAAAAACTAGCTACTTAAAAATGTGGCAACCTTCTTTGTCCATGGAAGTGAGGATACCTCCCCAACAGAGTCGTCAAATGTAGGAGGGTAGTGAGACTGGGGTCTATGAATAACTAGAAAGGGCGAGGCGTGACCCAGTCCAATGGACGCTGTCTGTAAGGTTTTCAAGAACTTCTGGAGCAGCTTCTGATGAGACCTTCTCCTTTTGGTAAAAATTGAGCTCAAGCTGGAACGCCCTCCCTGCAGGAAGATGAACTTCCACAAAAATAATAGTAATTTTCTCAAGAGGAGCTCCTGAGAATGATGGCTGTCAGTGGGGAGTGAAAGAACAAGGCACTTAGCACTAGAGAGAGCAGGGAGAGAATATTAGGAAGTCTGGTGTGATTTCTGCAGAGTAACAGTGCTATTCAGTTTTCTCTTTTCGTGACCTTGCCCAGGGGTCCTATTTATACTTGGGCACTAGGGCTGGGTTGGCACTTTTGGCGCCAAAACTTAGAGGTTTGGTGAGGGATAAAGTCTGCAATGTACTATTTGTCCCTACCTGCAGGCAGCTCTGCCTGTCCCCTCTGGCAGATGCCCCCTGGTGCCAACCAAAGTTCAAAAGCAAATATGTCTTCTAATGGAGACAAAATATCTGATTTGCTAAATATCTTTTGAAACGGTTAACTTTTGGTATAAACTTTGTAAACTTGAGGGGGGTCTCGAGGACCACCTCCTCTAAAATCTTTGTAAGCTTGAGGGGGATCTTGAGGACTCCCTTCTAAAATCATTTTTCTTGAGAGGGGTCTAGAGGACCCTCTCCTTTAAAATCATTTTATAAACAGTTCTTTTCTTGTGAGCAGCCAGCCCTTTGGCTGCTCACTTCACGTGCGACTAAGAGTGAGGAGTGAGGACTGGGCGATCCTAGGGTCTTCCTACTAGTATTCTCTCAATCCTATAGTACTAAGTGGTTGAGCTTGCTCAACATACCTTGTCCCTCAGCCGCCAACCAAAACTCCCAAGAGATCCCAACTGGCCTACTTGAGCCCTGCTTGCTCAACTAGTCAACCTGTACAAGAAAATACGTGTTAGTACTTCTATTCTTTTTCGTGATGAAGGGTTGCTTATGGTAGACACCCCGTCGTCCTAACTTTTTCTGGGAGCTGAGGGGGGAAGGGCCTTGTGGGTCCCTCTTCTAAAATGTCATTTATGCGGGGACCCTTGCGGAGTCCCTCCCAACTTGGGCTTCTGCAGGGACCCTTGCGGTGACTCTTCTCAACTTGAGTTTCTGCAGGGACCCTTGCGGTGGTCCTTCTCAACTTGGACTTCTGCGGTGACCCTTGCAGTGGCTCTTCTCAACTTGAGTTTCTGCAGTGACCCTTACGGTGGCCCTTCTCAACTTGGACTTCTGCAGGGACCCTTGCAGTGGCCCTTCTCGACTTGAGTTTCTAAAGTGGCCCTACTCAAATGTCATTTCTGCGGTGACCCTTGCGTTGGCCCTTCTGAAAGTGGCCCTTGCGGGGCACTTCTCATATGTCATTTCTGCAGTGACCCTTGCGATGGCCCTTCTCAACTTGGACTTCTGCAGTGACCCTTGCGGGGCACTTCTCAAATGTCATTTCTGTAGTGACCCTTGCGGTGGTCCTTCTCAACTTGGACCATTGCGGTGGTCCTTCTCAACTTGGACCATTGCGGTGGCCCTTCTCAACTTGGACTTCTACAGTGACCCTTGCGGGGCACTTCTCGAATGTCATTTCTGCATTGGCCCTTGCGGGGCACTTCTCGAATGTCATTTCTGCGGTGGAGGTACCCTGGGGGTTCCTTCTCCAATATGGAACTTCTGCGGTGGAGGAACCTGGGGGTTCCTTCTCCAATATGGCACTTATGCGGTGGAGGGACCCTGGGGGTTCCCTCAACCTCATATTTTCTGTAAGCTGAGGGGGGGGGGGGGGGGCGTCTTTGAGGGACCCTCACCCACAAATATAGTGGTGAAGCTTGAAACACCCTTCTACAGGAAAAGAACTAATTACAATTATGCCCTTATTAGCCTTTAATAGTTTCACCTACAATACAAAGCAAAACAACTAGTAAAAGAAAAGTACATCAAAATAGGAAAAATAACCAAAATGCCAATATGTACTAAAATAAGCCTCTTAATTCACATCACTCTCGCCCACTAAATAAAGCTCATCCCAAGCGTAGGAAATGAACGGCAAGAAAGCAAGGCAACCATCAAAGAGCTCCCCCACTAGAAAGAAATGTCGTCCTCGGAAATGTCCCTCGTACCGGCTTCCAAACGGTCCACGGAGAATAAGCGTACAATCCAACCACGACTGGTCTACAAAAACTCGATCCTAAAATCTCGTGACGAACCTCCTCAATGCTAAGCTGTGGAAAACTTCCTCCGAGCGCATATCAAAAGCTACCAAAAATGGGTCCACGTACACACAACGTATCACATCACCTCCAATCACCACCTCAACCCCAAGAGAGATAACCGTCGATCCAACCCCATCAAAATCATAATCCTCATTCCCAAAGATTGGGAAGAAATCTCCCAAATCAAACGTTTCCAGCCCGCACTTTCGCGAGCGAGTCACCCAACCATCCTCGATAAAAATGTCAAAAAAATCCCCAATACACAACCTAATTTCGTCTTTTCTATCTTTTTTGCAATCAATGGCTTGGGAGGGAATCTTTTATCGTTGACTTGACCCAATTGGGTGCGTGAGTGAGGGAAAATGATTGGATGGAGCAACCAATCTTGGACTTGCCACCGGCAATCTTGAATTGAGCCTCGGGAGTTAATCGGGGCGAAAACGTAATTTTTTTTTTAAGTTTAGGGGCTAAAAAATGATTTGTTAGAAGTGGCGGGTTGGAGGATATGTGGTGGTGGAAGGTGCGGTGATGGTGGTTGGTGACCGAATAAGTTTGGATCAGGTAGTGGTGGTGAAGGAACTTTGTAGGTTTGGAGGTTAGGGTTTATAAATTGTAAATTTGATTGGGAAATGGATGGTGAAACCCTAGAATTGGTTTGATTTGGATCTTGGATGGAAGATTTATGAAATTAGGTTGGATTTTGGGATAAAGACGGCAAATTAGGATCCAAGAAGTGGGTCGAATTGATCGGGGCTGGGGGAGGCCGCACCCCGCGGGAGGGTGGCGACACTGCCGAGAGCCACGGGCAGGGGCGAGGACGAGGACGAGGTTCGAGAGTCAATAGGGTTGGTCCGGGTTGGTCCACTGGGCTCGGGAGGAATTTCGACTAGGTCGCCACCTCCAGTTGCCTTTCCGGCTGCCGCCGGGTTGGTGGATATGGTGGTGGAATTTGGTTGGATAATTTTTTTAGTGGGTAAAGGCGTGGAATGAGCAAAATTGGAGGTAAAAAGATTAGGATTTTGAGCGGGGGTGGAGGCGGAGTGAGGGCGGCTCGTAAATGCATCTGGTGGGAGTAAGGTGCGCGTCAAGAGCGTCAAATCGTCCGACAAGGCGGTTTAAAACCTCTTCAAGCCGATCGGTGCATGAATCAACGAGAGCAAACCTCTTCTTAGGTCCCATTTGTCGTCGTCTGCGATTTTTTTGTTTTACAACAACGGGTGGAGCCAACGAGGCTCTAATACCAATTGACGTAAATGAACATCAAATAGAAAGTAAGAAGAATATTTAACTCTAGTCTCAACTCTCTTACAATCTCAAAATAATTTAATGCCCCAAATGAGGCTACAAGAGGGGTATTTGTAGGGGAAGTAGAAGGATCTAACTTGGACTACGAGAAAAGAACTGATTAAAATTATGACCTTATTTTTCTTTTTTTACTAGTTTGGCTTCATTCCATTATACTCTAGTACTTTTCTTTTACTAGTTGTTTTGCTTAGTATTATAGGTGGAAGTATTAAAGGCAAACTAGGAAAAATAACATACTAAAAATAAACCTCTTGATTCACATCAAAATCAAACATAAGGGTCCAATTATAGCATAATGGAAATGAAGCCAAACTCACATCGTCAGACAAATTCAAGTCTACAGTGTTATTGTTGATCGCTATAACACCATCAAACTCACCAACTTTATGGAAATTCCTCTTTGTATCAAATGGTAGCCTGCAAAGGTAATCCAACCTTCTATAAATGTCCACTAGCCTGCCTTTGTTTCTAGCTAACTAAGCATAGTTCTAAAAGTCCACTTCCCTTTGTTTCTAGCTAACTAAGCATGTAACTAAAGAAATATTCGTTGTTTTCAACATAGAGAAGGATGCAAAAGAATATGATGTGAACGCACAAATATAACTACTCACTAGATTAATTGATTTCGCCATTGGGTCGATGGCCTTATCTATAATAAAAGCTAATTAGAGACAAAAATCTAACAAATAATTCATTAAAAAATAAACCTAGATAACGAAGTATTCTATCAATCAGTTAAAGATAAAATTAACTACTTAAAGATGAACTAATGAATAATGATAAAATAACCAAAATAAAGAACTACATATCTTTTCTCTCCTGCTAGCTGGGCAGACATCCACCATGTGGTCCATTCACATCATTCATTCTCCCGCTTGAAAGGAGTTCGCCTCAAACTCAACATGTATGATCATCGACGGGTCATTATTCTCCTTCGTGGGCTCCCCACCCTGAAAAAGGAGCCGACCATGCTATTGGTCCGCATATCAATTAGCAAAGCTCCAAACACGGGTTGCCATATGCCAAACCAGGCAAGAGGTCTTCCTCAGAATGCAACAATCTCAACCCAATAAATCCACGCAATGCATTCGGTGCATATATGCCCACGCTTAGACAAGCCCACACAAACCGACGAATCAAACTCAAAGAAGCAAGCACAGAACTAGAGTGGAACGACGTCACCAATGCTATACGACTCCACATCTCAAAACCTAATATGAGTGATTCAACAATCAACGACGCAGGTACCAAAGAAATCTCCAATAAGGTACTCGGGGAATCCTCCACAACCCCCAGCAACTTGCGAAGAGGGGAGACGGTCGCTTAATGAACGCAATAAGGAATGGCTCACCTAAGTATAAACAACTAGCAATAGCGGCAGCAGATGCATGGAACCCGGACAAATGCGTCTTATACTCAACCTCGAAATCCTTACTCAAATTTCCCGTAAAGTTGCACTCCTCAACCTTTTAACAAAACTCCTCGTATCGTGCATGTACGAAGAGTCCATACTGGTATTGCCTAATCAAACCATTAAGAGCGCCCACTTTCCCATTGTTCGATATTTCCCACAACTTCTCGCAAAGCGAGGTAATAAATAATCCTTAAACTTCTAGTACTCATTCTCGAGGTGCTTATCATAGTCCAAATCACTGAACTTAGCCTTTGAATCGGATGGACAGGAGTTGGTGGGCTACTTGAAAGAGGTGAGGGAAGGGAGGGGTTGTTTTGGGAATTTCAAACAGTTGGGGGGCCGAAATGCGATCTGGGAGGAGGGATGGGTCAGATTGGTATAGCAAAGAATCGAGAGTTTTTTCTAGCAATGGGTGAGGGCAATAATGGCAATAGCGGTAAAGGAAATATAGGGGTAGTGGTGTAGATATATGGTCGGGCATAAGTGAGGCCAATGGGGCTTTGACTGGAAGGCGGTGGTAGAAAATACCGGTACACATTGTAAGGTTAGTGGCAATAGGCCAAAAAAAGGGACAGACAATGGGCTGAGGCCCTAGCGAGGGGGCGAGAAGACAGCAAGCAACGAAAGCATGCCAGTGTTGAACACGACTGCTTTGGGCGGTTGCTTTCCTTTATGGCACGTGCAGTGGAGAATGTATGGTTAAGTGGGGACCAAAAACATGAGGCGTCAGATTAAAAGTCGTTGGTCGGGTGGTAAAAATTCCCACTAATTGGCGACGAGGTGGTTGTTGGGTGGCGATCAAAGGGTAAGAACAACGAAGGACGCTACCAAAGCATGGATTTGTAAGGACAAATTTTCGATTGAGTCAATTTATATGTATTGGCTTAATTCCGAACAAAACATTTTGAGTCATAGGTTAGGCTTTGTGTTGTTGGCCTTTGAAGCCTATGACGAGTTTGATTGAAGACGTTGTGGCAAAGCTTTAGAGATTGCATCATATTTCGTGCCACGCTCCATCCTCGTGTTTCCGAGGATCTCTCAAGCATGAATGCATGTACACTTTGATCCTTGGAATTTTATTCTGGATGTTGTTTTTATAAAATGTTTGGAGCTATTTTTGAAAGATTTTTTTTTATTTTAAGTCGTTCAAACGACTTTATAGGTTTCGTTCGAACGAGTTTAGCAGTTCGTTCAAACGAATATCAAACGACATGTAACACCTCGTATTTTTGGGCATTTATTATTTAACTAATTCGGTTAATTTTAAATTACTTGTGTCGTAATTTAATTGATTGAATTATTATTTATATTTATTATATATTAATTTGGTGAGCAAACGATTAATATTTATGAGATTTAAATTTACTAAGTGAATACTAATAATGTAATTACGTCATAACGAGCGATAGTAACGTGGCATTAATTTATCTCAACCGGGAGTCGGGCATATAGACTATATTGGGGTCGAGATAAGAACTTTTAGTAAAATAATTCGGATGGCAATTATGAGTATACGGGTGGGTCCGGATGGGTCAAAATAGTCGGAAAAGAGTACCCAGGAGTAATAAATGGGTCTCGGGGCATTTTTAGGCATAACAAAGCTCACATAAGAGTGTTTGGGTCCTTTTAATAAAGCCCACAAGCCTAATAACAGGATTGACTTAATAAACCTAAAAATGAGAGGGTGTGGAAACCATAACTCATTTAAGAAACCCCAAGTAAGTAGAGGAGAAAAGAGGGAACAATTGGAGAAACCTAGGGAGCCAAAATCAAGAACAAGTGTGGGCAATGTTCATCAAATCATCATCATCTACACCAAAGATTCAGGCCCTACGTTAAGGCAAGTGGTTAAACATGCTTTTAAATTAATTGCAGATTTCTATTCATATCATAGTGGGTGTGATGGGAACAAAAGATTTTGGGTTGGGTTGACACACAAATTGGGTTTTAATTTGTGGGAACGAATAGGGTTTGGATTGAGAATTATTATTACTTCGTATGTATTGTTGAAAAATTTATTGATAGATTAGGAAAGATCTATCGATTGTAAGGATTTGGGGAGAACCATATTTAATTTGATACCAAGGTTTATGTTGGTATGGATTTGAAAGGTTTTACAGTAGCTGAATCTGGAAATTTTGGGTTAGATTTCTTACCTATGCCGGAAGGATGGTATGACGAAGAAGAACAGGGGAGATTTAGGGTCGTTTGAATGACCTGGATTTGGTTCAAGCGACACATAGAGTCGTTCTCACGACGACGGGTTTGGTTCGAACGACGGCTAGAGTCGTTCGAACGACCAGTGAAATGGTTCGAACGAGATTGCTTTTTCCGGCAGCCTTTTACCTTCCCC
Source organism: Sambucus nigra (assembly GCA_949130495.1). Taxonomy (NCBI): domain Eukaryota; kingdom Viridiplantae; phylum Streptophyta; class Magnoliopsida; order Dipsacales; family Adoxaceae; genus Sambucus; species Sambucus nigra. Next base: position 260,592,398 of record OX422223.1, on the reverse strand, counting down.
CGGTCTGGTTCTGTTTTTGGAAAGATTTTTGGTTATGGGACGTTGGTTTTTATGTGAGATATAAATGGGTTCAGTTATGGGGTATTGGTTTTATGTGGAATTTATATGGGACAATTAAGGAACCAGTCCTAAAGGGAAATTAAGGTTAAAAATTGAGTAATTTGTAAACCTTAGATAAATAAGTGTACAAAACTTATTAAGGAGAATTTTGGGTCATAAATTCTGCAAATTATATTGCGGGCTAAGTGAGCAAGTCCGGATTTATTGGTTGAGGGACACCAAGGTAATAAATTAAATAATGCGTAGTTAATTAAAGTTTAGAGTCGGGAATATTGACTCGGATATTTTGGGACTAAGTGCCACGGGTGGGTGCTTAGGCATTGTTCTGGCCAAATTAATTTATTAAAGGGTTATATAATAAATTATAAAATATTCATAAAATACAGGGTGTTAACCTTAATAAGTGAAATTTGAGGAATAAGTTCTACAATATGAAATTTTGGACCGAAGGAGCGAGTTTGGGTAATTTAGTTTGGTGACAAAACTCGAATGTTAAATAAATAATTGTGGGAATTATTTAAATTACAAGTCGGTATATAGACTTGGGAATGTTTGGCAAGTGTTACGGTAAATTGTGCACGGAGTAGCCTGTATTAATTAAATATATATATGCGGTAATTGTGTAGTATATATATATCTCTGTGTTTTATAAATATTAGTGTGAATAATATTTATAGGAATACATACCCCTCTAGTGATATCATAGGAGGTTGCGCGATGTGGGTGAATCCCCTGGATTGAGGAGCAGGGTGAGTATAGTCCCCAGGTCATAGCGTCCGTAGTTAGGGATGAGACGTCTTGGGTATGATTCGGTCTCATTTCCGGAGGGAACTACGGCCCCCTCGGCTGCGTTTATTTTATTTCACTGATTCAAGGAGTTAACTGTGTCAGGGTGGATGAGTATACCTGGAATGATAGCATTGTAGAGAACATCCGATGAGTGTCCACTGAGGAGGATGGTTATATATCTACGACGTGTGTGAATGTTATAATATGATAATACGTATATATGGTACAGATATTTATATACGGGTAAAATACATAATCTGAATTGTATTGATTATATAAATATATATATATATATATATAACTGGTGAGAATGTTACATGGTCCCAAAGGAGAAATGATTAATTAAGTTAATGTGACGAATAACTTAAAAGTCATATATTAAACATCTCGAGCTAGAGTAGTGTGTCAGGAAGGATATTATCGAGAACTAGTCACGGGGTAGAGGACTAGGTGGGTTATGTAGAGAAACGTTAAGTGTGCACGATAGTTGAGGGGTGAGTCGATCCTCAAGAGAGTGCGACTCTAGCTTAAATATGAAGAGCACTCATGCATTTTAAATTACTGCAATTTAATTCACTTGCTATATATTTTCAAAATGCTTGGGGTTCTAAGCCTTGCTATAAAATATTTTTAAAACCTTTTGAGTATCCGACCACAGGGATGTCAGACTTGATTTTATTGCAGGTTTACGCAGTTGCGGCATATGTGGGTGATGCAGGTGTTTGGATTAGACGCCTCTTTGATTCATTCCTAGTTTAGAAATTTTATTCTTAGTTGTACTTTCGAGCATGTTTCTCGCTGCAGTTATTTAGTTCTTTTCAATTCAGATTGTATGGGATCTATTTTCTACCTGTCAAATTTATTTTAGTTTGGATGTTTTTAGTAGATGTTTATTCGGCTAGTATTTGGATTCAGATATTTGTGAAATGCTTAGACTCTATTATATTGCGATGATTCTATTTAGTCTCTTGTTGCACTTCATGTTTTGGTTAATTCAAAAGATAAAATTTTGATACCTGTCTAATTAATTATTAGGTGGTTAGTAATTATTAAGTTTTTGACAGTGATGCTACGAATGAACCAGATGGAAATCCCGTTTAATTTGATAAAGGCCTGATCACCCGGTCTTTAATTAGGCGGATGTTACACAACATTTCTCTGTTTCAGAACAAATGTCGTTCGAGGCTGGTTCGAACAAGATTGGTTGTTCGTTCGATCGAGTTTTGAGTTGGTTCGAACAAGATTGTATTTTCGCTCAAATGAACTCTTGTTTTTGTTCGAATAAGATTTCTCGAAAAACGTACTGCCTTTATAAAGGATTTCAGGCATTTGTTTTTTGAAAGACTTTTGGCAAAAATCGTTTTCATATACATATCCAAAAGCTCCAAAACCCTGGTTTCACCCAAATCTTTAAAGATCCAAATTTCATCTTTAACTGCTTTGAGATCTTGTTTGTGGGCACCATGGTTTGTTTCTCTCGTCATCTTGATAGAGAAAAATTTAGTGCGGAGGATTCCGTACCCGACTTGTTGTTTACACACGGTGGACTCCATGGTGTGGTGTTGCGGTGAAAAAGCGATGCATTCGTATTCCGTGTCCATAAACGGTTGTTGAGCCTTATCCGTGGACATCGAGGCGTGTGTGGACCCACACGTAGTGGCAACTTGCGTGGGTGGATTCATGTATTGTCGCTGCGGAGGAGAGAGACTGAATATCGAAGACTCGTCAAGGCTTGCGAGGGCGTCAAGTCCGTTGTAAGTCATCTGGCGACTTTTGTAATTCTTCATCATAGTGAATTTGTGTGGATGGGTCGTCCGAAGTTTTTTCCGTTATAGGTTTTCCTCGTAAATCGGCGTGTTGTATGATTGATCTTTATTTTATTCTTGTACTCACATAGATGCATGCTTTAGGATAAAGATAAAAGTGGTAAATCGTTTGTCACAACAATCGATTTAAAATTGGTGCATAGATTTAATTTGGGTTATCTTGTTTAAACTTTATGTTTAAATTTAAAAAAAAATTGACTTTTGTTTAGACCACCCTTCGTTCTATCCTACAACTTCAAATTAGTATCAGGGGGTAACACTAAGTTTTTGTGTTAGAATCGGGTTTAAGCATGAGTTTTAGTAGTTTTTATTCGAAGGGTTAATTGGTTTCTAGGGCACCAATGTTTGATGGGTCTAATTACGCATACTGGAAAATGTGTATGAAATCAGCAGTCAAGGCAATTGATGAGCGGGTATGGCAAGCGGTAATTAATGGTTGGTCCCCACCCACAACCTTAGCGGGTGATCATTGAGTAGCAAATTATAATTCGCGTGGTTTAAATGCTCTGTTTTGTTCGGTCACACCGAAGAAATTATGTCGTAATATGACATGTGAAACGTCTAAAGAGGCTTGGGACATACTCCAACTCGCCCATGAAGGTACTAGTGCTGTTAACACTTCCAAACTACAAAACCTCACCACTCAGATTGAAACCATTAGAACGGAGGATAGTGAAACCATCGATGAGTTCGATGTTTGACTGTCGGTTATCATGAACTCGTCTTTTAACTTGGGAGGGAGAATACCCGAAAATCTTAAGGTCCTTGTCTGAAAGATTTAATTCAAAAGTGAAAGTCTTGAATTACTTGGGTACATAAAACTCGACAAAACTCGAAGAGCTTGTAGGTGATCTTCAAACTTATGAGCTCGACGTGTTTTCCTCTAAAAGGACGAAAGACTAGGACATTGCCTTGAAAGCCCTAAACGAGGAAACACATGTTTCGGATGATGAGCCTGACATCGATTCCGATGATATGGTCATGTTTGCAAAGAAGTTCAGAAAATTTCTCAAATTTGAAAAGTAATCGAAAGATGTAAAGAAGTTTAAGAAAAAAAAGTATCACAAGGCCGATAAATTCCCTAAAAATCATAATGATAATTTTAAGAGAATGAGTCAGAGAGATGCTTTGAGTGTGAGGGTTACGGCCATAGAGTAGCTGAGTGTCCGACTAAACTAAGGAAGGAAGACAAGAAACTGAAGGGGTATAATGCCACCCTTAGTGATTGTGATTCGGAAGAGAGATCTAATCCCCCCATTGAAAGCAACTACACCCCGTTCATAGTCAGTCATGAGCTCTTAAATGAAAAATCTTCCTATGAAGATAATTCTGAACATGACACTTCCGAGGTCATTGTTTTTTATTCCCATAAGTGATGGTAGAGAGAGTGGAGAAGATGAAGAGGATAAAGAAGAGGAAAAGGAGAGTGAACTCCAAGTTTCCTTCCGTGAGTTGTATGCGGAATCGTTTATATTGAAAAAGGCAAACTTGAAGTTGGAAGATAGGTTGAAAACACGTGCCATAGGTGGTGATAATGTTAAATTTATTGAGGATCTTAGAGCACATGAGAGGACTCTTAAGGAGAAGCTCGAGTATGTTGAGGGTGAAAGAAATGGCCTTCGAGGTTTGATGGAGGTTATGAAGAAGGAGCTTCTTGAGTTTGAAGAGTCTATGCGTTTACTCGAGTCTAGGATAGTGGAGATAGAAGAGAGACTCGAGTCATGTCAAATTGATTTGGAATCTAGGTCAGAAATGTTGGGTAAATGTTAGGCACCGTCCTAATCAAAGATGAAAAAGTGTGGGATTGGCTTCGATGATGTAAATACTTCCGCTGCCAAAGCCAACACCATGCTTTTAAGAAACTCAATTGTTGCTAGGAACTGCAGGAAAAGGTCACCTTAGGCATTTTTACTTTAATCTTAGAAACGGTCCTAGAAAGTCTGAAGTCCAGAGTCATCGAGGTTCCCAAAACCTTAGAGTTTCACGTCATACCTATGTGGGTTAAGAAATCACATTTGAAGGTTTTGGATGTTAGACTTGTTGATTCTCGAATACTTGCACATGATACTTCTCATGTTATATCTAATAGTTGATTGTGTTCGCATGTTTACATGCACTAGCTTTTGCACTTCATGTTATATATGTTTGCTAGTTGTATGTGGTTTGAGTTTTTTGTATTTTGATTTTTTATTTATCGAGTCTTATTGAAAAATACAAAAAGATTTTTTGTCTTTTTTGAAGTTTTTTTTAATATGTATCATTTTAGCAATGTTTAAAAACTCGGAGATTTTTGGTTTGGGTAGTTTAGTTTTATATATTTTGTGTAGCATATTGGTGTGTTTGAACCCACTTCATTGCATTTTTCCATGTGACTAAGATATTTAATTATGATTTTCAGTGCTTAGATTGTTTTTAATCAATGATGCATGGAGTTATTCAACCTTGATTTGCTTAATGGATTCACTTTGTATAAGTCTCCACACACACATGCACGAGCGCTTTTGAATCTTAACTTCACATGTTATATTTGAACAAAGTGAGATGTTCTCCCATCAATTTTGTCATCAACATATCTTATGACTGGGGATTTGTGGCTACAAGAACAGTTGCCCGTGAGTTTGTTGTTGTTTTTATTGTATACGAAAGGAGCAAATTTCCTCTGCGGGAAAGCCACCATTGACAAAAGCCTAAAAAATGAGAGACAAAAAGAACGATTAAAGGCCAACATATTTTGTTTGATCGATTTTCATAAATAGTATCTTCAAAAGAATTGAGTGAAAAATGTGATATTTGTTTATCTTTTGATGGTGTTATAGTTGAAGATCAACAGGTTTGCATAATGAATCCTAGTTATGCTTATCATGTCATGACGCGATTGATTGGTAGAATCATCAATATTCTAGGCTTGTGTGCATTGTGCTTGTTTGTTCTTTGAGTTCCCTTTACCTGTCAGTTGAGGCTAAATCTTAGTTTGATAAATTTTGTGTCAAATAGAACTCCTTAGTCATTTCTGAGTGATCAGGTCATAACTCATTTGTATTAAGTTCACGCCCCTCCACTCCATCCCACATGTTTAAACACATCAATACTATGCTAGTGCGTAAAGCTTATGTGTTTTGCGTCATGTTGTCGTTTATACCTATATATATGTGCTTGTGTGTCGTCAGTATATTGTTTGCATATTTATATATATGGTATCATTTTGTTTCGAGTCTTTGCGTTCGCATTTAATCCATGTTTGTGACGTGCTTTATCTTCGGATCAAATTGGCATGTTATAGGATTATATTGGTATCTCTTGTTGCTTGTTTACATTGGTATCTCCTGCTTCATTGTGTATTCAAGTTGGTATCATATTTGGATCAATATTGGCATTAATTGATCATTGTTTGGATCATTTGTGCTTATATTGCCATGTTGTGTTTTGTTGCACTTTACAACACTGCATGATATTATTCTTTGTTCCTTAATTTCCATTGGTATATTACGTTTTCACTTTTGGGGGGAGATATGGTTTATTATGCATTCATACTTTGTCTATTCCAGAACAAAAAGGGAGAGAAATAGTATCTTTCGCTTTAGTGTTAGGAGGAGATTTTTATCTTATTGTTAGGAGGAGATCTTTATCTAAGGGGGAGGCGTATTACCTAGGTGGGAATTGTTAACATGGGGGAAGTTTATTCATATGCAAGATTTATATTGTTTATATATTCTATTTGCATTTGAAGGTGCATTTAAGTGTACAGGTTTACAACATGCGGCAAAGTTTACAAGCGTGCAAAGCTACTCGGCGTATGTGTCTGTCACAAGTCTGTACTTTTTTCCTTTTAGGGTAAAGGGGATTGAATCTTTTAGAGAGCTTGATGGCCCATAGATTTTTATTTTGTGTTTTGTCCCGGAATAGCCAAAGAGAGAGATTTGTAAGGACAAATTTCCGATTGAGTAAATTTGTATGTATTGGGTTAATTCCGGACAAAACATTTTGAGTCATATATTAGGCTTTGTGTTGATGACCTTTCAACCCTATGACGATTTTGATTGAAGACATTACAGCAAAGCTTCAGAGATGGCACTATCGTGTCGTGTTTCGTGCCACGTTTCGTCCTCGTGTTTCTAAGGATCTCTCAAGTTTGAATGCATATACATTATAATCCTTGGAATTTTATTCTGGGTGTTTAGTTTTTATAAAATGTTTGGAGCTATTTTTAAAAGAAAAACTTTTTTATTTAAGTCGTTTGAACGGCTTTATAGGTTTCGTTCAAACGAGTTTAGCATTTCATTCAAACGAATAACAAACGACATTTCTCTGTTAGCAGAACAAATATCGTTCGAAGCTAGTTCGAAAAAGATTGGTTGTTCATTCGAACGAGTTTTATATTGGTTCGAACAAGATTGTGTTTTGGTTCAAACGAACTCTTGTTTTCGTTCGAACAAGATTTCTCTAAAAACGGGTCACCTCGAAAAACGTGTTTTCATATACATATCCAAAAGCTCCAAAACCCTAATTTCACCCAAACTCTTTTAAGATCCAAGTTTCATCTTTATAGGCTTTGAGATCCTGTTTGTGGGCACCATAGTTTATTTCTCTCATCATCTTGATAGAGAAAAGTTTGGTGCAGAGACCAGCCTTGCTCTTTACACAGGGTGGACTCCGTGGTGTGGTATTGCGGTGCGTCCGTGTTCCATGTCCTTAGACGATTGTTGAGCCTTATAGGTGGACACCGAGGCGTGTGTGAACTCACACATTGTAGCAACTTGCGTGGATGGTATCATGCGTTGTCGTTGTGGAGCAGAGGTTGAAGATCGAAGACGCGTCAAGGCTTGCAAGGGCGTCGAATCTTTGTTGTAAATCATCCGTCAACTTTGTAATTCATCATCATAGTGAATTTGTGCTACTTGTGCTACTGACCGTCCAAGATTTTTTCCTTTGTGGGTTTTCCTCATACATCGGCCTGTTGTGTGATTGATGTTTATTTTATTCTTGTACTCACCTACATGCATACTTTAGGACAAAGATAAAATTGGCAAATCTTTTATCACAACAATTGGTGATTTAATTTGAATTTACTTGTTTAAGTTTTATATTTAATTTTAAAAAAATTAAAATTTGACTTTTATTTAGACCACCCTTCGTACTGTTGTGCAACAACAGGATTGAAGTCGACAAGTGGTTAGCGGCGTATTCCACGCGATCTAAATTGTTCGACAGCATATTGGTAATTGATGTAGCTTTAACTTTGATTGTGAGCATGCACATGTCACTATAGTCTCGTTTAAGTTAATCTATGAAGCACGGACTCGACACGTAATACGTGTTTCGACACAACTCGCGACACGCGACACGTGATTTTTCAAAAAATTAGGATACGGCACGCTAGGATACGTATAATATATAATATATATTTAAATATATATATTAATGAAACAAACAAATTTTCCCCATGAAATACATTATTTGAGCATTCTTAACAGGAAGTTAAGAAAATGGACCATACAAAACAAAATTCAAACACATTTTTACATTCAAAACCATAAATAAAGCAAATTACCATCACATAAGAAAAAAAAATAAGAAAAATAAATTAAAAAACGTGGACTTTTACGCGTCCCAACGTGTCCTAACGTATCCCAGTGTGTCGGCAACGTGTCGGAGCGTGTCGGACTCGTGTCAAAACCAACTCGTGACTTCCGAGAGTGTTCGTGCTTCATAGAAGTTATCCGATTACACTGTTGGGCCAATGATCTTATTTATAATAATAGCTAGGGGTTAAATCTACAAATAACTATTAAATGAACCTTGGATAACTAGGAATTCTAATTAAGAGTTAAAAATAAAAATACTGACCTAAAGATAAGCTAATGGATAATGATAAAATTACCAAATATATATTTTCTCTCTTTATATAGATTAGTCACGTTCAACGTGACTAATCAATCTCCCTTCAGGGGCCTTCAGTCACGTTAAACGTGCAGTGAATGCAAAAATCAGGTGAGAGATCAACCTCATACGGGTTCGAACCATGAGCGAGTATGATGAGGAAGGGTCTGAAACGCCTCATCTTGTGTCCCTTGCATATCGTCTCTCCCGTCTGAGGTAAATCATAACTAAATTTCTCCATCGAAAAATGACCTCATAGCGATGGGTCATTTTTTACCTTATAGGATCTATCAATGTTTTAAATTGTGCGCTAAGCTACTGCTTTTGGCGCTATTAAACACGATATTGCTCATCTGGAATAGCATTTGTCACAAATAGCGAGCGCTATTTCACACTATTTGAGCTATTTCACACTATTCGTGTTTTATTTTTACCCCCAATTTTAAAAAATCACTTGTTCAAAAGAAAAGAGAAAACTAAAAGTGTCCCATAAGGCAAAAAAAGAGGAATCAAAAAATGCCAATTGAAATAGTCGCATATGTTGCAAGTTTTTGCTTTTATTTTAAATATCAATCGATTGTATGTTGTTTAGCACATGATGGTTTAAGTATATGTATCTCATGATAATTTAAGTATTTGTACTATGGGGTCAAGTTCTTAGGCTTTTTGTTTGTATGATTTATTTGGGTTGGTGCATCTTTGAAGTTTGTTTAATTTTTGTGTCCTATTCCCTTTTTGTTGGATAAGGGGGACTTTTTAATTTCTCATTTGCTTATCGATTTAATTTATATTGGAATTTTACGTGTTTGGGATGATTATATGGACTTATTTAGGGTGTCTATGACTTTGTTGGGAATTGTGTGGTACTTCATGATTTTATGACTTCTATCTAAACTGATGTAGTATTACGTTTGAGATGATCGTATGAATTTATGTGCATTATATATATAATTCTTATATTTTTAATTATAAAAATCAAATGCACAACTAGCTAGCGAGACGCGTGATGCGACTCGGGAGAAAAACACGATATCTTTTGTTACCACAATTTAGAACATTGGGAGCTATACATGCACGTTAATTGGGCCATCAACAAGGATTCTTATATTTTTTTCATTATAAAAACCAAATGCACAATTAGCTTGCACAACACGCGACGCGACCTCAGGATCAAAAACGTGATACATTTCGCTACCGTGATTTAAAACATTGGGAGCTATACATGCTCGTCAATCGGGTCTGCACATCAGCATGGATATATGCCATCCAGACAGTGAAGTCAGACATTGTCGGGCTAACTCAGACTATGGGTGGAAGCTCAAAAGATCAATGGTGGGCATATAGGGAGTCGTCCCCAAAAGAATTTGAAATGGAGTGTCATGTCGAGCCGTTAACAGTATTGTTGAAAGCAAACTCGGCGTGAGTAACTTCGGATATTGTCTGACACAAGACACGTCAATAGATCTTCGGCAAACCGGTTCATTACCGCTGTCTGGCCGTCTGTTTGCGGGTAGAGGGACGTGGATAACAGGAGGGAACATCGTAACAGTTGCCCCGAATGACCGGTAAAACGAGCATTCCTGTCGGATGTGTTGCTCCTTTGTATGCCATGAAGTTGGACGATCTCTTAAAAGTATAAGGCATCCGATATATGTGAGGCATATGTGGTCTTACTGCAAGGAATGAAGTGGGCCATCTACGAAAACCGATGCACCACCACAAAAATAGAGGCATGGCCCTTAGCTATCCGAGGTAAACCTACTAAAGTCCATGGATACATCCTGCCACGACTTCTCGAGAATAGGGAAAGGTGTATACAACCCAACGTTCGTGTGACTCCCCTTTGCCATCTGACATGTATAATTCTGAATAAGTGTTGTAATTAGCACCGGCAAAATTATGGGTTGGGCTTAATTTGGGCGGGTCAAATATGGGTTGGGCTAAATGTGGGTTGGACCAAATATGGGTTGGGTTAAATATGGGTTGGGCCAAATATGGACGAACCAAATATGGGTTGGGCCAACCCATTATTTTTCTACTACAGTAAGTATTACAATTCGAGGTATATGTAAAAAAAACTCATATTTTACTCATAACTTTTAAAAATGAGTATTATATTTGATTGGTATCTTCTAAAATTGGGCTCCATATTTGATTCCTATCTTTCAAATATGGGTCCCATATTTGACTCATAACTTTTAAATATGGGCCCCATATTTAACTCATAGCTTTTAAATATGGGCCCCATATTTCGATGACTGGGCTAATATGGGTTGTTTTATTATTTGGGCCACATTTTGCCACTACTAGTTGTAATCATGCCGCATTGTAGGCTAACTAATATTTCTCGGAGTGTGGTCAAGGTGCGGGAAACCCCCATGTGCCCAGCTAACTCACCAAAATGAACCTCTCGAATGATCTTCTCCTGTAGTGAAGACATGGGAATGCATAGGGCCAAATCAAGGAATAAAAATCCATCCTTGGAAATCACTCGACGCCCACGCCCCCTGCATCTGTCATGATAGGCCCAAAGTACTCATCGACCAGATTCAAATGACGAATCACGTCAAACCCAAATGAGGAGTCTCGGAGAAAGGCCAAGACATGAGATCGACGACTCAAAGCGTCAGCAACCTTGTTGTCCTTCCCTGGCTGGTACCGAAGATGAAACGTATACAACTGAAGGAAACTAGACCACTTCGCATGCTAGCCACTTATTTTGACTGTTGAGGAGCCGCAAGGCCTCATGATTGGACGTGATGACAAACCCCCGGTGGATAAGATACTTAAGCCAGTGACGAATCACTTGGACGATGGCATACAACTCCGAATTGTGTGCTTTCTAACTAAAGAATGCTACCGAGCACCTGACTAAGTACAACACCAATCACTGTCTTGCATGCATCGCAGGATAACTCAAACAGCTGGGTACAATCAGGTAAAGCGAGCAAAGGAGTAGTGTCATACGGGCCTTAATGAGACGAAACGCATGTTCAGTCCAATGAAAGTCGGTGTTTGACGCTCCCATATATGTCGTAATCGGTGCCATGATGAAGCTAAACCCTGAAATGGAGTGGCGGTAAAAGTTAATCAGACCGTGAAAGCTGCGAGCCTGTGTTACTGAGGTGGGGACAGCCCAGTCAACAATCGCCTGGACCTTCGACCTTCGACACATCTGCCCAAGTGCTCTAAGTGCTCCTCATTTTTAATTAAAAACCGATGGACTCAAAGCACCCTTACTACCTACATGCGTGCTCCAAGTGCTCCTCCTTAAAACGGTTACAAATGAGAATGTTACGGAAATAAACCACCAAGAACTTGGACAAGAAAGGCTGCAAAATTTATGCCATCACCCTCGTAAATGTCGACGAAGCACATCTTCGGAGCGCATCGGTACCGGATGGAACCCACTCTGCAAATCAAACTTGGAGAACACTCGAGCTCCATTAAGTTGGTTTAACATATCCTCCAATTGGGGAATGGGAAATACGTACTTAATCATGTTCTTATTAAGGGAGACATGCTCTCCTCAATAAACCACGAACACATAAGTTGGATACCTATCGCTGTAACCCCTCGTGATCGGCCGGTGACAAACGATAATGGAGAAGATTGGAAAAAGAAGCCTAGCACCAAGTAGATAGCATGTTGAATATCCCTCAATGGTGGCACGCCCTAAGATGTAGTAGAGACAGCCTCAAACAAATACTAAGACAACCGGCATGGCAGGAGAACGCCTATCTCAAGGGTGTTGAATGTACTAACGAGGGCATAACAATATCCCTCCGCCTAAGCCTCACGAAGTATAGTTAAGGCGCGATCAAGGTAATCTTTGGCTGGAAGATGCGAGAAGGGCACATCAGGAGGAGTTCAACTCGGACACCTCATGCTCAAACGTGCATGTGTTCTGAACGGCCAGTAACACGGTAAAATTACCGAGGACAACCCAATAAGAGGGGGAAATGGTCATTTTCACTACTGTGCAAAGAACAACATCCATGTATGAGCCGTTCGAAAAGGCTACCTGACACTACTAGGTCGGAACCAGGATGTTCACGCCACTAAGCCATCCTATACGACATGGCACCTATAAGGGATCCACCGCTAAACAAAGCTTGGTCACTATCTTTGTCGAGATGATGTTCTTACTGGAACTCTCGTATATAATGATCGTACACAATCGTCCCCACGATGTGTACCTCGTGTAAAAGATGCTATGACTAGACCAATCCCAATCCAGCTCCTCCTTAAGTGGGGATGGGTCAAGGAGAGTGCGGCGATAAATCAATGTGGTGGCCTCACGAAGTGGGGTTAAGTTGGTTGGTTTTAGATCTAGGGTTTCTGCTAGTTGTGCCAAAAAGCTCATGAGTCGACGAATTTGAACGTGGGTGTGTGATTCGACAGAGAATGGAGGTTGATATGGAAAGGGTTGTATCAACGGGAATAGGCTCCAATCCCATATAATGAGTGAAAGATGGGTTCAATAAAGAGATAGGATTTGGTGTCTTGGGGTATGGAGGGTTTTCACATATGAAATCCTAGGCAAATAAGGCTCAAGTTGACTTTGGGTAGGGGTAGGGGTGGTATGGTTGGTCGAATCAATTGGGACAGAAAGCGGTGGAGAAATATGTTCAGAGATTGACCTGATCGAGCTACGGAGGGTCGAAGGTGAGGCAACACCCAACGGCAGGGTCGCTAACCCCTTTGCTGGTTGGCCTGCTATGGCCGAATTTGGTGATGACACTGCTCTGGTGGTCTGGTGGTCTAGCTGTATTGATTGGAGTAAGGTTAGGGATGGATCTCTACGGTTTACCCAACCCACATTCCAATCACTCCAAATCTCCTCCATAACAAACCCTAAATGAGGAGAAAGAGAGAGCTCAAGACGAACCACGCTCTGATACCAAATTGATGAGCGAAAGTGATTAGATAAATGCAATAACAACAAATGATAAAGAAACTCCCTCTAGTCATATTTCATAATCTTCAAAACGTAATAATGCAAAAGTGTCAAAATACATCAATACCCCTCATCTAAGAAGCATGGACACGCTGACACGACAAATCTTGAAAAAAATTGAAAAGAAAAGAAAAATCTTGACAAATCTCCATAAATAAATAAATATATTATTATCAATTTATATAAAGAAAACAAGAACTTGAAAAGAAAAGAAAAGAAAATAAAGGAAAAAGAACATGCTTAAATACACATTAAAAAGAATGAATTAAAATCTTAAAGCAGAACATGGAAATGAAGGTTTTTTAAGATAATAACTTTTGTGGAGAACCATTCTAGTGTCAATAGAGCGGTGGAGAAACATTCAAGAAGGATGAGAGCCAAAATGATGCCACCCATTTAACTTATAATGTCATATACTTAATACATTAAGAGTATACACATGCAAAACATGTGTCCGAGGCATGCAAATAAGTGTTGGACACGTGAAAGTGTCCGACATGTTAATTTTATATTTCAATTGTGTACATAAAAAGGAGTGTCAAACACGTGTCCGAGAGTGTGTTGGAAGAGTATCGGTGTTCGACACGTATTGGACACGGACACGTTGTCGTCTCAGAAGTGTACGTGCTTCCTAGCTCCTCTATAAAAGAAATAATAAGAAAGACATTCAAACCTTGTATCATCCGTTTCCTATAACCACATGTTCTTTTATGCACATGGTGAGAGAGAGGCGAGTGTTTAGCCAAGCCCGCATGGAAGAATATGTACCTTTTGCCTCCACTCCACAACATCGAAAACAGTAAACACCTACCTCTCTTGTTCACTATATCGGTCACCCTAACTTCAATTTTCGAAAAAAGGGACCTCAACTGTCCAACTTAAAGACATCTAAGAAGGCTTTTTAAATCCATTTCTACTGACATCCCATGTGATCGATATGAAACGAATGAGACTCCCAACATCATATTGAGCAGAGAATGATTTTCCATCGATGGTAAAAAAAATAGCCAACAAAGGATAGAAATCAAAGAAAGAGAAGAGGTGATCAACAAAAATAGAGTAATGGTATTTAAAGAGGAGTTTCTCCCTAAGGCCATGGGGTTGTGCGAGAAGAGATACCAACTAGGTTTCCAAGGAAGTTGCTCTTATTGCCCTGATCTCCAAGGTAAAGCCCAAACTTACCCCTCCATTTAATCATTATATTACCCCTCCACTTGGGCTTTAAGAAATTGTACAAACACCCTCTGAAATTTTCAGCCACCATTATTTTTCCTTATTCCCTCAACCCCACCCTTGATACATCCACAAATCCAGCCCCTCTACTTTTTAAAATTATTTGGACCCCCTCACTATTTCTTAAATTCATATTTCAACACCTTAAATTTCATAAATTTCCAATCTAACCTCAAATTATTCAAAAATTACAACCATCCCCCCACATTCTACTATGATGCAGTCCTTTCAATCGTAAGAATCGACAAGCACGGCCCACATTTAAAGAGCTGACCATATCAACCCATTACGGGCTGAATATGGGCGAGTTAATTTTTCCCCGGGTTGAATATGGGCTGAGTAGCGAGTTAAAACTCAACCCGGCGAATTAAACTCCCTTTCACCCCTACACCGCCAAACTGAGAAACAATCTAAACCCCAAGTGTTCTAAAAGGCGCGCCTAGGCATGAGGCAATTTAGAAACGCACCGCAAAAGGCATAGGCGTAGCAAAAGGTGCGGTCAACGCGCGTGTAAGGCGCGATCAACAACGCGCGCGCGCCTAGGCGGAATAGCCGTGAAAAGGCACGGTAAGGCATGAAACGGCGCTCCTTTTTTTAAGTAGAAGTCTTTTTTTCTTATCAAAAGCCTTTAAATAAACAAAACAACCCCCCACCCCACCCCGCCAACCAAATTGGAATAGTATTTGATTATACTTTATGATGTTTCTACTTATAACTTTTTCTTATTCTGCTTCGTGACGTTTCTGCTTAAATTTTTTTTCTTATTTCGTTATAGTTTTTTTGGTTCAACTTATGTTTTTTTTCTTATTCTGTTAGAGAGGGAGGATGTTATATTATATTTAATTATATTATATTATATTATACTGAAATATATTATATTATATTTGATTGCATTTACATTATATTTGAAATATATCGTTTACTTACTTATTTTGAATTTTGATTGCATGTGTATTACGGTGATAGGGACTTATGGAGCATGCATATGAGAAAAATGGTTATCAAATATACGGATATATTTTCAAATTTCAAGGTAATCGTTTGAGAGCGTCCTAATGCACTCGAGTTATGTGAATCTCCGACTTAGGTGAATTTCGGTCGCTCACTAAGAAGATAATCGTTTGAAAGCGTCATAGTGCACTCGAGTTATGAGGAGGTCGAGCGGGAGTGTCGGATGAAGCTATATGAGCCTTGTGCCTCCACAAATGACATTGCCCATTGGCAAAGTTTTAAAAGGCGCCTAGACGCGAGGTAAGCACCTCGCCTAGGTGAAAAAATCTTCGTTATTTAAAAATTTGCATATTTCCGACGTAGAAAGTACATAATGCTACAGTTATATATATATAATGATTACATTGACATTTTTTTGCGTCATACTTTTAAAAGTTAATTTTATATCATTATTTTTTCCCTGTGTAATATTTCTACTCTTTGTTTTAGGGTAAAAAAAGTGCACAAAATATTTTTGTGTGGAATATTTTTATTTTTATCTTATTATTAACAAACATTTATTTATGTATGGGACTTCAAAGAAATGTTAGTAATGTTTTTAAAAGTGCAAGGGTTTAAATTGGTGTTACCAATGTTCATGTGTAAATCAATTTGGATATAATATAATACTTATGAATCGTTGTGATTAACTAGTTTATTAGTATTTTATACATCGTAATGAACTTTGATTGGAAATGTCTTTTATTTCTGAATGAGAATTTAAAGAAATGTTAGAAGTAAATCAATATTAATTGGTAATAACTAAAATTTCAATATATAATTGGTTTGTATAAAAAAACAAAAAAAAGGGCCTAGGTGCCCTTCCAATGCCCACCTCGCGCTTTTTAGAAACCTTGCCCACTGGTTCGCCGTGACTCGTGAGGCCTTCATGGTGGACCCATCATCACTGGGTCTGGCTTGCTGATTGATTTTTCAGGTTTGGTTAGTGAGGACTACAATACCATTTGGGATTTCTTCGATACTTTGGTCTAAAAGGGTCGGACTACTTGTAAATGATTCTGAAATTTGGAGATTTTTTTAAGTCATCTTCAGGGAAAAAGAATTGAGTTGTGTATCGGACATTTATTCAATATCTTTTCAGAGATTGGATGGGCGACTCGCACGCATTTTTGCGAGAAACAGTCATATTTTGTGACTGATTTCTTTCCCCTATTTGGAAATGAGAATGATTTTGTCGGGGCAACTACTGCTAGCTATTCTGAGACTGGTCTATGGCCTTGGGTTGATGTGGTTGCTTTCGGGCAGGTGGACCCGATTTGGGACGACTTTGAGACACAAGCGGAGGTTGCATTTCAACGCATGACCTCGAGGTTCTTCATCATAGATGACTTGGCCCTCGTCTAGCGTCATTGGCCCTATTTGACGGGTTGGTGTGATGGTGGCCATTGTGCTATAGTTCTCGTCTGAGCTTATATTCGACAATATTTGTTAGGAATTTTGAACAGTAGCCCTCGCTTGTCTATTAACCGACAAAATCGGGGATTTTGGCTTCCTTTTTCAGTCGAGGACAACATTGTTCGTATGATTCTGTTGTTCGCCCTCCCGACATTCACGCTTGTGGACGAATTTTTCTCAGTTGGGGAGAGTGACCTTCACAAGGGTCAAGGGATTTATTAATAATTTTTTTGTTTATTTATCTTCATGTTTATTAAGTTATTTCTCTCTTTTAAAAGATATCCTTACTTATAAATAAGGCATTTGGTCATTTATCGTAATCACTTTACTTCATCATTCACGCTCCAACATTTATTATGGGCATATGGACTCTTGCGTTTCCTGTCTTGGAAAGGGGATATTAATTTGACCCAATATTACAGAAGGAATGGCTTTTGGGCTTTGACCCACTTCCACTTATAAATAACCTTTTGGAGAGTCTTGGTCTGGTCTAGTCCGGTCACTGCAGGTTGGTTACTTAATTTTGAGCCCAATAATTGATAATGGCGAATACCTTACCTGGGTTGAATTCTTGAACATGAGTAACCTTACTTGAGCAATTTTGGCATATACTTCATTGGGCTGGGAATTTAATTAGGGCCAAATATTTCAATTATTTGTTCTCCCTCAGCCTGCAATTGATTTTTGAAAGTTGACAAGGATTATTTTCTTGCTTTTGTTAGTAAGATTTCTTAGTTAGCCTTGTAGATTATAGATGGCACCATTTGTTCTCCCTCAGCCTGCAATTGATTTTTGAAAGTTGACAAGGATGCACAGTCTCCGACTTCTAAAGCTCGTAGAAGGGCCATCTTTAAGGGGGGAATATGATGTTAATTAAATATGCAAGAGGCTTGATTTTTAGATGTACGATCTCTTAGTTGTACTTTTTTATTTTCTTGCTTTTGTTAGTAAGATTTCATAGTTGGCCTAGTAGATGATGGCACCATTAGTGTTGCCATGGATGACAACCCATGCCTAATAACTAATGAATAGCTAGCACCTTTTAGTGTACTCATTACCCTTTGGGGTTATTAATTCAATACATTTGTGAGATTTGAGCTTGAGTTATTCCTTCTTTTCAGTGCCAATGTGTGGGAATGTGCATCATGTCATGATAATGGTGGGAT
The DNA here is from genome assembly GCA_949130495.1 of Sambucus nigra. Lineage (NCBI taxonomy): Eukaryota > Viridiplantae > Streptophyta > Magnoliopsida > Dipsacales > Adoxaceae > Sambucus > Sambucus nigra. The sequence continues at coordinate 260,574,081 of OX422223.1, read as the reverse complement.
ACTTGATGCATCCAGAATCTTACGAATTATTTTATATAGAATTACTATATTAAGTTTTTTTCAAATGGGAAAGGGGAAAAGGAAAAACAGTATTGGAGTATTTATGGAAACTACAGTTTTTAAACCAGTTTAAGACTAGTACAACAGGAAAAGGACAAGATTTCCTCAAATACTGCATTCTGATTACATTCAAGAGCACGTAAAAAAAACATGTTAATATAACAAACTGCTGCTTTATCTTCTACAACCAATAATTTACTAAAGAACAGTAGTTTTTTTTTTACTTCAATACATTACTAATTCTTGATTTTAGACTTGAATACAACTTTAAATAAAAAATAGACTTCACCCAAAATTGTTAAAAAAAATCAAACAGACACATGGCTTTTTAGATTAAAATAATTTAAATGAATTAAAAAATCAAAAATATATAATTTAAAAAAAAAAAAAAACTTCATCTTTGTCTTCCCCCTTCAACTTCCAATCACACCCTACCCCACCACCACACACCAGCATCACCTAGTCAACCATCACTACCACCACCCGCCCCACCACCACACCCCGGCATTACCCCCTACTCTGTCTACAACCTTCGCAACACACACACATGAAACCTCCGCCCAACTCTTCTCTCTCCACCCACCACCATCTTCGCCCACTTCCCAACGGCCAACACCGGCCCGACCTGACTGCAACCTTATGCTGCCACCAAATCTCAAAACAAAGACAGAAAACAAATCTCAAAACATAAAATCTTCGATTTGTTTTTGGTTTGTAACTTTTGCGATTCAATGTCAGGTTTTGTGATTATGTTTTTTTTTTTTTGTCATTTCTGGTTCAGTTGACTAGTTGTGGTGGTGGTGGGGTGTGTGAGATAGATAGAGAAAGAAGGGGGGGGGTATGTGTATGTGTGGTTGGGGGAAGAGAGAGATTCATTTTTTGAATTACTTTTAGTTAAAATTGATTTTCTACCTATTTTTTTAATTACTAATTGATTTCCTTGAATTTTGAATTATTTTAATCTAGAAAGTCACGCGCCAATTACTTACACGTAAAGATTTTTTTAACGGTTTTGGGCAAAGTCTAATTTTTAATTTAAATTGTATTTAAGTCTAAAATCGAGAATAAGTAACGTATTAAAAAAAAAGGTAATATTGCAGCAAAAGTCGTTAACAAAGGATTCGCTATGTCATGAAGACATGATTTGCTTACCTACAAAAGCAACATAGAAGAGATTAAGATTGGGAAATTTACGCATTTAAGATGCATACTATTCAAGGGAACAGCAACTATGTTGATCTATTTGGCACTTAATACATGCACTAACATTGTTAATGAGTCGAGCAATCAAGATCAATAATCACACACTGAGATGCTCAAATGTAGAAGAGGTGAACATACTTTTTGTATCTCTTTTTGGAACCACATGGACAGAGTGCATTCCTACTTATTTGCCCACTTTTAGCCAAGTTTGACCGAGCAACATCCATTGGGGTTGATCCCATAAGCTTCTGGACCTACACAAATTTAAGTAGCGATAAGTTCATTTTTCGTGATTATGCAAGGACATGAGAAAGAATGATCCATGCAGATGGCAGATGATGATATTAGCCTTCACAAACTATAATCAGCTGCCAAGAATTATAGCAGACATGTCTATTACTAGTTGCTGATTTAACGAGGATCAAAAAAAATTCTTTTTGGTAAGCTTCATGAGTAGCATCCATGAAAAACTATTGTGGCAGTTCCACAATATATAATTGAAATGTTGCATAGCAACAGAAAACTTTATGAGTGATACCTCAGCCAAACTCTTTGGCATTGGCTTCCCTTCTTCCTTTAACTTCTCAATTTTCTTCTGAGCTTCTTTAGCCCAAATAAACTTTGCCAGGACATTCTCAACATCAGCTATAGTGCAGTTACAATGTTTTGCTGCTTCTTGCTTCTGATTAGTTTGGAGATTCTACAACCGATAAATGAAGAAACTCAATTAAAAGTGATTTTTTTAACAGAAACAGAAAAGGTATATTAATCATTAAAGTGAAACAAGAAAGGAAAGTTGATCCCACAGAACACCGTAAAGAAAATGTAAGTAAAGGAAAGGCTAAAGAACAATTTCTGACATTATTCTTCAGAGCAGAGTTGCCTGTATATACGAGCATCTCGCACTCGCAAAGGCTTTAGAAGAAGATCCCCATAGGGATGCACAAACTTAACTTTCACCAAGGTATCTTTTCAATAGAATCATCTACAAAAAAATCTATTTATTTCCAAATAGCCATTCCACATCAATGACATCATGATACACCTGCACAAGTTCTTTGCTTTCTTTTTATTACCCATCATAAACCCATTCCGTAGAAAGACAAAAAAAAAAATCAACTCTCATGAGGACTCCAACCGATCGAACCTCATGAAAAATTTGTACAAAGAATCTTGTAAATTCTTATACACACGCGCACACATCAAAAAAAATAAAAGATGTATGGAAAAGGAAGAGATTTGGAAAGAGCCAAGTTTGTGGCAGCTGATGAGAATTCTCACATTGATTTATCTTCTATTGAGGACAATTTCATTAACAGGAGCAGCGGACTGTGGTATATCTGTTCTTTTTGTGAATGAGGGATGGAACCTATTGGAGGGTTGTTGGTAGGAGTGGCAATTTTTAACACTACTCAGACCCAACATGAAGTTAGTGGTTTTATGGTTAACCATTTCTTAACACAAACCTAAAAATGACACAACCTGCGCTTCGGGCTACTGTCAAACACGAATGACCCAAAAATGACGCATGTAGACTCAATTAACTAACATTCTAAGGAGAATCCAAAATATAGTTTATATTTTGATATGCCATTATAGAAATTTCTTTTAGAATTAAATATTTTTACTTACTAGTAGTGCACACATGTGTTGCACGAGTAACATTGTGTTTAATAAATAAAATTTAATAGTTACAATCAATGTTTTCAAAATCACTCGAGGCTACGCCTCAAGGCAAATTACAAAAAAAGGGGCTTGAGGCATAATCCTCAGGGTTGAATTTGAGGTTTGTGCCTCACGCCTTTTTGCCGAGGCGTGAAAAAAAATGTTCTTCCATCACGAACTCTGTTTTTTATTATTTTAATATATGTCCACAATTGGTATATATATATATATATATATATAAATTGCAGATAGTGCAACAATTAAATATATTTATTTTATTACACACACACACACACACACATATATATATATATATATACACTAATCAATTAATTATATATACATACTAATGATCTATGTTTTTCTCCCTTTCAAATTCAATGTTTTTTGAAAGGTTAAAGAGCTCTTCATTTTTCTAAAATTGCACTTAACTTCAAAAAATTGTTGTTTTAATCTACTAACATTCTTTTTTTCTTTTTTGTTTTAAAATTGCACTTAACTTATACTATTTACTATTTTAACTTAAAAGAATTTTTTAAAAAATTACCAGTATGTCATATTATAAAAGAACCAGTATGTGAATGAAATTTTAAAAAATAATTTTGTCAATTTGATTTTGCATTGATTAATTTATTGTCATATTATAAAATAATCAATATGAGAATGAAACTAAAAAAAATGATATTGTCAATTTGATTTTGCATTGATTAATTTATAGTCATATTATAAAATTAATCATATGTAAATGGAAAAAAAATGATTTTGCATTGATTGATTTATTGTCATATTGTAAAATAACCAATATGTTAAAATTGATTTTATCAAATTATTTAGGGGGGGGGGGGGGGGGGGGGGGGTCATCTTGGGCCAACAAAAAAAATGTTTAACTATGTGAGAAAATCTTCAAACATTTTTTTTTGCAGTTTTATTTTTTATTTCTTTGTTACTTTATTTTTTATGGTTTTATTAGTATTTTTCAAAAATTAATTTGCTCGTTTAGGGGGGTGAGGCTTACGCCTTGCCTTGCGCCTTTATAAACATTGGTTAAAATATGTAGAGAGAGAATTGTATTAGCGTTTGGTTAAATATGTTGCACATTTATTTAATTTTTTGACTTATTGAGTACATGTTTTGATTTCTTAATTTTACTTTAGGCTAATTTAAATAACTAACCGAGTATTGAATTATTCATTGAAATTAAATATAAACGTTCAAGAAATAAGTATTACCCCCAAAAAAATTATCGTCTACGGCTTTCTTCCCCGATCTCATGCATGATAGAATAGTAACCCATGTACGATTACTTATGAACCCAAGTACGATAGAATAGTTTGGTGAGTAATTCCAAAAAGCATTTTGTCCTCAATTTGTAAGAAAGATTAAAAACTATGCAATTCCATGTGTTTGCAATTGTAAAAATGGCAACAAATAACAAATCATATAAATATTAATCTTTTGTTTTCTTAGTGGAAATTAAAGTCACCCTACGAGTGTAATAAAAACTTTATAGTTCTCAGGAAAACGGAGTTATTACACCTAAGTGCTGAAAAGCAATTGCATGCATTTTTTTAATAAAACAACATGGAAGTTAACAAGTACATGAAGAGGAAGCATTTTCCACAAGGGAAAAATACAAGTCATCTACGGCACCCTAATTACACATCATGTATGTATATCATCGTGGCTTTGATTTCATGTCTGGAATACATCACATAATCAAATGGGTTTGGTTATCTTCGAACATATGAATTTTCCTCGGCTATTATATTCTTGGCCAGCACCATCCCTCTCCCTTCCTCCCTGTAAGATTCCATTTTCAAGCCCCCACCAGTCACCCATACCGTCCATACATGAATCTTTTATTGCAGGCTTCTCAAGGTAAAGAATGCTACTGTTATACTTGAATTTGTACAGAGTTCGTCATCCTATTTATTAATGTCTTTAAATTAATATGCATGTAAATGAAAATTTGATTCTTTGAGCTCATCATGATGTCATAATAGTATTTGGATAAGGAAATAATATGGTGTGGTGAACATGAAAAAACACTTCTCCATTTACATTTCATAACAAAGCTTTCACATTTTACAAATATATATTCCTAAGCAAGTTAGTGATCTTTTGTGCAAGCATTTTTTAAATTTTATTTGTCATGAACTAACATAATAGCCACAGTTACACATCCATGTCCAATAAAAAATGGATATAGAGCAATGGTGGATATAGAGCAATAGTGTAATCTCCGTCACATATGATGAATACAAGTTTTATACACAATCCAGTTCCGATACAAAATATAACACGAAAATAATAGTATCAACGATGGTGTTGATACCAAAAATTAGTCACCTACGTGGACCAATCAGAAGTGGACAACTGTCTCCCTACGTGGCAGAAATCCTAGCCAGCAGATAGTTACTCAGCAGGCATGCCAACCAACGTGAAGAATGCAGACCATCAATATAAATGAAAAGCCACCACACGTGAAGTACAACCAAAGGTGTTATCGCACGTGGTTCATACAACCAACCATCACATTCATTATGTACAGGTGTAAATGCTTAAATATCTGAAGGCATAAACAGCCCTTGATCTCCGGATCACTATAAATACATTGTACTCCTTTCATCAAAGGTCAAAGAGGGAGAACGAATTCTAGGATATTCTTATTAACAAGAGTATCTAGCTTTCTGTAATCATTGAAATCAATACAATAACAGTGGACGTAGGGTTTCTTACACAGCCGAACCACTTTAAAAGTCTGTCTTTTATTTAATGATTACATTGCAGTCTTATATTTTATCTGTGATTAAAAAATTGGACCTAGTCCATTTTTTTACATCAACAGATGGGATTATTAACATTTGACACAAACATGAAATAATAATACATTTCTCTAATTAATAATATAGGTGGCAATGTTGCCTAATTATTACAAAAAAAAGATGTTGTAACATAATAATATAAAATTAAAATAATAAAAACTAAGTTGAGTCGGCAAAAAAATTGTCTTATATATCACGCAAGTGGTAGTTTGGCAAAAATTTATATCATCTAATTCTTCAGGCATAAAAGAAAGAAACCACTATAAAGAATCAATACATGCATGTCGTAGGGAGCAATGTCACCTGGATCGTGGGTTGCTCTAGTACGTGGTACAGGTACGGGTACGGGGTACATTGCTTTAGCCGGTTAGCGGTATGGATACGAGATACGTTGCTTTAGCGGGTTAGCTGTATGGTGGGGGTATAATTAGTTGATTCACTACAATAAATCATAAGAAGATTTAATGGGTTCTTTTAGAGTTATAATCATTTATTTTGTCAAGATTCGTGTCTTCGTCAATATATAAAATTCCCTAAGGATGTATATAGTGGATAATCTCGATATTCCATAATATATTAATAAGATATATAATGAATTATGTATATTAATTGGTCAAAAAGTTTTTTTCTTCCCATTTATTGCCTTATTGAAGTAAAAAATCTTCCTTATAACTAATAAGAACTAAAGCATCAAATGTTAAATTTGGAAATGCCATATTTAAAGATCCGGATCGAGAACCCACAATATTTCTATTCGTGCGACCCCGAATCGTGGTACGTAGAGGTATGTAGTGATCCCGGTAACAATGGTAGGGAGGGAGGGAATTATTTTAAGGCTTCAACTATCATTGCTATCAACAAAGGAAAATAACACATTAAAATTATACCATCAAATAAGATATTCTCTATAAATGGATTATATGGTTTAAAAATAATAAACCATAATGTATAATTTTATATTAAAAACTTAAATTGGCCATATATACCCAACTGATTCAGCTAATTAATTCAAGCGTGTATGAATAATGGGTGGGTAATTCCTTTGGTTTCAAGGGGTACAAACGTGTAAATTGACACATTTTGTCTAAGAGACAGTTTAAGTTTGAATAGTTTGTTCCAATTATTCACCAACTTAACTCATTTGTAATTGTAAAAAAAATGTCTTCCCATCAAATTATAATGCAAATGTTCAAGGGATAAACCCATTTTATAAGATCCTTACAATAAGTTAAATAACTAATAGCCACAAGTCAATTACGGAAAAAGATGCCAATCCACAAACCAATACATTGTAAACAGATTCATCAAATGCAAAATCAAAATCAGCAAAGTTCAATTAGTAATCGCAGCTTCTTTAAAAATATAACAAATTTAATTGCCCTCAAAGAATAATAAATTAGTAGCTTTGACCCAACAAATCATAATTTATATATGCTTAAATAATAACAAAGTTCAGTTTGTAATTGAAGCTTCTTCCAAGATATCACAATTTTATACACCTTAAAAGAACAATTAAGTAGTCATATCTACCAAAGATACCATGGTTTTCATTTAGTTGAACAATCTTGTGAATCCGTGTTAACATCTTTCATCTCATTTACTATATACATGAGACCAAGACAACAATAAATCCCAAACACGATGATAAGTCTATATTATCCCTTAAACCTACTCTATGAAGCACGGACTCGACACATAATCTGTGTTCCGACACGAGACACGACACGTGATTTTTCTAAAAACTAGAATACGACACTCTAGGATATGTATTTAATTGATTAATTCGGGTCGGCAAATATAAAATTACTAAGTGTCGTAAATTGATAAGAATTAATTAATTAGTGTTATTTAAAACGTGAGTGAAGTGCGGTAAGGGGCAAGTTCAGATTGTGTGGATTAGGCGCACGGTCTCGAGTTCGATACCCCAAAAGGATACCAGGGTGTGTGTTAGGGTGGCTCTGGCACTAGCACCAGCACCAGCACCCCCCTGTTTAGCTTGCACGGAGGAATCCAAAGGGCTCGTTCGTGTGGAGGTTCAGGTTTATCAAAAAAAAAATAGTTAATAGGTGAAACTTAACTTTAAAAAATAATTATTCGGATGGCAATTTAGAGCGCACGGTTGAGTCCGGTAGAATCGAAATAGTCCGAAATGAGTGGCCATAGGTATAATATGGGTTTTGAAACTTTTCTAGACACATTTGAGCTCCCAAATAAGTGTTTGGGCCCTTTTTAGAAAGCCCATAAATCCAAAAAGGGGATTAGAGTTAATAACCCTAATTGTGAAAGGGTGAGGAAACTTTAATTCATTTTTAGAAGACTAAATTGAGGAGAGCCAAAGAAGAAAGCAACTAGAGGAGATTTTGGGAGATTAATCCAAGAACATGAGAGAAGACCCTTGAATCAACCCATCATCTTCATCAAAGGATTTGATTCTGCAAAACCTAAGGCAAGTGGTTTAACTTGCATTTGATTAATTGCATTTTTCCTATTCATATTAAAGAAGGTGTGAATTGATTAATATGTTAGGGTTAGTCCTACATTTAATTTGGGGATTTCATGATTGTGAATTAAAAATCTATAGAGATGATAAGAATACGTGGATTTTAATTCCCCAATTTGTGTAGATGTAGTTAGATTGAGAAAATTAAATGGGGGAATTTAGGATGAATCGTGGAAGGTTTGGGGGGTATAACCTGTACAGAATCGAAGATTTTAAAGCTTAAATGGCGGACTGGTTTTTCTGGGGAATGAAGGAGGAGAGAGAACACCAAGGTCGTTCGAACGACCTGGTGTCTCGTTCAAACGACATGGCTGGTTGCTTGAACGACCTGATTGATTCTGACAGATTTCTCCCCTCCCCTGATTCAGGCTTGATTGTTAGATTGTGATGAATGTTCCAGTTTTAGATGAATTTGAATTTTGGGATTTACATATTAGGGTTTGAATTTGTAGAATTTACCCTTGGATTAATAGAGGATTAATCCAATTAGAGAATTGAGGTTTATGACCGAGTAATTTGAAATCTTTTAAATTAAGCGGGTAATCTTAATTGAAAGAAATTTAATAATGAATTTGAAATTTTGAATTTCGAGCCAAGCGAGATAGTCCGAGTATATCTGGTAGAGTGACACCAAGTTAATGAAAGTATTTAGTGCATGATTAATTGAAATCGAGTCGGATTGTAGACTTGTATGTTTTAGGCTAGTGTTACGTATGTAGTACACCGGTAGCCTGGATTTAATATATATATATATATATACGGTGATGTGTAGTGTATATATATATATGATTTATAAATATTTGTGTGAATAATATTTATAAGAAAGCATACCCGCTCTAATGCTATTTAGGAGGTTGCGCGATGTGGGTGAATTCCCTGGTTAGAGAATACAGGCAGAGTATAATCCCCAGGTCATAGCGTCTGTTTATAGGGGTAAGTCGTCTTTGGTATGGTACGATCACTTTCGGAGGGAACTATGGCCGCCTCATATTCGGTTGTAACAGCATTTAGAGAATACCCAATGAGTGCCTGCTCAGGTGGATAATTATATATCTACGACATGCGTGTGAATGCTGTAATATAATGATACGTATATATGGTGCAGATTTATATACGGGTAAATACATGATGAGAATTGTATTAATGATATAACTTGTGAGATTGTTATATGATATCAAATGAGAAATGATTTAAATAAGTTAGTGTGATTAATAACTTATAACTCGTATATTAAACTCACTCTGGATAGAGTAGTGGGAAGAGTAGGATACGTATATATATATCTATATATATATATATATATATATATATATAGAGAGAGAGAGAGAGAGAGAAAGGATCTCATAAGGACTTTTGTTTGCATACCGCTGGCGCGGACCAATTTTGATAAAATAGCAAAAAAAATATTTTTGAGCTAATTTTTTTTTATATAGTTTTTAAACATTTCAGTAGGGCCATATAAAAAAAATCAGGTCAAAATGAAGTTTTTTACTGTTTTAAAAAAATCGGTCAAACTTAGTCAGTTTTTAACAACTAAAAACTGACAAAGTTTGACTGATTTTTTTAAAATAGCAAACAAAATCATTTTGAGTTGATTATTTTTTTATGATCCTATTGAAATGTTTAAAAATCGTATAAAAAAATCAGCCCAAAAATATTTTTTTTTACTATTTTAAAAAAATGGTCCTCATTCGGGGTCCTCAAACTGGGACCTCACTTGATCCTTTCCCTATATATATATATATATATATATGACAAGACTAGTTCCGGAATAGATAGCTAGATGGGTCATGTATAGGTACGTTAAGCGTGCACATTAGTCGAGGGGTGAGGTGTCCTCAAAAGAATGTGCAGCACTAACTTAAATATGAAGAGCAGTCATGCATTTTAATTTACAGCATTTAAATTCACTTGCTAAATATTTTCAAATGTTTTGGAGTCTATAACCCTTGCTATAAAAATCTTTTCAAAACCTTTTAGGTGTCCTACCACAGGGGTGCCAGGCTTGATCTTCATGCAAGGTACGTAGTTGCGATACATGTGAGTGCTGCAGGACATTGTTTTAGACGCCTGTCTCATTCCGTTCAAGATAGGGATGGTCCTAGTTGTACTTTGGGCATATTGCCCCTGGCTTGTGGTCGATACTTTTGGTTTGGCATGTATTAGCTACACTTTATATACTTTGGACTTTTGTTTGGTTTGCTTATATTAGTCGATGTTGTTCGGCTAACTCTCTTATTACTCATTTGTGGCATGATTTGGTTCTCTTATATTGTGTTGGTTATTTGGATTCTTATTACTCTCGTTTGGTTTTGGATCAAGTCATAAGATAAAATTTCGCATCAGCTTAATTAAAGATTAGGTGGTTAGTAATTAATCATGTTACGATAGTGATGCTGAGAACGAACCATATATAAATCCTGATTTAATTTGATAAAGGACTGATCAACCGGAATTTAATTAAGCGGGGTGTCACAAATGGTATCAGAACATCAGGAGGTTGTAGTGTCCCTAGGATCTGTACAGCTTGCTTTAGTTTCAGGGTTGCGTCCTTTGTTATAGAGCCCTATTATTAGGACTGTTGACTCATCTTTATGTTTATTAGTTATTGCACTTTTGCTATTTTAAGATTTGTATTAATCGTGAACTAATACAACTCGTTCTATATTTCAGATGTCGCCCAAGAGAGGGAGAGGTAGACCCCCGACGGCAGCCGCTAGAGGCGAAGAGGGAGAGGCTCCTCAGGAGCTCGATATTCCACAGCCCCAGGCTCCACAGGGGTTTGTATTTACGGAGCAGGTAGAAGGTATTGTGGCCCAGGCAGTCAATGCTGCCATGGCAGCAATGGCAACCCACTTCCCTCAGCCTCAGCCACAGCAGCCTATGGCTCCAGGAGTGCAAGCCCACCTGAGGCCGTCTGATTGGCAACGTGTTTGGGAGGCCTTTCAGAAGGGCCATCCCCCGGAGTTTCAGGGTGGTGCGGATGTGATTTTGGTATACCAGTGGAGGAGGGATATGCAGAGACACTTGCATATAGTTGATTATAATGAGGTTCAGAGGCAGATGCTAGCTACATTCATGCTGACTGGGGCTGCCTTGCAGTGGTGGGAGTCCACGACCACTATTGCAGAGAGAGATTCGATGACTGTTCCAGAGTTTTGGGCGCGGTTCGACCGCAAGTACTTTCCTCCCGCTATTGAGACTGAGATGAGGAGGAGGTTTCGGGAGGTGATTCCGGGTGACCGATCCGTAGCCGAGTATGAGGAAGAGTTCACTCGTTTGGAAAATCTCGTGCCAAACGAGGTGAACAACGAAGAGAGAAAGAAAGCTAAGTTTGTGGACGGGTTGGCTTGGAGGATCAGGCAACATCTAATTGGAAATCTGGCTTTGGTGACATACATTGACGTGGTCAATGCTGCTGTGCTTCATTGTCATGATCATCGCTTCCATCTTAAGGGAAGCAAGAGAAGTGGTGAGCCGAGCCAGCAGGGCTAGGCTAATGATGGAGCTACTAGTGGAGCACAGCAGGGGCAGGATACCCGCCAGGGAATCCTGCAAAGAGATTTTGGTTTGGAGGACAGGGGTTTAAGCACGGCCAGCAAGGCCCGAATCAGCAGCTGGTTCCTCAGGGCCAGGGGAACAATCATGGCTCAAAGTCTCGGCCGAGTTGACTCGGTATCGAGGGTCACCGTTCCGATTCCGCGCTGCGATTCAAAAAAATATATGAATCACTAAAATATCGTAAAATCTCGGCGATTTCTCGACGATCCCGAGATATTCCCCGGTATATCGGTCGAGACAACAATTAACGAACGAGATATCGGGCAAGTTGTTTTTGTTGCAAAAAAAAAAAGAAGAAGAAGAAGAAGAAGAAGAAAGGAGGATGCAAAATAGTTGAAGAATACCTGCTGCGAAGCTGTGTAAGTAAGAAACATGTGCTTAATCCTCAGTCTTGTGTTTAGTCTAGGTAAAAAAACCTCGCCACAGCCGTGGTCCATGAGTTTTTGTGTTTAGTCTAGTTAAGCAATAAAGTGTTGTGTTTGTATTGATTACAGTTGTTGTCCACGAGTCTTTCTGCTTAGGGTGTGTTTGGTTTGGGCATATTTCAGTTGGGGATTGGGTTGGACTTTTCGTTTTTGAGTTGATGTTGTTTGTCCCAATTTTGGGGTATCGGGGCAGCTGGGGTGCCTTTATTTGTATTTGTTTCTTGGGTTTTTGCCTATTGCTTTGGTATTCGTATTTAGGCCAGTTTGTCCCAGTATTTTTTGCTTCTTTTTTTTGGAACAAAAAAGGCTCGTCGTTTTAATGTCTCTTCTGTTACTTTTTTTTTTTAAGAACCAAATCTTTAAAAGTCACCCCTTTATTTTAAGGAAAAAATTCACCACTACTATTTTGTACAAATAATTATATTATAATTTGTTGTCAATAATTCTTAAGAACCTTATTTCTCATTGTTTTATACAAATAAAATTTACCCTGTTATTTTGTGCAAGATCATTTTTTAAAAAAGAAAATTGTTTTGATTAAAAAAAAAAGGAGAAAGATTTTGTAAAAAATATGTTGTCAAAAGTTCTTAAAACTTTTTTTTTTTTCATTTTTGATAAATACGTTAGTTAATGAAGATTTGGTAAAAAGGTAACATTTGTAAAATTATTACATTTGTAAAATTTGTAAAAAAATATCTTTTTGTTAAAAAATAACATTTGTATAAAAGAAATCAATTGTAAAAAAAAACGAACAATTGTATTCTTTATTGTAAAAAGAAGGTTGTTTTATTTTTATTATGGAAAATTAAATCTGACGAGTCCGATGCGCATCAGTTTAATCAATTAGACAATGTTATGCATATTAAAGGGTACTTTAAACTTATCGGAATGGTCCACATTGTTAATCTAATTTTTTTTTTAATTTCTATATTTTTTTTGGATTTTTTTGCGCTCTCTAAATAGTGTATCTTTGCGTATCTCCCGATACCGCGACCGAGTTGAAAATCGAGTGTCCGATACCGAGACTTTAAACCATGGGAACAATGGGGGTGACCATCAGGGCCAACACCCGGGACAAACTCATCAGGGACAGCCGCGTCAGGGTCAGTATCAGGAAGATGGCCAGAAGCACCGTTTCGATTGTAACCAGCTAGGCCACTTCAGGAGGGATTGCCCACAGAGAGGTAGGGGCTAGCAGCAGGATGCCCCACAGGGTCATCAAGTGCAAGGACCTCCAGCAGCACTAGCTCCCCAGATTCCGCAGCAGTTGGGACAGTTGCAGTACGGACGTGTGTACAACGTCCGAGATGTTCCGATTCCCCCAGCACCGCAGGCGCCACCGATAGTAGAGGATACGTTCCCTATCCATGGACATGATGGTAGAATGCTTTTGGATACTGGTGCATCAGATTCATTTGTTAGGACCCGTTTTTGCTAGAGCGTTGGGTTACTGGATACGGCCGATAGTCTACTCATGTGTGTGGAGTCACCGATAGGGGGTGGGTCACTCATCCACTCGATTTGTAGGGGGGTAGACATTATGATTGGAGGACTGAATTTTGCGGCAGACCTCTTAGTATTAGATTTAGAGGGCTACAATGTTATCTTGGGCAGAGATTGGTTAGCCGGTCATAGGCCGATGGTGGATTGTTATGAAAGAGCCATAGTATTCGGTATCCCGGGCAGGAGATGTTTTTAGTGGCGATGCCCCTTCCCGAAGGAAGATCGCGCACTAATTTATATTACCTTGAGGAGGCCTCACATGAGGTTGTGATCCTGATACACTCGATTCCAGTCGTGAGGGACTTTGAGGACGTATTTCAGGATATACCGGGATTGCCACCCAGTCGGGAGATTGAGTTCGTCATTGATCTAGCGTCGGGTATTAGGCCGATCGCTCGCGCGCCTTACCGTATGACCCCTTCGGAGATGCGTGAGCTGAGGGAACAAATTCAGCAACTCCTGGGACAGGAATTCATACGACGGACCACATTGCCATGGGGTGCTCCCGTGCTATTTGTGAAAAAGAGAGACGGCTGGCTCCGCTTATGCGTTGACTATAGGGAGCTGAATAAGGTCACGATCAGGAATAAGTATCCACTGCCTAGGATTGATGATCTTTTCGACAAGTTGCGAGGGGCAGCACATTTCTCCAAAATTGATTTACGGTAAGGGTACCATCAGTTGCGGATTCGAGAGGAAGATGTTCCAAAAATACCGCTTTCCTGTCACGATATGGTTCTTATGAGTTTCGGGTGATGCCATTCGGGCTCACCAATGCACCGGCGGTATTCATGGACCTTATGAATCGGGGTTTTAGAGAGTTCCTTGAGCAGTTTATCATAGTGTTCATAGACGACGGCATTTTGATCTATTCGCGCACGGAGGAGGAGCATGCTGAGCATCTCCGTATGGTCTTGCAGACGTTGCGGGAACACCAGTTATATGCCAAGTTTGAGAAATGTGGGTTTTGGCTTCGAGAAGTACAGTTCCTTGCCCATATTGTCTCGGAGCAGGGTATTGATGTGGACCCAAGCAAGGTATCAGTGGTGAGGGAGTGGGGACAGCCCACGACACCGACTGAGATTTGGGGTTAGCTGGCTCCTACCGCCGTTTCATCAAGGGGTTCTCCACGATTGCTGGACCATTGACAAATTTGACTCGCAAAGGGGTGCCCTTCGTATGGAGTGATCAGTGTCAGTTGGCGTTTGATGAGTTGAAGGACAAGCTAACATCAGCCCCCGTATTGGCATTACCAAGGGCAGGATTGGATTATCGGGTCTATACAGATGCGTCCTTGCAGGGACTCGGAGGTGTCCTACAGCAAGAAGAGCGCGCTATAGCTTATGCGTCCCGGAAGCTTAAGCCCCATGAGAGGAATTACCCACTCATGACCTTGAGTTGGCCGTGGTCATATTTGCCTCGAGGATATGGAGACATAACCCTCTGGGGGAGAGGTTCACCTTATTCACGAATCACAAGTCACTCCAGTATCTGTTCACGCAGAAGGACTTGAACATGAGACAAAGGTGGTGGTTGGAGTTCGTGAAGGATTACCAGTTTGATATTCAGTATCATCCTGGTAAGGCCAACGTGGTGGCCGACAAGTTGAGTCGGCGACCCAAGGAGGATTTAGCGGCGGTTTGGAAGGCAAAATGGAGCAAACTTCGGCACGACGACGAGATTGCCAAGGCATGTATGGCGTTCTGGCGGTCACGCCCGAGATTGTTATGCGGGTGGTGAGGGCTCAGGCAGAGGATCATTTTTACCAGGACAAGGTGAAGCAGTTACTAGCAGAGGGTGCGGAGTCCTACTCCATTAGCTCCGAGGGTGGGCTACGTTTTAATGGGAGGTTAGTCGTGCCAGAGGACGAGGACTTGAGACACGCCGTTTTGACTGAAGCCCATCGCTCTAGGTTTGCAGTACATCCCGATGGGGACAAGATGTACCAAGATATGAGGAGGCAATACTGGTGGACGGGGATGAAACGAGACATTGCGGAGTTCGTCTCGAAGCGTGCCACATGTCAGCTTGTGAAAGTGGATCACCAGAGATCGTTAGGGATGTTGCAGCCACTTGAGATCCCGATATGGAAGTGGGAGACAATCTCTATGGATTTCATTACGGGGTTGCCTATATCACAGAGGGGTCATGGTTCTATATGGGTCATAGTAGATCGATTGACAAACGTGGCCCACTTCTTGTCGGTTCGTACAGACTTTGAGACTATGCAGTATGGGAGACTATTCATAGCAGAGATAGGTTGCATGGGGTCCCGATCAATATAGTGTTCGATAGGGACAAGATTTTTGTATCACACTTCTGGCAGAGCCTTCAAGAGGCTATGTGCACCGAGTTGAGGTTGAGCACCGCCTATCACCCCCAAACAAATGGACAAACGAAGAGGGTGAATCAGATGCTCGAAGACATGCTACGGATGTGTATCCTTGATTTAGGGAGGTTGGGAGCAGTACCTTACATTGGTAGAGTTCGCGTATAACAACTCATACCAATTCACTATTAGCATGGCCCCATTTGAGGCGTTGTACGGGAGACCGTGTCGCTCACCAGCTTGTTGGTTGGAGGTGGGGGACAACAAACTATTTGGATCGGAGATTATTCGAGACACGTCCGCCAAGATAAAGTTGATCCGGGGGCGTATCCGTATAGCCCAAGATAGACAACAGAGCTACGCGGATGCGAATAGGAGGCATGTAGAATTGGAGATCGAAAGTCAGGCATTAGTGCGGGTATCCCCTATGAAAGGGGTGATGAGATTTAGCAAGAAAGGGAAATTAGCGCCAAGGTATGTGGGCCCATTTCCCATTATTGAGAGAGTCGGACCGGTAGCTTATTGTTTGGGTTTGTCAGATCACCTTCATTGAGAGAGGAGTCCGAGGGCGTTGTGGCACGTCCCACTTGAGGAGATACACTTGCAGCCCGATATTTCATATGAGGAGAGACCAGTAGCCATCTTAGATCGTAATGAGCGCCAGTTACGATCTCAAGTTGTATCGCTCGTCCGTGTTCAGTGGGGTCATCATAGTGCCCACGAGTCTACCTAGGAGCGTGAGGAGGACAAGCGGGAGCAGTATCCAGAGTTATTGACCGCAGGTACGTCCGAATTTCGAGGACGAAATTCCCTTGTAAAGGGGAAAAGTATGTACCACCTGGTAATTTAAGGCATTTTTTTTAATTAATTAATTCGGCAATTATTAAATTACTAAGTGTCGTAAATTGATAAGACTTAATTAATTAGTGTTATTTAAAAAGTGAGTGAAGTGAAATTAGTTAATGGATGAAACTTAACTTTTAAAAATAATTATCCGGATGGCGATTTTGAGCGCACGGTTGAGTCCGGTAGGATCGAAATAGTTCGAAATGAGTGGTGATAGATATAATATGGGTTTCGGGACTTTTCTAGACACATTTAAGCTCCCAAATAAGTGTTTGGGCCCTTTTTAGAAGGCCCGTAAATCTAAAAACGGGATTAGATTTAATAACCCTAATTGTGAAAGAGTGAGGAAACTTTAATTCATTTTTAGAAGACTAAATTGGGGAGAGCCAAAGAAGAGAGCAACTAGAGGAGATTTTGGGAGATTAATCCAAGAACATGAGAGGAGACCCTTGAATCAACCCATCATCTTCATCAAAGGATTTTATTCTGCAAACCCTAAGGCAAGTGGTTTAACTTGCATTTGATTAATTGTATTTTTCTTATTCATATTAAAGGTGTGAATTGATTAATATGTCATGGTTAGTCCTACATTTAATTTGGGGATTTCATGATTGTGAATTAAAAATCTGTAGAGATGATAAGAATATGTGGATTTTGATTCCCCAATTTGTGTAGATGAGGTAGTTAGATTGAGAAAATTAAATGGGTGAACTTAGGATAAATCGTGGAAGGTTTGGGGGTATAATCTGTACAGAATCGAAGGTTTTAAAGCTTAAATGGCGGACTGGTTTTTCTGGGGAATGAAGGAGGAGAGAAAACACCAGGGTCGTTCGAACAACCTGGTGTCTCGATCAAACGACATGGCTAGTCGCTTGAACGACCTGATTGATTCTGATTGATTTCTCCCCTCTCCTGATTCAGGCCTGATTGTTAGATTGTGATGAATGTTCCAGTTTTAGATGAATCTGAATTTTGGGATTTACATATTAAGGTTTGAATTTGTAGAATTTACCCTTGGATTAATAGAGGATAAATCCAATTAGAGAATTAAGGTTTATGACCGAGTAATTTGAAACCTTGTAAATTAAGTGGGTAATCTTAATTGAAAGAAATTGAATAATGAATTTGGAATTTTGAATTTCGGGCCAAGCGAGATAGTCCGAGTATATTTGATAGAGTGACACCAAGATAATGAAAGTATTTAGTGCATGATTAATTGAAATCGAGTCGGATTGTAGACTTGCATGTTGTTAGGTTACGTATGTAGTACACCGGTAGCCTGGATTTAATATATATATATATATATATATACATATGATTTATAAATATTTATGTGAATAATATTTATAAGAAAGCATACCCGCTCTAATGCTATTTAGGAGGTTGCACGATGTGGGTGAATTCCCTGGTTAAAGAATGCAGGGTGAGTATAATCCCCAGGGTCATAGTGTCTGTTTATAGGGGTAAGTCGTCTTTGGTATGGGACGGTCACTTTCGGGGGGAACTATGGTCGCCTCCTATTCGATTGTAACAGCATTTAGAGAATACACGATGAGTGCCTACTCGGGTGGATAATTATATATCTACGACATGTGTGTGAATGTTGTAATATAATGATACGTATATATGGTGCAGATTTATATACGGGTAAATATATGATGAGAATTGTATTAATGATATAACTTGTGAGATTGTTATATGATATCAAATGAGAAATGATTTAAATAAGTTAGTGTGATTAATAACTTATAACTCGTATACTAAACTCACTCAAGATATAGTAGTGGGAAGAGTAGGATACGTATTTATATATGACAAGACTAGTTTCGGGATAGATAGCTAGATGGGTCATGTATAGGTACGTCAGGCGTGCACATTAGTCGAGGGGTGAGGTGTCCTCAAGAGAGTGTGCGGCACTAACTTAAATATGAAGAGCATTCATGCATTTAAATTCACTTGCTAAATATTTTTAAATGTTTTGGGTTCTAACCCTTGCTATAAAAATCTTTTCAAAACCTTTTAGGTGTCCTACCACAAGGGCGCCAGGCTTGATCTTCATGCAAGGTACGTAGCTGCGGTACATGTGAGTTCTGCAGGACATTGTTTTAGACGCCTGTCTCATTCTCTTCTAGATAGGGATGGTCCTAGTTGTACTTAGGGTATTTGGTTTGGCATGTATTAGCTACAATTTATATACTTTGGACTTTTGTTTGGTTTGCTTATATTAGTCGATGTTGTTCGGCTAACTCTCTTATTTCTCATTTGTGGCATGATTTGGTCCTCTTATATTGTGTTGGTTATTTGGATTTTTATTACTCTTGTTTGGTTTTGGATTAAGTCATCAGATAAAATTTGGCATCGGCTTAATTAAAGATTAGGTGGTTAGTAATTAATCATGTTGCGACAGTGATGCTGAGAATGAACCATATGTAAACCCTGATTTAATTTGAAACAGACCTGATCAACTGGAATTTAATTAAACTGGGTGTCACACGAATAATATATAATATATAATATATATTTAAATGTGTGTGTGTGTGTGTGTGTGTGTGTGTGTGTGTGTGTGTATATATATATCACTGTTCTAAAAAACCCGCCTAGGCAGGCTTAAGGCTTGGGCGAAACGCCTCGCCTTAAGTTTTTTACGCCTTATTCTTAGTAAAACCCTTAAGGCGCACTTTTTTCTAAAAACAACAATGATTTAGTGAAACGATATCTCCGTTTAAAGAATTTTTTAACTAACCAGACCATTATCTCATCCAAAATAATCAAATAGTATTTTAATTTTCATATATTCAGACATTTTTATGATATGTACAATTTTAGTATTTTAATAGCCTTGTTATGGTTTAAAAATATTAAAATATATTAAGAAGGTCTAAACGCCTTTTCACGCCTTTTCACGCTTAAACCCGTATAGGTTTCTAAGGCTTAAGGCTTGGCCTCCACGCCTCGATCACGCCCCCCGTTTTTTAGAACCTTGATATATATATATATATATATATATATATATATATATTAATGAAATAAAACAGATTTTTTTAAAGAAAACTGACCATACAAAACAATATTCAAACATTATTAGAGCATTCATGTTGTTTTGTCTCCTATCTTTTTTTGTTGTTGTTGTACCATCTTTTTTTTTTTTTTTTAGTTTCTTATCTTTTTTTATGAATTTGTAATAACTGAGATTCATAGAGGAAAAAAATTAAAAGCAAAAAAAAAAATTGTAACTGAGAAAAAAAAGTGTGCAACATAAAAAAATATAAAAAGCAAAGGTAACTAAGTAAAAAAGTTTCGTACAAACCGAGGAAAAAAGTATACAAACTAAGAAGTGCGATTAGAGGTGCTGAGAAGAAGAAGAAGAAGAAGAAGAAGAAGAAGAAGAAGAGAGATACTTACCTCCTGGGGGATTAGGTTTTCTACTAGGGTTGATTAGGGTTTTCTGCTAGGGTTTTTAGTTTTAAGGAGTCTAGGATTTGTTGTTGATTCCGTAATGTGGTTTTTGTTTTTAAGAGGTTTGTTTTTGTAAGGGTATTTAGTTATAGTTTTAATAATTATAATTTTGACCACATTTTAAGTTTTTAATATTCTATATTTCACCCCACGTGTCCTTATTTACGTGTCCGGAACGTGTCCAGTGAAAAGAAAGAAAAAATATGAGGGCACTCTAGGACTCACGTGTCATAGCGTGTCGCGTCTCCGACACTTGTCAAAGCTGACTCATGGCTTCTGGGAGAGTGTTCGTGCTTCATAGAACCTAGTAAACAAAATATAATGTAAAACTCGTAGCATCTTTTTCAATAAAATACAAAATGTTGTGGTCTTGTCAGCATTTATTCTCACTAAATGTGAAAAATTAATCATGCACTAAACTCTAGGATGAAGGAAACATTGACCTTTAAAGGCAGTAGGTATAAGGATTGTAGTTCCTTTTTTCTACCACCACTTCATTTTCATGAATATTAAAATTGTTGCCTCTTTATTTGATAAGTTAGTTGACTGTATGTCCATATGCAAGAAATTACAAATACGTCGTTATAATTGTTCAAGTAGAGAAATTGTTGGTTGACATGGAGTTTAAAATCAGAGTTCGAGATGCCTAGACCAACCGGACATTAAAAATGATCCTTCAATATCTGCCTTTCATTTTCGTAAGTAAAGTCGAACGTCTCAAAGAAAAAAGGCATGCATAATCCTCCCCGGAGAAAATCAGAGTACATGAGAGACAAATGGCTATCTCCTCACACGAGAACAACACCCCTCCCAAACGAACTCACGCTCTGAAGCAATCTGTAACAGAAAATAAGTTCCGTTAGATAGCTAAGGAATCGGATTGCGGAGATTTCAAACTCATTTTGAAGACCAATTTTAATCGTCGGTGATAAATTTTGACGAATGAATTAAACGAAGCAACAGAGATGGGTTATTAATCTTGGACACTTGGTTTGAACAAAGACCAAAGAGAGTGAAGAGATAGGGTTGTATGATTTAACTTAAAAGGTGCGTGTGTGAATAATGGGTCCTTGGTAATTCCTTTGGTTTTACGGGTATAAATATCTCAATTGACACATTTCGTTAAAGAGGCGCATGTGTGAATGATGGGTACTTGGTAATTACTTTGGTTTTGAGGGGTATAAATATCTTAATGGACACATTTCGTTTAAGGACATTCTAAGTTAGTATAGATTTGTTGTTAGTATTTGAAATCAATGAACTTTTAGGATCCGTGAGTGGTGTATCTGGTAAATGGGTCGAGGTAGTGTTTTGTCAATTAACACAGTTAAGCATGCACTTAACACGAACCCAAAATGACAAAACACGACACGCAAATTGCCACCCCTAGTTGTTAAGAGGTTTACCACTGTAAAGGGTCGTTTCAAGAGGATTCGAACTATTAACCATTAAGTTGTGAGGTACGAGTTAATGCGTTCAGACTACCCCCTTACGGTTCGTATTCACTCCCCTTCTAGCGGCTAATCATGCAAAAATTATCAATTTTAATGGTATTTCTATCTTACAAATAATATAATAAGGTTCAAAATTTTACATAGTTGTAGAGTCGCAAGAATCTCAAAATAAAATGTACACGAAATTTCACCACATTATTTCCCACCCATCCCCATTTATCACTTGATTCCCGCGACAAGAGAAACCTACCAAAAAAAGCTAAAAACGAAAAACACAGGTAAGCAACTCCCTATCATTAAAATTTCTTTTAAAGGAAATATTCCAAGAAAAATCGTGGCAAGAAGTCAAATACATGTACGCCATTCAAATATTTCCCTACCTACAACAGTCCTCAATTGAATTTTTTGAACAATTTGATTTACATTAAGCTGGTAACTGTTATTATTTGGTTGTTATTGTTATTATTTGGTTCTGCGCTAATAAATTAGAATAAAATTGGCAATGCAATAACTCAAAATTCAGCAGCTAACTAAAAAGGATGGATAAATATCATTGTGGGCTTGTTTGGTTCGAGGTTTGGAAAAGGAATTTAGGATTCCTAGAATTTAAAACTCCCCTCATCTAGAATTACAATGTTTTGTTGGAAATTTTGGGAGAACTTAATGTTCCCGGAATTTAGACTACAAAATTGGAACTCTCCTTCACCCCTCTAAAATGGGGGAAATGATATATTCCCGGAAATTCTAGCTTACTTTTGTAGTAAGACCAAAATACCCTATCTCACATAAACTCACACACACTCTTTCACACACACATACACTCTCCTATACACACTCACATATGGTCATTTACTTTACTGTTCTAAAAAATCCGCCTAGGCTCCGTCTAGGCTTAACGCTTGGGAAAAACGTCCCGCCTCAAGTTTTTCACGCCTTATTCTTGGTAAAACCCTTAAGGCGCACTTTTTTCTAAAAACAACAATACTTTAGCGAAACGATATCACCTTTTAAAAAAAAAAATTACTAATCAAACCATTATCTCATTCAAAATAATCAAATAATATTTTAATTTGCATATATTCAAACATATTTTTATGATATGTACAATTTTAGTATTTTTATAGCCTTGTTATATTTATAAAATATTAAAATATATTAAGAAAGCCTAAACGCCTTTTTACGCCTAAGGCCGGCCTAGGCTTCTAAGGCTTAAGGCTTGGCCTTCACGCCTCTGCCCAGCGTTTTTAGAACCTTAACTGTGGATCCTATTTCTCGTTTTAGTACGTAAGTAGTGGACCTAGTGGTCTATCTCTCTGTTTCGGTGTTTAGGTTGGGAGATGATGTTGGGTATAAATTTTATCGACATATTTCTTCTGGATGTGATGTGCTTCGTAAGTAACCAGTTTTTAAGCGCACCTGGAAGTAGGTTCTTCCCACCCACCCTCTCACAAAACACATTCACACAAACACGAGCGCAGGCTCTCCCTTGCACACACTTTCGCACCACACATACACACTTTCACAACCACCGTACACACACACTCACACTAAAATCAAGTAGAAGGGTATTTTAGATAAATAATACGGGAAAAGAGAATTCATGATTGAACCAAAACAATGGAAAGGAAGGAATTTCTCCTGTAATCAAGGATTCGCGTTTCCTTTTCAAACCTCGAACCGATCCAAATGAAACCTTTCGTACAGAAATGTGAAGGAGCAATGCATAAGAAGAATGAGTACCCATCATAACAAAAAATATTCCAGCATTAAGAACAATTTGAAGCTAAAGAGTAAGCTGGAAACCATTGATCTAAAGCCAAAGCAAAATAGATGGACCCAATCCAACACAAAAAGTGGTCAGCTGGATTTTGTGAAGGAAAAAAAAATCTTTCAACTTGTTTGTGTACGGTTCCATATTGATTAAGTCAACAATTGGTAGCCACGAATAAAAATGAAAGCATGTAAAATGCGTGGAGAGGAGAGGAGTCTTTGAGAAGATTTGTATGTAGCAAAAATAAAGAGAATGCAGAGTTGAATGGGTAAAAAAGAAACCTCGCCAGTAGGATCGAAAGCTCCGAGAAATCTAATAATGGCCTCCTGCTTCTGAAATGCATCCGCGAAGGTGGCTTCGCTGCTTCGGCCCACTACATATTGCTTGAACGTCCCTAACCTTCTCGCATTCTTCAACTCATCTGCAAACCCTTCATTCGTCTCGTAATATTATTAGTATTATTATTATTATACAAGTAAATAAAACAAGAGTCAGTGACAGTGACAGTAGGGTGAGATGGGACTTACGAAGGAGGGTGAATGATTCTTGAGGTGGGGTGGTGGGGGGGGTTTGGCCTGTGAACACCCCTTTGATCTTGTTCACCCATGACGCATCCAGGTGGCTCCTCGACGATATTAAACGCTGCCCCTCACGGTATTTATATTTGTATTTCCACACACAAAACAATATTCGTCCACCAACCATTCCAGTCCAGATAATATATGCAATTTCTTGGACGTTTTCCCCTTTTCGGATCAAACCCCTCCTGTCCACCTGACTCGCCCTCACAATTTTTCCGTTTAATTGCTGTGCCTTGCCGCCCGTTTAATTTTTCCCTTTTATTGCTCTCGATCTCGAGTTTAATGCCTAAAAAACAAACCTCACAATTTATAATTACTACCATCTATTTCCACCGATACGCATGCGTAATATAATATTTTATAAAAATATATTAATAATTTAAAATAAATAAATAAATTTAAAAAAACATTGTATACTAGGACTATTTATTAAAAAAATAAAATAAAATTTTAACTATATAATAGTTAGATAAATTTGTAATAATAGAACAAATAAAAACAAACCTCCATTGCGTAAGAGAAATTGTGGATTTTCCTTGTTGTGAACCTTAGCTTTCGTTTGCAAGGGATGTTTACATTAACATCTAATAATGAGATAATGTAATAGGTGTAAGTGTAGAGTTTATTAGAGGTACCTTTACTAGGAGCTATGGATGAAATTAGTTAAAAGAAAACACGACTAGATCGAATAAATTAAAACAAAATTATAAAATGAACAACTTCAACTAAATCACATATATTCTTATCACGATTAGCTTTGTTGCCAAATGTTATTTTTTTAAATCAAAGATCCAATTAAAAAAGTTACTTATTATTTCCATCAACTCAAACAAATATCGCATGTCAACATTAAAAAAGAGGTTAATCTCCAAACTCCACAACAAAATTAATTCTCGTTTGAACGCCACAACCGAGTCCCCTTTCTTGCAAAATCATTTCTCCTTCGAGCGTTCCAACACCTCTTTCGTCGACTCTACGTGCAAAGCCCTAGCGGAACACGCACAAAAAATCGGAACTATACCCATAAAAATAAGACTATTGATTAGACTTCATTTTATAACTCCAAGTTAAATGTTGATAAGATTTCAGAATATATAACGTAACGTGCGGTGAAACAAATATACATCTTGATACTGATGAGTGGGAGAAATAATTTGGGGAAATGAAGCGTCTGTTAAGAGAACAGGACGTGAAAAAAAAACTAAATTTTATTCACAAATAGACACGTGGATGATGTACTTGACCTTAATTACCGTATTCCAGGGCTCAAAAACATCTTTAGGCTCCATAACTTGTCCTGCACATTAATAATAAAATAAAAGAAATAGAATAATGTAATGAAAAAAAATCAAAGAACATAGACTTGAACAATATTTATCCATCACAAAGACATAAACAATCTAAGATCAGGTAATTCAGTAATTTATAATTGCAGTTTCTTCATTCCTTGCATCATATATGTCGGAGTAAGGGAAATGAGTGATGTTGTCTTATAGAGATTACTTATGCGTACAATTATTCATTATTACCATATTTTCAAAAAAATTAGCTTCGTGACTAAACGGTTCATTAAATAAATATTCAAAAATTGGTTTTTAACTAAAACAATTGGAAGTCAAGACATATCTATTGTATGGGTATTTGGTTTCAAATTTAAAAAGTAAAAAAAATTACAGTAAAGAATCCAAGTTCATAATGTTTCAAAAATAAAAATAAAAAAATCAATCACAAAGTTACCCAAAAATTTTTGTTCAAAAATCAAACAAGAATTACAGCCACTTCTTCTTGTCTTATTTTGCCACCATGCGTTTGGCGACTCACCTTATCGATGCGTGCCAACGATCTGTGAACATTTGCAGTTTCTTCATTCCATGCGCTCAGACATGGTGGAGAGAGAAAAATGGGGATGTGAGTTTATAGATGTTTTCTTTTTTAATAGCTTAGAAGTGAAAAAATGAATTAGTTAAAGGAGTTTGGGAACGCTAAAATGTGAGAAGAAAAAATGAATGATTTGAAGGAATTGGTGAGGACGTGATTGGGAAGATTAAAATTTTTAACATAGAACGAAGCATCTTTAGAAAACGTTAATGCATTTATCTATTTAGTTCACTTATTAACACTAGTGTAATAATTGTTATTACTATTGTATTAGTATTATAATATAGATTTTAAAGTATGCTAGGGTGCTCTAGCTATTTTTAGTTGACTGGACAACACCAATTATTATTTTCCATTTCATACCTGAACAAGAATCACTGTAACACCCTGTATTTTTTATAATTTAAATAATTATGTGATTAATTATTATTGTGGGAATAATTATGTGATTAATTATTATTGTTGGATTAATTCAATTAAAATGCGAGAAATTAATTGTTTATTAATCCGAATTAAAATAATTATTAACTAGCGTGCCAAGGGTTAATACTCATTGTTGAGAATTATTGAATATTACTGTGTGATATGTAATATGGAGTTATGAAATTTGATAATTGTCGAGAGTGAACTATACGGCAGTTTGGTATATTAAGTCGGGACACGCGCGTGAGTCGTGTCGGGACTAATAGAATGGAATATAAAAGGACTGATCACCCTATATTTAATTGGGTGGGGTGTCATAGGTGGTATCAAAGCATCAGGATCTAGAGTCTTTTAGTATATGTGCGGCTTATTACGTTTCAGCGTAGCGTTCTTTGAGTAGAGCCTTATGATAGGATTGTTGTGTTCCCTCACGTATGCGACTTACGTTCTCCTGTTGTGAATTATAATGGATGTGACTCATTATACGAGATTTTGTGTGATTCGAACACCAAACTTTTTAGGACGACCAGCGAGGGTCGTAAGAAGGACTAAAGGAGAAGAAGCCCGATAGAAGACATAAAGTAATTTGAGAATGGTGATCGTGACAAATGTCGCCATAAGTATTACTTAAACAAGTGATAATGAGATCGTCACTCGGGAATAGTAGATTCCCAGGGCACAGTCATAGATAACGGTGGAGTGATTTCAAGACCACCTAGTACAGTCGACAAGAGAGAAATCAAAAGGACTCTTTTGAAAACCATCACTGAAGATGCAGAAAAGAAAGAGAGATAGTATAAAAGGTCAATGAAGGTAGAAAATCTGAAGGCAATTGTGTAGAGTGGAGTGTGACAACACTCAGAATAAAATTTGGCGTTAAAGTTATAGCTCTTAGGAGCGACATAAAGTGATTAGAGTCAATCACCACGTGTAGAAAGGTGTTTGAAATTTAACGAGAAATTTGGGTACGAGTTGACCTTGAGGTCTTCCATTCGATGTTGTAATATAGATGTAAGTGAAAATTTGAAACTTAGCATAGTGTGTAAGCTAGATACCAATCGTGAGATAAAGGTTGAATTACAAAGTGAACTTTGTACCTGGCAGAAGGGCATAAATTATACAAAGGGTCTATATTTAATAAAGGACCTGTGAGTAGAATACAAGCATGGATGGGAAATCCAGTTAGGATGACTAATGTTGATGTCGTAAAGGTTATACGATTACTAGTTACTGCAGTCTTTCCCGACGAAGTGAGCCAGGAGGGTTAAAGAATATGCCCGAAAGGCAAAACTGAACTTAACGGTGTTAGTAAAACACCACATGAGAGTGTACCCAATAGGGGACTCATTTAGATGATTTTGATTGTTTAACTTCCTACAAAGTGACAATGAAGTCAATCACAGCTGTGGAGGCCAACCAGAGTTCCGAAAGGCCAGCGTAGCCAAAGGGACAACGGAAGAATTGTGAGTTAAAACTGTCGATTTGAGGGAAGGACATTCCAAAATAGTCGGTGGGATCAGTGACGGGGAAATGGCTCGTGAAGTTTCCTTATATGAAGAAAGTATAACTACAAGTATTAAATGTGTCCACAATTAAGAAGTGAGATCGAAAAGATTTGAAATGGTAAATCATGCCAGTTTGGCATAACAACTAGAGGAGAGAGACTTTCAGCAAAGGAATTTGGGTCAAGAGAATTAGGCCCAGGAAATTTACAAACCGAGAGTGATGGGTTCAGGCTGGACCAGTGGCGTCCTTGTTAAGAGTAACATATAGTATGTCAAGGTCGACGGGGCCCGAGATGTAAACGGGAGTTCAGAAAAGCCATAATTGAGGCCTGGAGATTTTGGGCCAACGTTTCAATAATGGGCATGAAATCCACATGATGGAATAAATTGTCCGCGATAAGAGAGGACAACTATTAGATGAAATCCTAGATGTATAACGATTGCAGATGTTCATGGGTCGTGTTGGCAGCCACGTGCTGAGACCCCGTGATTTGGCGAGACTGGTGAGGTTTTGCTTCTTCCTTGTGAATAAAGAAAAAAATTTAGTGACATGGGTGTGTCACAACTTATATGTAAATTGGAAACCCTAAAACTCGCGTGCGGGTCGAGTTGAGTGGGAACGTTAGTTATAACAGTCTTGTTATAAACGTATTTCTTGTTGATGGTGGAGCATTTTGATGTCATCCGTGAGTGAATCGGGTGGGCCCTAAGGGTATCTTTTGTTGTTATAATTTACTACTGCATTGAGTCAGCTTTAGTGGAGTTTATTATGGTAATGTGTAGTGATTAATTACCGTATGGTTAAACGATAGTAAATTGAGTGATATGACTGTCGTGACGGATACTCCGGGAGAAGAAATCTTGACTTTGTGCGGCGCCACCTGAAATAGGGTTGTGGCCAGATATATGTATATATGAAGAAAAAAAATTATGGTATTATAACCTCAGTGAGTATGGTGTCTAGTTATATGTGATTCCGGTGCGTAGGAATTTATTTGACTGATGAGACTCAGGATACATTGTGTTCTTTATCGAGCAGCGAAATATAGCTCGTTATATTTTTATAGCGCCAAGTACTTGGGATAGTAAGAGTGCCATGATTCATGTTACATTTTTTGGGTCATGAGAGTGGACGAGTAGACTTTTACGTCAAAATACAGAAATCGTGGGAAAGTACATAGTATGGAGTGAAGGCCTTACGGACCTCGACAAACGACTAGGTTAGATATAGTGTATCGGGGGGGTCTTATTTGGATTTCGCTTTGCGAGACATTCCACGCATGAAACTAGCGAACGATGGGAGTTGGAGAGAAGTTTGGTCGATAGTACATAAGTTTTGTACGTTAGTGACATTCCACGCATGAAACTAGCGGACGTCGGGAGTTGGAGAGAAGTTTGGTAGATAGTACATAAGTTTTGTACGTTAGTTATTGTACACATAAAAGAATAAAATTGAGAGTTGTTAATTCCATTATGACTTAAGGCCAGTAGAGTCGCCTAGTCTTAGTATCATTCTGCATAGAGCAATGATGCCACTGAAGGAGTGATTAAGTTATGACTAGTGGGGTGGTTGAGTGCACCCCTACTACCTTTGCATACCAAGTATGTAAGAATTGAAGTAAGAATATCATATGTCAATTGTATAATGATGTGCGAGGCATAGGGTGTAGGGGCACCCTAGGTGATTGAATCAAGCAGTGGATTATGATTATCATGTGAATTCGATAACATGTAGTCAGGTAAGCTGAATCTTATTTCGTAAGATTTGTCAGAGACTTACGTTTCAAAATTCGTGTCACGTGGTGCGGCAAAGTCACATGCATCACGGTTAGAAGTACATTCAATAGAGTATAAAATGTATCATGTTCCAAATAACAGTGATGAAGGGTTATGATGTAGAGTAATATTGCAAGGTTAGTCTTGCAGTGGGTCACCTGATCTTTGGGAAAAGGGTGGACAATCTGAAACCAGTAGGGGCTTCTTCCACTAGAGAATGGGAGAGTATCCCCAAGGATCTTCTCATGTAGCTGAGATGGGGAGATTATAGGTACTGAAGTGCGATTGAGTACGGCCTAATATCC
Source organism: Sambucus nigra (assembly GCA_949130495.1). Taxonomy (NCBI): domain Eukaryota; kingdom Viridiplantae; phylum Streptophyta; class Magnoliopsida; order Dipsacales; family Adoxaceae; genus Sambucus; species Sambucus nigra. Next base: position 260,544,015 of record OX422223.1, on the reverse strand, counting down.
ACAGAGGAATGGGCAGGATAAGCGGTCTAATCGGATGCGGGAGAGCAAATTTTATGTGCACCTTTAAATCTTTGGGGAGGACCAGAGCAGTACCTTCCACTAGTGGAGTGTGTTCAATAACTCCTATGAAATCACATTTGGGCAGAGTGCTAGTAGAGGTATGGCACGGTGAACTTGGTTGTTGTCCTACTTGATAGTTAGAGGTGGGGGACCAGCTATAACTGCAAATAATGGGGAAGAGTTGTGATTATCATGTATATTGTGTGTGAAATATATACGGCACAATTAATTTACTCGTACAAACGACGCGAGATGAGGTCGTATGTATCCGAAAGGAGGATAAATCTACTAAGGTGCAATAGTAGAAGGCTATATAGTGAATATCTAAAATAAAGTTTAAGTAGTGAAACTTAAGCGGTAAGGTGTGGGCAAAAGCCTATATGACAGGGTAACCTAGAGTTTAAAACAAACAAATAAAGTGTCCACTATTAAGGGTATTCGATAGCGTACTATATGGGTGGTACAGAGTAGCTTACTTGGGAGTGCAAGGATGCGACGCGCAATATTTTGACAGTGTTGTCTGTACCTGGTATACTTTGTCCGAATTTCGGAACGAAATTCCGTTGTAAGGGGGAAAGTATGTAACACCCCGTATTTTTGATAATTTAAATAATTATGTGACTAATTATTATTGTGGGAATAATTATGTGATTAATTATTATTGTTGGATTAATTCAATTAAAATGCGAGAAATTAATTGTTAATTAATCCGGATTAAAATAATTATTAACTAACGTGGAAAGGGTTAATACTTATTGTTGAGAATTATTGAATATTATTGTGTGATATGTAATATGTAATTATGAAATTTGATAAATTGCCGAGAGTGAAATATACGGCAGTTTGGTATATTAAGTCGAGACACGCGTGTGAGTCGTGTCGGGACTAATTGAATGGAATATAAAGGTAAATTATTTTTAAGTAACTTGTATGGTAATTTTGAGTGCGCTGTTGAGTCCGGGAGGGTCGAGATAGTCAGAAAACTCTACCCGGGTATTTTATTTCGACTCCGGGAGATTTTAGGCCAAACCGACACCCCGTAGGGGTAATTTTCTAATTTTAATATTTGGAGAAATTAAAGGACGAAAATTGAGAGTTTATTTTATCAGTTACGTGGGAGAAATTAGGGCTCACATTCACATAACTCAAGAGAGAGTCACATAGAGTGAGGGAGAGCAAATCCCAAAAAGCCAAAACTTTTAGGCATCATCTTCCACCACCATGACCACTATCGTATAGATCGGAATACGAGGAACGCATCTATAACAACATCACCAACGGATCAGACCTTCTGTAATGACCCCACTTTTATATGCTCATATGTATATAGTTTGTTTTTACACTAACGTGTTACTTACTATCTTATAAATGTTGTATTATTAGATATGTGGTATTATTGGCTATTAATATAACAAACTCCATTTTTAAATATGAAGAATCAACTGTAAATTCGATCAAATCAAAGTCTTATGACATATCTTAAGGAAAATAATAAGTTTTGGGCTAGAAAATATAATTTTATAAAACTTTAGGGACTAAAATAAAAATATAAAAAGGGCCATTTGTAAATAAAATATTTTAAAGGACCTTTAAGAAATTTTGAAAATATATAGTGTAAAATTACCAAAATACCCTTCATGTGTGAAATGACCCTTATACCCTTATCACCTTTCCACCACGTGCTGGTCACCTCCGCCTTACACATGTCGTCTTCAGAGAGACAGTTAAAACACATGTCATCATTTGGTGATATTAACACTGCAAGACCACTCCGGAATGCGACACCTCGACGTTGAATCACCATTGCAAAAAGGCTAGTCATTACATGTCAACACCGTAATACTTTTGGAAACCTATAAATAGGGCCTTAGGGTTCATTTGAAACTCACGCCAATTCCTTGAGAATTATAGTAAGAAAGAGTGATAGAAAGCTTGGGAAATATCTTAAGAATGAGTTCTATAATTTCGAAGAAAGAATTCATTTCGTAGGGATGATTTTATTTAAATGTTATAATGTATTTTATAGTTTTAATTTTGTATTATATAGCTTTAGTTAATAGTTATGCTGGTAAAATACACTAAAGACTTCACTAATCAAAACTTAAAATTTGGAAACAATCTAAATTGATTTTATTTTCAAAATATATCAAATTGTTTCAAAATTTATATACGAGTTTTGTAAGTAATTGCTCGTTATTATGGAATCTCATTTAAGTAATTCCAAAGTCAATCAAGGTGAAATTTTGTCTAGTTGAGATGGTATTTAAGTGGTGCCCCTGTGACCCTCCATTTCTACTGAGAATAAATCCGGAAATGTTATGTCTAGATGAGATGGTATTTAAGTGGTGCCCCTGTGACCCTCCATCTTTACTCGGAACCGACTGATTAGGAAGAACTATGAATTGAATTCTTTAAATACGATGAATGAATATAAAAAAATTGAGAAAATAGTTTTAGTAACCTTTTACAGAAAGTTGTTTTAGGATTAAAACACAATACTTAGAATTCGGCTTTATTTAGAATACGTAATTAAACCTTTATTGTATTTATTAGATTAACGTGTGATCCAAGACTCAATATCTATATTTTTCAAGCCGCTATTTTAGGTGAGTACTCTATGACAGTTCCTTGAGTATTTTAATTATATGATATTATGCAAACTATATATTTTGTGAACTACTTTTATTCTCAAAATGCATTTGATACCGATGATTGATTCATTGTGATATGTTTATATTTGTCCATATAGACATACCGATTAAAATTAGTATTGGAAATGATATTTAATATTGGAAATAAGATTCGGCCTAAGGGACCTTTTTACTAACTGACCTTCCCAGCTGGGTTATCGCTGGTGTGCCCTAGATAAGGCATTGTGACGAACTAGTTCGATTGACCCTCAACTACCGGGGTATAATACGGTAGAAGAACACGGTATTAAAGTGTACTTGACTATTAAAATGATATGATTGAAAGAAAAAGATATCACATTTGATATGTTGCATTCTTCTTATTCTGAGCTATCCAATTGTGATATATATATACTATCATTTCAAAATATATATCTATTTACTACAAGTTCCTATCCATACATGTATATGCCTTCTCTTTTGACTTGAATAGGTATCCATTTTCTGAAAACCTTGGAATGTCGGGAGATTAAATCTTATTCAATTTTTAGCTGACGTTGTATAAATAACGATTTTTCAGGAAATAATTAGATTGGAGGATGGAGTGTAGAAGGACTATGTTGAAGATCTAGCTAAAAGAGCTCGTTTGTTATACTTTTAAATATAACGTTTGTTTTTATGAAATAGAGCATGTTTGGCTCTTTAGTAATAAGTTTTTAATTTTGGCATAAGTTGTAATCCGTTCATACTTTAATATATACGAAGTTCCTTTTTGAAAGCTCTGATGATGTAATTCCATTTTTTTCAATAGTTTATGATTCATGACCATGTGAATGTATTTTCGTTTCATTTATATTAAAAAATATTTTAAGGCCATAACATTGAATGCCTTGGTGGCATGTCAAGACACTCATTCCCTACTACTATTGGGTTGGGGTCGTGACAGAGGTGGTATCAGAGCAGAGGTTATGAACCCGTAGACTACTGAACATAGGTTTCGAATGTTATAGATTTCATGTTTCCATCCTTAGGAGATAGTATTAAATATCTGATTTATGTGATAACCCTCCCTATGTGTTATATTATTTATAACTGGTCTTTTAGTTTTCAATCTTGATATAGTATAGTAGATCTTACGTTTTGCCATGACTGTAGAAAATGACCAAGAGAAGATCATCTATGGGAACTAGTGATTCGAGTATAGAAGGATTTGAAGGTGCATACAAGGCGATCGAAAGTCTAGCAAAGATTGTGGAGCATCAGGTAAATAATGGAGTACCAAGGAATCCTGAACTAAGTAAATGTACTATTGAACAGTTCAAGAAATTGATTCCTCCATCTTTTAAAGGTACTCCTAACCCCACTGAAGCAGATAGTTGGGTTATGCAAATAGAAAAGATACTCGATGTTCTTAAGTATACTGATGAACAAAGAGTATCATTTGGAACGTTTATATTAAAAGGTGAAGCCGAACATTGGTGGAGAATGACTAAGAGAATATACAAGGAAAGGAATAATCATATAGGTTGGAATGATTTCCTAGTGATATCCTACGAGAAATACTTTCCTGAAACGGTACAAAGCCAAAAAGCAGCCAACTTCAAAATCCCACACCCTAAAACCATAATCCAAAATCTAAACCCTAAATCTTAATACCTAAATAGTAAATAGTGAACCCTAAACATTAACACAAAAAATTATGAAAACCTTGATAATAAAACCTTAATCCTTAATCCTAAACCTTAAAAAATCTAAATCCTAAAATAAAACCCTAGTACATGAAACAAAAACCTTAAACCCTAAACCCTAGTCCAAAAATTAAAAAAAAAACATAAAGCCTAAAATCGAAACCCAAAAATAAAACCATAGTACCTAGACCCTAAAATAAAACCTTAATACGTCAAACATAAACCTAAACCCCAAACCTTAATCCAAAAATAAATCTATAAACCCTATACCCTAAATCCAAAACCCTAAAGTCTAGATCCTAAAACCTAAACCCTAATCACTAAACCTTAAAACCTAAAGACCAAATGGAAACTCCAAACTTTAAACACGAATAATTAATATAAAAGACTAAAAAGCTAAACCCTAATACCTAAATCCTAACACCTAAAGCCTAAATTTTAAACCCTAACTGAACTCCCAAACCTTAAAAAAAATCTAAACCCTAAAACAAAATCGTTATACGTAAAATAAAAATAGAAGACCCTCATCATTATTTTATATTAGGATTAGATCTTTGTGTCCTACTTTTGGCAGAGTTTTTAGGAGGCGATGGAGATGGAGTATCATTTGAGCACGACTTATCACCCATAAATCGAGGACGAAGAGGGTGAATCAGATGTTGGAGGATATGGTGTGAATGTGTATTCTGGACTTCAAGGGTATCTGAGACTAATATTTGCCTTTGGAAGATAAATGGCTTGGAGAAGAGAGAGAGAAGCTATCTCCGGATTCAACCCATTATCAAACACGTAGAGAACGTTGGATTTAATCCACAAAAGCCAAGTAGTTACTTGGTTTAAGTTGCAATTATGCACGATTTATTACTTTCATGATTAGGGATGAAAAATCTGAGAATTAAAGTTAACAAAATTAAAACTTGGTTGATTGATGTAGAGATTTAGATGATAAGGGATCCCTAATTTTAAATTGATTATTAGTTAGGATTAATCATGTTATAATTTCAAAATTAATTCTGAAATTAAAATACTGAGCATGTAAAACTTGGATATAAGGTTCAAATTATGGAAAATTATGAGTTGAATTGATTTGATGTTTGATTTGTAATCCTAGGTGGTTGATATAGGATTAATGATTATTTAGGTGTTATAGTGATGTAGGAACGTTAGTAATTGATGCGTGAGGTCAAATTCATGTTTGGGGAGGCTTAGGACCTCAATTGGAGGCTTTTGAAGGAGAAAACCCAAGGAAGAAGATGCCTAGCAGCCTAATAAATCGAACCGATTCGCTGGGGGAGCGAACCTATTTACTCAACCAAACCGATTTGGTGTGCCAGTGATCGATTCAGTTTGCTAGTCTGCCCAATTTTTATTTGTGTGCTGTTTTGACCCATTAGAGCTTGGGGAATTACCGTAGGGGCTTTCGGGGTACTGTGAGATTATTGGAGAATGCTCTACAGGGTTTGGTACGCGTGATAGACCAATGATAGGTGGGTTCGAATGAGGAGATCGGGAATTACAATGAGTGATTATTTAACTAATTAACCGGGAAGTTGGTACGAACTTTGGGATTGGGTGAACCGTGCATTGTGGGATATGCATACGATTTAATTACTTTATATATATATATAAAGTAATCCCAATATATATATATATATATGTGTGTGTGTGTGTGTGTGTGTGTGTGTGTGTGTGTGTGTGTATGCTACTTGTTTTTTTATTAAACATACCTACTCGGTAGTGCTATCATATGAAGTTACGCATTGTGGGAAATCCACTCAGGCGTTGACCAGGAGACATCAAATTGATTCCCCGGGTCATAGGACTATTGCATTGTCACTATCCATGTGTGAAGATAGATTTTGGTTTGGAGACTGGTTGGGTGCGATGTGGTATGGTTGTAACCCACAGACGTGTCTATGACCGCCTTCGTTATATGTTTTTTCGTTTGGGATTAGTGGTGAGATTCCGACCCGGTGGCTCAGTGTGATGCGTGATGCCTAGAGTCAGGTAGGACATGAGGGATGTATTCGCGAGGTCCATTCTCTGAGGATACGATTATACGTATATAGTGACTGATATATATGTATGTTTATACGATATAGTTTATATATCTATTTATAGCACGAGCGTAGCTATGTTATGTTTATTACCTGAATATTTATATATAACAAGTATGTCATTACAATATTGTTTATGCATGTATACCTAGTGAAGGTAGTTATACTTAGCTAATAGAGAGTATTAGCGGGGATTGGGCTTAGATAGCGGTGATGTGTCCTGATTAAACTGGGTAGTTTAATTAGGATAATAAAATGAACACGTTAGATGCGCACTGTAGTTGAGAGGTGAGGTTTATCTCATATGAGTGCGACTGGTTAGTTATGAAAGTAATACACTACAAGTTTTAATCGATTTAAAGCATTTATCTACATGTAAAATATTTTATACTTTTCAGGCTTTGACTCGCGAGCAATTGTTTTTCCTTATTTTTCTTTTTAAATTTCCTGGTGTGCATTAGCAGCAGCCGAAACCGCATGGATAAATCCATTCTTGCCATTGAAGTAGTGGTGGAAGCTACATGATTTGATTAAGACGCCTTAATTTATTCAATCTAGATAGGATCATTTCATTTCAGTTTTCAGTCTGGGCATGTTGCCCGTAAATGGATAGAATTTTATATTATTGTGAGAGATTTTAGTTAAGTACTCGGTTATCATTTATTTATATTCAGTTGATGCTATACTTTGGTGATCGATGGTTTATTCGGTTCACACTTTTGAATTATCTATGCATGAGGTTTATTCTATTCATCGTGTTGTCTGGTTTTATTTGTACTATATTATATTGTTCGTTGCGACAGTGATGCTAAGAATGAAACCATACTGAGATTCCTGTTTTATTTTAGTAGAGGATTGGCCACCCGGTATTAGAATAGACGGGTTGTTATATAGTCCAAGTATACAACTTTATATTCTTTCAGCTCAAAGAGGTTGACCAACTACAAACCATTGACTTATAAGGTAATATAACCATAAACTAATGATGTTGCATTTGAAAATCGCATATGACTCCAAATCCATAGGTGCTCCCCTCTAGACCTTAGGTAGATAAGAGGAGAGAAGTGTCAAAGTGTACGACAATTAATTAAAGTAGTTCGAACCTCAATTGAGGGTCCTACGTCAATTGCCAAAGGCATTTCACACTATATTAGGTCATAAAAGAGTTATTACAATTTGTGAGACCTCTTAGGCTTTGGCCAAGAGAGTCTAAGGTCTTGCGACATATGTTAATAATCCAAAGGACTTTAAGAAGTAACTAATGGACTTCACGAAGGGTTCTTGAATATTAATATAGGGCTCAACAAGATATACGTGTAAGGCAACTTGAAATTATTCGAGGTACGAGTTTATCCTCTCAACAATGGATTGAGAGAGTATGGAATAAAGAATAAACACTAACAAATTCTAAAGCTCGTAGTTATCTGCAAGGATGATATTCTGAGCGTGAGAATCTCTTAGATTATTTGAGATTAGCTTTTTTATTTCTCTTGAACCCTTTACCAACTTTTCTTTTATATGCAAACTCGAGGAGAGAGAATGAGCGGAGTGTCATAGCAAGGGCATGATGTCTCTTGAGGTCTGACGGTGACAGTAAGGTGGTAGAATGTTGGTCAAACGATTTGCAAGTGATGTAAGAGAGTTGATAAGTTCATTAAATGCAAATAGTACCTTTCAATGCAAGTGGTCTTGAGTAGAGCGGTAGGTGAAATAGTGTTGTGCTTTTCACCAACCCACCAGACTGCTTGGAAAAGCTTTGTTAGAGGTTTTGGGGGCCTGGAACTACCTTAGGAATGCCTTGTGATGATCCTGAGGTCTTTTGTATTAATACAATCTTATGTTGAGTGTTAAGTGACCTTAAAGGTCATTTCTCTTCCGTCTGAGGTCTGCCCTAAGCGTCATACACCATGGTGTTGTGATATTTGAGATTAGTTGAGGAGACATATTAGAATGACGATCCAAATTAGGAAGGATGAGAAGTGACCGAGGTCTACTAAGTGGCTTATCCCTGAGAGGAATGAAAGTCTTGGGGACCAAAAGGTGGGTCGATGTCTTTATTTTATTCCCATGTCTCCCTTGTTTTCTCTTTTTGTGTCCTTATCTTCCATGCACATTTTCATTCTATTCCACACCACTGAAGGCCACTTATGCTCTTGAATTATATTTTGCTAATTGGGATTCTACGCTCGTCCCAGCGTAGATATCGAGTTAATTTAATTTAATCCCTAAAATGTTTACTTATAAAATTTGTACCCCTGAAATAAATTTTAGGACTTATGTTAGAAGTTGTCGACATGTCGTGATCATGTACCTCAACTACGTAACCCAATTTATACCTCGGTTGCTCCATGCTTAAATTGTCAAACCGAATTACTTAGTTCTGATTATGCCAATCATTATAAGGGAGTCCTAAAAGGAAAAGCTTGGTATATAGGACCGGTTTGGTTATGCAATAGCTAAATGGAAGATAAAGCAGAAAGAGGCAAAAAATTCACCATCGATAAAAATGAATGCTTGAAATATCTAAATTCGAAGAAACTTAACTTGATGTGTGAGTGTATATATATATATATATGTTATTTCTGCAAGTTCGACGAATGTTTTTTATCCTCAATTATATGAAATTGACTTGCGCCTGTAAACATTTGGATAACAATTTGTTGACGAGAAGAAAATTAGAAGTGGACGCCTAGAGGGTTTGAGGATAGATTTAAAGATGCTAATAATCATAAGAGGATGACCGCACTAAGTTTTGATTCTAAACCACAAAGTGATTGGAGGTTTTAAGTTCAGTGTGGATGGAATTAGATTGGTTAATTTGATAATTACTTAGTTATAATTGGATTAGTTTTTAATGAACTATTCTTTGGTCAAATAAAAAGGTAGGGGGAATAAATGCAAACTACTTTTAAGTCATGCTTGGTTCGTATTGAAATATTACTCATTTTTGTGAATGGTTTCTTCACCTATTTGGTAGTTGAAAAATGTTTGTATAAAACTATAAAAAGTGTCCCAACATAATTATGTTATATTTGATAATTAATTAACAAAACTTAACTTAACCAAATGGGCCCAAAAACAAACTCGTGGCACTTACTTGCATGGATGCTAACATGGAGAAGAATTCTTTGCACTGTTGAAGGAAAGCCCTATCTTTTGCAGTTTATTGGTGAGTTCGATTAGTAAATAATTTACTTCCTCTACCTAAAATCATAATAGCTCGAGAGAGAGAGAGAGAGAGAGAGAGAGAGAGAGAGAGAGAGACCAACATTATAATCAAATGTCTGGATAAATTGATCAAATAATAAATAAACTCATTCAAAGTTTGTGAGGCTTCATTTTCTGGACAAAGGAGAGTTAGGCGCGTGAGGAAGATTGATTTTATGAGGGTGACTAGTGGGAATCCAACTTAAGGTTTTTGAGGCTTCATTTTTTGTATTTTGTTTCATTTCAGTGTATCCATACCCATGGATTTGTGCAAGATAAGGTTTTGGGAACATGGAGTTAGTTGACCATAGTCCTAACCTTGATGTTCATAATTTTAGTAAGGGATAATGGATGGAGCAATAGCTTGATGTTGTTGTGGCCTTAGAACATTATTAGTGTGCGCATTGTAATAATTGTAATTGTCATGTGGTGGTAGGATCAACATTGTCGCACGAGGAGACCTTTGATCCCAACCAAATTCTCCTCTTGGAGGAGCATACTATTGCGGAGGATAATTGCCATAGGATGGAGGTGAGGATTGGAGACTGTGAGAAGGGTGTGGACCTCATTGCAAATAATCGTATCCGGTTGTCTATAAAGGATGTTGACATCGACTTCCAGGTCCCCATTAAAATTCGACAGGTTCATGTGGCCAAAACCTTGATGATTAAAGGAAAATAAAAAAAGATGTTAGCAACTTTAGTCAATTTCATTCTTAGTTTAGAATCGAAAGGAAATGAAAGGACTCGTGAGTGTCAGTTAAATGTGGAGGCCACTAGATAGCAAACAAATGTAAAAATAATGGGTATGAATGTTAAGTTGGCAAGAAAAAACCCTATAAAGATAACCATTAGAGCACTTGATGTAGAGGAGCGAGTAATAATATGCACTGACATATTAACAGTAAATCGATTATACTACACAAGGATGAAAAAAATGAAATAAAGTTAATTTAACAAATAACAACTAGTTTATTTAGGGTTTGGCAAGATTATCACCAATAATTAATGTGTGACGCATTATCTCATTAGTATAGGAGATTATGTGGGTTATGGAAATTTTGAATATATGCAACACATCTCTATGGGCTGCCCTAAATCTAGGGATGTTGGTGTTGCTTTTTGAGAGATGAGAAATGGAATATATGTTTGATTCTTTACAGAAATACAACAAACAATTCAATTTTTGGCAAGTAACATATTAGTAGAATTACAAATAATGTGTAAATGCTATCTCAAATTAAATTGATATAATTAAGGCCACTCTTAATATTACCTCAATGATAGAAATACTTCTACCGCAATACATAAACCAAAAAGTGCAGGCAATCAACAAATTCTTACCTTAAATGAAATACAAAATAGTTTCACTCCTCAAGTTGCACCTTTTACAAAATTGAATGAAACTTTATTAACAGGCAATTTAACACTATCCCTATTAAATATTCTACACATGACAAAGAACAATATATGATATTGTGACGTAAGAAAACACGCTACATCGACAACATTTGTCGATGTTTTATTTTACAACAGAATTTCTGAATGCAAAGTAAAATTCCTAAGTAGAATTTAGGGATCATTTTATAGCAACATTTACCATGTAAAATAAGGACTCTTTCTCATTTTTCAGCTTTTAGTTGTGTTTGATAGCACTTATTTGCCCTAGAAAATAATTCCAACTTACACTGAGGTACTCACATATGAAGCACAGAAAACTAATTTTCCATGGAATTCAATTCTTTGGGGGTCCCCAAAGAACTGAATTCCAGGAAACTAATGACTTGGAAATTAATTCCACCCCCTTCTATCAAATAGGACCTTAGGGGCAAAACTGCCATATGCATCGATTTTATCGTGAAGCACGAAGTTATATTGAAACCCAAAGTATCCATTAGAAGCTCCCCAATTAAAGCACCTTTTTCTCTACAATCCACCAGTTTCTTCTAGAGATTATATTTACAATTAGTTGAAAAAAGAATAATAATAAATATAATGCAAATAGATACTAAAATGAGTTATTAGTACTATCAACAAGGTGAGCGAACTTCTTTTGGCTTGATAACAACTTTAACCTATCCCTGCTTTTGCATCCAAAACCACGGTACAGGCCTTTGTAACAACTTACAAAACGTGAGTTGCCTGTTGACCTATACATAATGATGACGACTAATAGCTACAAAGTGGTAACATAAGTTGATCCACCATTTCTCCAGTACTTACAAGTCAATATAAGAGATAAGATAAATATATTGATACATGACTAATATCTATTAGCTATAAACATACTAAGTAATGGATACATTTACCTCTTTCCCAAATCAAAAGTTTTAATTACCTTTTTGGAACATTTCAAATAAATAATCACGTTTGAAAAACTACTATATAAAAAGTAGGTGAGAAAACAAGTTATTCATCCTAATAATACCTATGAGAGAACATTTATCTTATTTGGCCTCACCCGGAGTAATATACTAGCATATGAAGAGACCACAAGATGAGGAGAGATAATTTAATTCGTAACTATGAAAACAAACATAAGAAAATAAGTAAAAGTTCTAGTTTTACGGGTCACTCAATTGCATGTAATAAGCCTTTTAAACCCTTAGATTCCCCCTATAGGACAAATGAAGTCTCATGAGTATTTGCAACATAAAATTCAACTCCTTAGTGGTTATCGTAGTTTCATATTACATGAATGTTCAACAATATTCCTAAAATATTTTCAATAAGATAACAATCATATTCACTTTAGCATCACAATTCACAAAGTCTATCCATCATAAAGTCACTCCATGAGGTTGAAATCTAAGTGTGTATGAGAGTCAGAGTGATGTCCAAGGTGCATAATCAAGGTTTCAAAGCTAAAACAACCTATATTTCTATCCAAAATTTTGCTTTGACCCAATTCTCTCTAGGGATGCACTCTAAAATAGAACACTCAGATGTTGGTGTAATTCTCGATATATGTGAGATATAATAGAGTAAATGTAAACAAGTTCAAAATCTCACATATAAATACGAAAAATGTTTTATAATGAATAATAAATAATTTCATTATAGGAAATCATTCACTAGATGAGTTGAAATGCTCTCAAGTTACCCCGCTCAATCTTTACACCTCCAAATCATATTCCTCCTAAGATCACAAACGAATTTGTAATTTGGTTATAATGTAGGCTAAGGTAGGGGCTAAGAAATGAAGGTAAAAGGATTCGAAAATGCTTGGTAGTAATGTTTCAAAATACAATGAGAATCACGTATTTAACTGGGGCAATCAAGAATTCATTTTAAAACCTTCACTTTTCCCTTTTCCCTTTTTCTTTATTTTTTCTTTCTTTTCTTTTTTTACACTTGTTTTTTTTCTTCATTTTTTTCCTTCTCTTTTTTATTTATTTTTTCATTTCAACTCTTGACATCCGTTTTACAAACACACGTGCTATCATACAAAATTTCCATCCATATTCCCAATCAAAAGGGTCAATAGCGTATCTATGGGTTATACTTCTAATGTGGAGTGGGCTAGGGATATCTGGTGTAAGAAAGAACGGCTAAATAAAGGCTCAAGGGGCTAAAAATAGTTATAGGTAAATATATGAGTAGGATAAGGCTAAATGGTGAGTGAGAGAGGGCCTATGATCCTTTCTTAGATTTCATATAACTTTTTAGTGTCAATAATTTTTTAGTACTTTTACTTGAGTCCATTCTGATGATATATTCATCTAGCTACCAACCAAAATAAGGATAATATGATTATTCAACGAATAACACTTTTCAAACGATGACTAGATTAAATGTATAAAACTCTCACAATGGGAATGACTCTAAAACTCACTAGGGTTATAGTCGCCACTTTTTTCTCAAGATTTCTGGGTCAATTTAGTTAAAAAATCTCAATTTTACAATTAGTTTATGCATTATACTCAAAAGGTCCCGAGATTTCATGAATATAAATCATTCATGATAAAAACATAATTGGTGAACTAGAACACTAATGCAAAAATATAATAATAACCGGTTCAATTTTAATGGGTATGCATCACAAGCACATAATGTGAAATTAGAATAAACTACATTGGAGAAAAAATAAATAAAGAAAAAGAGATAAAAGAAATAAGAAAAGAAGACTAAATTTCAATTCTTTTTTTATATTTAGATTTTTAGAACAAAGGTTGTCCACACACGCACACCCCAACTAAATTCGGCATTGCCCTTAATGTCAGTATATAGACAAAGGTCTAGCGAGTATGCATAAATGAGAGATAAATGGGAAATAGATATCACCTCGCTTTTGAAGAATGACAACGAAGAAGATAAGCCTGTAATAAAACAAAAGAGAAATCAACTACATACATGATAAATGTGATTGTTGATGTCTAAAAATGCACTAAATCCAGATTTATAATCAAAGATAACAATATAACAAGTAACTCAAATCACACACACGAGATAAGAGATTTTTAGAGTGGTTCAACTGTAAAATAACCTACATCCACTGTTGGTTTTATTCAGTAGGGTTTACAATAGCTCAATATGGAGTGCATATGAGTGATTCGAGTTGTCCCTCCAGCTGAGGGAGTATTTCATATTTATAATGGTGTAAAACCCTAGATGAAACGCCTTTATATTGCCAAACGTTTACCTCTGTGTATAATAAATGAAACCCTTGGAATTCAGTGCTGGTTGGCATCCCATTCGAGCAACTTTTAGTATTCCTGATGGTTGGCATTCTGGGGTTGGTCGGTTATCCAATCGACTATGTATCTCTAATGTCGATCAAGGTAGCTAGTCGGCCATATAGGAGGACATATATAAATTTATCATTGATCCATATAGAAGGATGATTTTTACATATTACAAAATCTCCCAATGCTCAATGATTGATAATTGATGGAAAGTATGGAGTAGTTGGTTCAAGAAATTGTTCGGTGTATTATTTTGAGAGTTTGGTCGACAGTTGACTTCCCACACTTGTAAATTTTTGTAAATAACTCAACCTTTTTTGAACTGTCAAAGGATACAACAATCTTTTAATGCTTCAGGAGGCGTACAACCGACGATAGCTATATAGTTCGTTCAGTTAATCAATTTATTCCCATTTATCGAGGCAACCTATAAATATAAAGAAATTTCCCTCCTTTTTTTTTACCACAAATCTTCTGTACTCAAGAGTTTTCTTTCTTCTCCAAGCTTTCTTTGTGCCATCGTTCATTCTTGTTGCATTTTTTTCTTCAGTTCTCGTAATCACCTTTAGATTCCTGTAAGCCTTCTTTCCCTTTTTCTCTATGTTATAATCTTTTCCTTTGTTTCCACTATGGTTCACATAGTATATGAGAGTTAATTAGACGAGTTTAGAGAAAAAGAACAAAAATATATTGGTAGATTTACAGATAGCCCAGGATCCTATAAATGTGTATTCACTTCCTGGGGGTCATTGGATCCCTACTGTGTTCATTGCTTAATGTTGCATTACTTTTCCCCCAAATCCTCTTTTTCTTCAGTTTTGCCAATATTTTGATGTGGTTCTTGCCAAAGTAGCACCCAATACTTGGAGGATTGTAAACACTGTACATAGGCTGAATGAACTTTATGGGATCCATATTGGGGTCTTGGAGTTGATGTTCTGCTATAAGTGGGGTACTGTTGAAGAAAATACATATTATTTAAAGATTGGGAAAGCTAATAGGGCTTTAATACTAAATCTACCAAATTCCAATAAGGATTATTAGGATTATGGTGTAGTTGTAAAGAACTGTTAACATGCTCTCCTCCCTACTGGAGTATCTTATAGTGGTCTCAGATCTACTTAATCAGGACATGGCATAGGCTGTAATTCTGTTAACTATTTTTCCTCTTTTGTTATGCATTCCCGATGTTTTGTCGACTAACTTTGCTATTTTTTTAATGCATAGGAAAGTAAGAAAATATGTCCCAAAGAAGAGGAAATTAACCTTGAAGAGCTGAAGTTTCTGTGGGGACTTAATCAGAGAGTGGGAGAAGGACATCCCCGATCATATTCTTTGTTGTTAGAGTACAAAAGTTCTATCATATCTTTTATTGCCCGACCAACACTCATGATACCCTAAATTACAATAAACTTATAAGAAGACCCTATACCTACTTCCTCAGCCACTGAATTTGTTGGTGCTAAATTTATCCAGGGGGAACTTCTTCCTCCTTTGAATCATTTTATATTTTTAAAATCCCCATCTCTTCCTCAACAGACATGACGAAGAGGAAGACGCCTAACTTGTTGGATTGGCCATTATCTCCTCCCCCAAGAAAAGTACTGATGCTGGTAATAAGCCAGTTAAGAAGAAGTCCCGGGCCATTGAGAAGAGGCTTATTGGTGCTGATGAGACTTAAACTATTGAGCCTCAACTAAAGTGGTTAAAGAGCAATTTGCCTGATCCTAAAAAAATAGGCCCAGAAAACACCAGCTGACCAGTATGCATTGGATGCAAATAAGACTTTCGACCAACAAGAATTAGTGAGAAGAATTCATGCTGACCTTGATATTGGGTCAGCCTCTGATGCTGTTAACCCTGGACTGGCCAGGGGTTTGATTAAGTTCGGGACATTTCCTGCTGATAAAGATGCATCAACCCCCATGTCTAGGTCCAGGCGGACTAAGAGGGCTTGCCATAACTTGACATTAGTAATCTTCTCACTGTTTTTCTCTTTTCTCTATATTGCTGAATTCCTCTTAATCATCTTGTGTTGTTCTTTTGCTAACTTTGTAATTTTTGGTTGACGATGGGGAAGGACGACCAACTGAGGTTCTCTCCTAGCGAAGTGGAAGAGGACTTTGAAGGCTTAAGATAATCCTTAGAGGCTTCCCGACAAGCTTTGGAGACAAAGCAAAAATTCTGAGAAGAGGATTTAAAAAAGGCCAATGACCGAGATACTGAGGCTAAAGGTCAAATAAATGCTATCGATGAAAGAGATACAGCTATCGAGAAGAAGCTGAATGATGATAAAGGTAAGGCCAAGGGTACCGAGGACAAGCTTTCAGACACCACAACTCGGGCGCAAGTTATTGAAGACAAGGTGGTTGGATTGACTTCAGATGTGACTTTATTGAAGGCCAAAGGTAAAGCTGCCTTTGATAACGGTTGGGATAAGTACCTCTTTATGACATCCACTCAAATTGAGTATGCCAAGAAGCTGTCTTTCAAGGAAGGTTGGTCGGCATAGAGGAAAACTCAGAGCTTTTCCAATGGCTTTATCCTAGTACTCCTCTGCACTTGGATGAGGAATTGGATGATGAGAAGGGGTATAAAAAGTCTTTTATGATGCCCATTGATTATTCAATGGTGCCAAATGCTAGTGCCGACCAACCTGCTACTAGCCAAGACTATGCCAAGGGTAAGAAGAAGGTCTAACTCCTTATTAACAAGTTTACTTTTTGTCTTTTCTTTCTTAATGATGTATTAGCCATTGTACTTCAATGATTAATCAATGAAAGAATAATTTTTCTTACCTCAACTCTTTATGCCTTTGAATGATCTTTATTCATATTGGTTTGTCATTTTTTATATTGTCTACTTCTTTGGATTTATCCTACAAACTCATATATTTGTGACTTTCCAGTTTGATGCTAGGAAGAAGGCCATTATTTATGCTGAATTCGAGTTACTTCGGCGGTGCAGGAATCTCTTTAAGGCAGGCCATGCTCCTTTGTCCGAGGAAGATTTATCGGGGTTGCTTGTCCCAGATGTGTCTGCTCAAGTGAAAGAATCTTACATCCATATCCACTGCTTATTGAATAGAGCAGTGGAAAGTAATGCTAGTTACTATGAGATGATTCAGAGGATGCAGGAAGATCACAAAGTATCCAAAGCATTACTCCATTCTAATTACGAAGACATTATAAGGCACTGAGTGAAAGTTGTGTCTTTAACCATAAATTCAAAGATATTACTTCTGCTGTGCACAAGAGAAAATTATCCTTGAAATAAGATTTAGAAAGTTCCCGATCAATTGCTGCAATGCTGGAGAAAGAAAATAATGCCTTAAGGAATGAGGTAGAGCCTCGACAGTCTAAAGAGGTCAACTATCACTGGTCCAGATGAGGGTGTTTCCTTTTTAGAGACTGAGAATGCAAGGCTGTTAGAAGAATTGAAGACTTTATAGAAGAGAAGAACCAAACTAGGGAAAGCTTCCAGGAAAAGTATAGTTGTTCGACCAACCATTGAGGAAGAGAGGACTAAGAAAACTCTTGCCGACCAAACTGCCCTACTGTAATCTTCATTAAGAAACTCCAGGATTAAGTTGATAGGCTAACATTCCATTTTCATAAGCAGTCAAGGGAAGTTTGGATGGATGGATATAATGAAGACTTGATTCGCAAGGATGATCATCTTGCCCAAAGCAATCGTGAAGGCTACAAATGGGGTGGACTAACTTATTAACCTTGCTGAAGTATGATCAAAACAGTAATTTGTGGCACTGGAAAGACCCAAGTTTCTTAAATTATGCCAAGCCTTCCTTCAAATTAGATTGTCATTCCTCAATGTCTAATACACAAGTATTTGGGTGATTATGGCCTCAATAATGAATGCAAGATGGTTCGTCCTCCTCGTTTGCTTGATAAGCCGAGCAGTAGCAATAGGCAGATGCTAAGAGATTTCAATACAATAAATTCTCCATATACCCTTAATGATCCTCCTGTCGGGATGGGTAAGGCAAAAGGAAAGCATCCAGTAGAATAAATCCATACTTATTGTACTACATTTTGATCAATGAATCCTATTGTAATACACTTTGAATTAATGAGATGAAATTATTTTTGATTGAGTTCTCTTTATTCAAGCTTATGGTTGATATTAATCTTTTTGTCGACTAGGTAATGTGTATAATGATTTAATAATCGGATTATAGACTAAATAACCTGCTCTAATGTTTAATACTTGATTCATGTTTGAATCATTTATACGACCTTAGATTCGACTAATGCACTTAGAAAAAATTATAAATAGGTTCATTGTACTAAGTTATAGCATTAATTATTAGTGAGGACCAAATGTACTAGGAATGTATAATTATTCCAGTGTTTTAACCTGGTCGGGTAAAACCTTTAATTAAGAAATTTTACTGCCTTCTTGTTCATGACTTGACGAGGACAAATCATGCATGAAGTTTTAACTTTTCTGAAGTTGGAAAAGTTTGAGCCATGCACTTTTTTAAAGTTGGATCTTTTTTTACGAGGAACTTTTCTGAAGTTAGAAAATTTTGAACCATGCTCTTTGGCGAGGAACTTTTTGGAAACTTTTTTGAAGTTGGAAAAGTTTGGAAAATTTTGAATTAAAATTGGTTATTAATTTATGGGAATTTATGAGTTATGGGACCATACTCCCAAAAAAACACAAAAAGGATGTACAGTGGGAAAAAACATGAAATATCATTAACTTGAATAACCAATTACATTAAAAATGAAATTTCTAAAAACTGAATCACTGATAATACTTGCGCAGGTGGTCTGCATTCCAAGGATTCTTGAATTCTTCTCCTTCCAGAGTTTTCAAGCGATAAGTTCCTGGTTGGATAACCTCCGAGATATGGCATGGAACATGCCAATTAGGCTCTAGCTTGTTGCTCCTATGGATCACCTTTTTTAGCATCAAATCTCCCCGTTTCAGGTTGTTCGGCTTGACCCTTCGATTATAAAACTTTGCCATTTTTTATTGGTATGCAACCATCAAAATAACAACATCTTCTCGGACTTCTTCTATCATGTTCAAATCTAATCGCCTCATGAGATCACTCTTGGGTTAATCAAAGTTCAATATCTAATGAGTCGGCAGACTTATTTCCACTGGTACAACTGCCTCAGTGCCAAAAGCTAGCATGTATGGGGTTTCCCCCGTTGTTGTTTCGGGAGTAGTCCTATATGCCCAAAGGACGTGTGGAGTTCATTAATCCAGCTGCCTTTAGCCTCATCCAAACTTTTCTTCAACCCATCTAGTAAGGTTTTATTGGTGATTTCTGTCTGGCCATTGTACTATGGGTGTCCTGGTGCTGAATATAGTTTTTGGATGCTAGACCTAATATAGTATTCTTTGAATTCTTTGTTATCAAATTGAGTGCAATGTTCGGTGATGAAGGCATAAGGCATGCCATACCTGCAAATGATATGCTTCCATATGAACTAGAAGTCCCTCTGTTAGGGCATATTAATCAAAGGCTCAACTTTCACCCATTTGGTGAAGTAATCAACTACTAGAACCAGATGTTTAAACCTTCCCTTAGTGGTCGACAGTGGTCCGACCATGTCAATTTCGTAGATAGCGAAAGGCCATAAAGAAGTGATAGTGTTAGACTTGCTCCTGGTCTTCTGTGGATGGTAGCAAACTTCTGGCATTTATCACACTTCTTGGTGAAAGCAACACAATATGCTTTCATCGTTGGCCAATAGTAACCTTGCATTGTTGTCCGTTGTCTTAGAGACCTCCCGGTTGTGTGAGCTCCACATGAGCCTTCATGCACCTCTTTTATCAAATCATTTACTTCGTTTGGATGAACACAAATAAGTAAGAAAATAGTGTATCCTCACCTATACAAGACATATTTTTCTAATACATAATTGGATGATTTGTACCTCATCTTTTTGGCTTCCTTCTGGTTAGATGATAGTGTTCATCTTTCGATGTATTCTCTAATTGGGTCCATCCATAAAGGAACTAACTCCACAAAGATGACGCTGGCTTCCATCCCATTAATGCTTCTATGGGAGAGAATTTCTACTGGATTGTTGGCCAAAGTTCTATCTAAGTTGTTAAAGCAAGCCGAGCAAGAGCATCTGCTTCGGCATTCTCTACCTTAAGAATCCTTACCATCCCGACTGAATTGAACTATGAAATAATCTCCATTGATTTTTTATGATATCTCATCAGAGATTCTCCATTGACGCCATAAATTTACTGCATTTGATTAATAATTAGCTGTGAGTCACTATGTACAAACACCTCGTCAACTCCCAATAAAGAAGCCAATTCTAATCCTGTGATCAATGCTTTATATTTGATCTCATTGTTGAAAGCCTTGAATTAGAATCTTAGAGCATATTCCACATCCAAGTTATTCAAAGTGTTGATGATGAGGCCTGCTCCACTTCTAGTAGCACATGAGGATCCATCTATAAATAACTACCATATTAGAATACTATCGGAGAACTCTTCTTCTGTCTGCACTCCTTGCCAGAACATCTTCTTGCTCTGTTGAATTCTTTCTTGAGCATCCGACGAGTCAGGTTGATCGGCCACAATCTCTGTTTGCTTTTGAACTAAATTCTCTTCCATAAAAGTCTGCTCGACAAGCAAATATGGATTATGTTGCTCCTTTGCATATGTGAATTCAACAATGAAGTCTGCCACTGTTTGGCCTTTTATTGTAATTTTGTGTTCATAACTAATTTTTATACTCTCTTAATTCAACTGCCCAAGACATTAACCTTCCAGATTTTTCTGGTTTATGCAATGCTTGTCGTAAAGCTAAATCCGTGTAGACGACAATGATGTGGGCTTGGAAGTATGGCCTCATCCTCCTAAGGGCTAATTTCTCCTGGCGTGGATATCTAATTTTCACTCCTCAACATGCCTTGCTAGTATAATATACTGGCCTTTAAAATCCTCCATCCAGTCGAATCAAAGCTGAACTGACAACTGACTCTTAAACAACCAAGTATAAATATATTTTTTTTCCCAGAACTGGTCAGGAAAGGAGTGGGGGAGAGCCCAAGTATTTATTCAAATCCAGGAAGGATTTTTACCATTCGGTATTCCTTTCAAATGTCCTTCTAAGCACCTTAAATATTAGAAGACTTTTATCAGTTGTTCAGGAAATAAAACGGTTCAATACAACTACTCTTCCTACTATCTTTTGAACATCTTTCTTGTTGGTCGGGGAATGCATTTAGAGTAAGGCTATAATTTTATTGGGATTTGATTTTATTCCCCTTTGATTGATAATGTACCCTGGGATCATTCCTTCCTATACCTCGAAGATACATTTGGTTGGGTTGAGCTTCATCTGATGTTTTTCCATTAAATGTTTGAGTGAAGTCTGTAATGTGGTCGGCAACAAATGTGCTCTTAGTGAGCATATCATCTGCATATACTTTCATGTTTTTACCGATCTTGTCTTTGAAAACCTTATTCACTAATTTTTTATAAGTAGCTCCAGCATTCTTCAACCCAAAGGGCATGACATTGTGACAATAAGTTCCTCGGCTGGTAATAAAGGTAGTGCTTTTGCTTGTCTTATGGTTTCATCTTAATTTGATTATAACCAAAATAAGCATTCATAAAATTGAGTAACTCATGGCCTGCTGTGGAATCGACTAATTGATCAATACTTGGTAAAGGGAAATGATCTTTTGGACATGCCTTATTAAGATACATGAAACCTACACACACGCACCATTTGTTATTTTTCTTCTTGAATATTACCACATTAGCCAACCAACTAAGGTACTTGACATCTTCAATGAACCATGCTCCCAGTAATTTCTCCATTTCCTCCTGGATTGCTGTATTCTTCTCAGGGCTAAAAACTCTTCGTTTTTGCTTGATTGGTTTAGAGCTTGGATAGACATTAAGCTCATGGCACATGAAGTTTGGATTAATTCCCGACATATCTTCATGGCTCCAAGCGAATACATTTTTCCTTTCTCTAAGGAATGTAATTAATTCCTGTTTGAGAAAAGGAGACAATCTTGAACCGATCTAGTTGGTTCTTTCTTGGTTCTCATCGTCCAGTACAACATCTTATGTTTTTTCCATAACTTATCCATTTACCAACTTATCTTATTCCCGTGGATTCAGAGTGTCAATGTGGAAAGTGGTTGTACCTTTTATTTGGATTTCCTGTTCGTCGTACGGAAGTATAATAACATTCCCTAGCTTCCTTTTAATTGCCATTTACAATACCGACTCCATAATTTGTTAAAAATTTCATGCATTGATGCATTATAGATAACACAACCTCTAACTGCTTTATCCTCAGTCTTCCTTGGATGATATTATAAGTTGACGGGATATTTTTGTCTAATACAAAGAAATAAATTCTTTCTCTCCTGCTCACCGCCCAGGTGTCAACCAAAACTTCCAACTTGATCATTCCCAATGGGTAAACTTTTTCTCCTGCAAATCCAATTTGAGGTCTATGATATGGCTCTAGCTTACTGTCCTTCAGCCCTAAGCTTTGGAAACAGTTGTAGAATATTACATGAACTGAACTCTCATTATTAACCAATATCCTTGCAACTCTGCTACGATGAACCCTTCATGTGATAACTAACGGTTCATCGTGAGGATAAAGGATCCCACTCAGATCATTTTTGGAGAATCTGATCACAACCTGTCTCTATTGACTTTCCTTGGCTGACGACTATCACTAGATTCAGGCATATCAATATGTGTGACAGTTGGGCAGGCCTTGGCTTTATTTAAGTAATCTTTCCTTTATGTAATTGCATCTCATCCTCCAGCATCTCCTCCGGCGATGAAGTGGCATCCAAAAGATATCATGCCTACTGTAACAACCCGTACTTTTGGGGATAATTAAATTCCATAATTGGTTGTAAATTAGAAATTTGGGGAATTTCCCGGAATATTAATTTTTGGAATTTTCAAGGATTAGATGATTGTCGATGGGTGTTATATTTACTTTTGGGATTAAGTGAATATAAGTTGGAGTATTTTAATTATATGTCGCGGTTGAGCGACAAAAGGTAAGATTTTAAATGGGAAAACCCGCATTGAGAGATATTGGGTTAAATTAGTGGGTTGCGATCAAGTACCTCGAATGGAGATTTCGAGTGTGCGGTTGGTCTCGGAATGGCCGAGATAGTCAGAATAGCATATCCGATAGTCGAAATTGAGTTTTCGAAATTTTTGGGCTATTAGGAACTCGTAATTGAGTAAACGGGTCATTTTTAGGTTTAAAGGGATAAACCCTCATTTCTCCCTATATAAGGCATGAGAGGGGGAAAGAAAAGAGAGGAAAGAAATAGGAGAAGAGAGAGAGGAAGAAAGGGAGAAGAAAAAGGGGGATTTCGGCCAACCTCCGCGGGATTCGACTCGGGATCGTCGGATTTTATCCACGAGGCAAGTATTTACTTGCTTTATTTATTTTGGAGCATAAATCTCATATCAAAATTTGGTATAAACAAATCAGAAGATTTTCGGGATGGGATTTTATGAATCGAAATGGGTTTTCGGAAAATAAACGAGTAAACCCCGACTTTTATCCAATTTGAGAAATTAGAAAATTATTGAAATCATTTGTTGGTTTTGGGTTCTAGGACGTTTATAACCCATTTTTATATGTGTACATATCGTTGTTTGAGGTTGAAGGACGTTGGGGTAGGTGATAAAAGCTTGGTAGAAGCTTTAATGGCTGAAACAGCTTCTCGGAGAAGAAGCTGTCCGAAGCGATCGATCGATCGAGGGTATTGGATCGATCGATCGACCATTGATCGATCAAGGGCCATGGGTCGATCGATCGACCCTTCAGGATTTTTGACAATTTTGCCTAGGGTTATGAATTCCTACTTTTATGGTTTTAGCCTGTTTAATTAAGAAATTAAACATTCAATTAAGAGGACTTATTCCTAGCCATTTGAGGAATTTATAGGGGTTAGGAGAGTGCTAAATTGGTGTGGCACTAAAATCATATTTTTGAGGAAAATAAAGGGATTAAGAAAATAAAGGTTTAGGGTTCCTAAAATAGAGCGGGGACCTATAAATTATTATTTAAGTGAAGTGTATACCTTGGATTAATTGGGTAACATCCAAGACTTATTTAATTATGGATGTTCGGAGTGAGTGACACCCGAGGGAGTTATTTTGCGAACGATTATAGCTAAATAATTGTGTGAATGGGAAAAAGCAAGTATGTATGGAATTAGTGAGTAACTCCTACGAGGCGACTAGGACGAAATTTGGGTTGTAGGTTAAAGATAAGTTGAGGGTATACTTATCATACGATTATGAAACGAGATATTTGGAGAGTATATAAATCCCAAACAACGATTAAGGTGTGGGGCGTATTTAAGTAGTAAGATACTTAATTATTATTATGAAACGAGCAATTGTAGCCATATCTACATTTGAGGAATGATAAATGTATATATTTATATATACAATGTGATTAAAATATATATAATATGACACGGATATGTGTATATATATATATATATATGTGTGTGTGTGTGTGTGGATGGTATATATATATGTGAAGCATACCCCCTCTAATGCTATCATTGGGAAGTTGCGCGATGAGGGTGAGCACCCTGGCTTGAGGATCAGGGTGTGGATATTCCCCAGGTCATAGCGTCCATTATTATATTATGTGATTTTTTATTAGGGATGAGACATGGTGGGTATGTTTCGTCTCATTGCCGGGGAGGAA
Source organism: Sambucus nigra (assembly GCA_949130495.1). Taxonomy (NCBI): domain Eukaryota; kingdom Viridiplantae; phylum Streptophyta; class Magnoliopsida; order Dipsacales; family Adoxaceae; genus Sambucus; species Sambucus nigra. The sequence goes on along the minus strand of OX422223.1, from coordinate 260,518,960 downwards.
CTATGACCGCTTCCCAGACGTTGTGATATTTTTTACCACGAAGTAGGTGTCATTTAGTCCTACCGGTGGTCCCCCGGATGCTACGTGAGTGAGGCACTGGAAGAGGATAGCATTGAGAGACCGCATCCTCGAGTTATAGCTCGGTGGGATGGTTATTATACTTGTGTGTATAGTATATTACTTGTGTATGAAAACAAGGTAATATATATCTCTATTAGAGTGAAGAAATAAAATGAAAAAGGATAAATTCTCAGTCCAGGAGATTCTATCCGGATGTGCATTATAAAAATGAATATAGAGTAAATCTCAATCCGGGAGATTCTATCCGGATGTGCATTATAAAAATGAATATAGAGTAAACCTCAGTCCGGGAGATATGATCCGGATGTATATTGTAAGATGTATATGAGAGTGAGTATGATATGTATACTATTATATAAGTATGTTTATATATTCGTTTTGTACTAAGGGCCTAATGGATCTCGACCATTGACACTGCCAAGTAGTAGTATATCGGGAGGGTTCCTTATTTGGATTTCGCTTCGTGAGACACCCCACGCACGAACTTAGCACAGTGTTAAGAATGGAGATAAGTTTAGCCCTTAGTACTTGGGTTGTCGAGGTTTCTAGCAGACGGGTGAATTAAATTAGTTAGGCGGAGTAGCTTAACTAGGATGTTTTGGACGAGTGTGTTAGGCGTGCACTATTAGAAGAGGGGTGAGGGGTATCTCATGGGAGTACGATACCAATTTAAATATGAGATAAACTTATTTTTTTTAAATAAAGCATTTATGCACTTGCAAAATATTTTTACAACTCGTGCTCTGACTCGTTTTCCTATTTTTCTTTCTTGCTATATATATTATATATATATAGGTGTCCAGACACAGGGACGCCTGGATGATGATTCCTTCGAGTCAGACGTGTACTGCGGCAGCTCTGGATGCATGCAGGTTTTCAATAGACGCTTCTATCCTTGTAATCTAGATAGGAGGTATTGTATATACATTCGGGATAATAACCCAACTGCTGTTATTTATTCTTTTTCCGCCTTTTATGCTGATTCGATTTGGTTGTATCATATTTGAACCGAGTGTTCGGTTATTTTATCTCTTTCCAGTTTTATTTATATAATTTGTGTGGATGTTTTCATTGTGTAGTTGTTTAAAAAGATTTGTTAAGTAAAATTTTGATGCCAGCCTAATAGGTTATTAGTAATTAAATTGGTCTTCGATAGTGATGCTGAGAACGATCCATATGCGACTCCTATTTTAATTTGATATAGGAGTGATCGCCCGGTATTTTATTAGGCGGGTTGTCACACCTACCTCCACCTCTGGTTTATCAGGATTCTCCAGCAAGTCTGGATCTTCCTCAGAATCATCGTTTCTTTCTCTTTTATTGTCATCCCTTGCTCGGGCTAGAGATCTAGACCTCTTCCGATCATTTCGATTGCCATCTTGATTAAAAAACTTGCTCAATTTTCCCTGTCGAATAATATTTTTAATCTCATTCTTTAGTGCAATGCAACTGTTGTTGTTGCGCCCATGATCCGTATGGAAATCACAGTACTTGGACTTATCCCTCTTGTTGGGGACTATCTTCAACTTTTCAGGCCAATTCAATTCTCTGTTCCCTTTGATTTCCTCCATGATATGGTGAACACCGTTGTTGAGCAAGGTATATTCATCATACTACTTTATCCGATCCAATTTTTTTATCTTTCTAGTCCTTCTTAAAAGAATTAGAACTATTTTTCTGACCTTCACCCTTCGTCTCAGGAGATTCCTTGGCTACCATAACTTCCTCGATATTCATTATTTTTCCAGCTTTAGCCATTAATTTTGTCATTATTTTGGGGGGATTCTTCGCTAAAGCATAGTAGAGATCTTTAACAAGTAACCCACTCATAAGTGCTGCAACAGTTGTTTTCTCCTCATAGTCCCCCACCTCTAGTTTTTCATTATTAAAACGTGTAATATACTATCATGTAATTTCTCCCGAATTTTATCGCACCGTCAAGAGATGAGTGACACTCTTGATTGGCTTAGACCCAAAGAAAAAGTTATTGTGACACCCTGCCTAATTAACTCCGGGTGATCAGTCCTAAATTAAGTTAGAACAGGTTTCTCAGTTGGATCGTCCTTAGCATCACTGTCGTCTTTTTAATTACTAACCACCTAAGTGCGAAAAATTAGACCGGTGTCAAGTTTTATCTTTAATTAACTCGAATGTAATCTCATGCGAAAAATAAAATAACGCAATTAATCACAATTAACTAAAACTACCATACATAATTTAATGACTAACCGAATAAACCATCGGCCCAAAATAAAGACAAGTAATCAATCTCAACAAGTCTGACAGAAACTAAATGAACTGTGAGCGACATGCTCGAAATAAATGATAGAAGTCTCTACACTAGAATGAAAGAACGAGGCATTTATCAAAACTCCCGCAACATCCACATATGCTGCAGCAACGGATATCCTGAAATAGAGTCAAGCCTGGCGTCCCTATGGCTGGACACCTAAAAGATTTTTAAAAATTTATATAGCAAGGGTTAGTACCCAAAAACATTTGAAAAACATTTAGCAAATGATTAACTTGCAGTAATAAATAAATATGCATGCTCTTCATTTTTAGTTAGTGCCGCACTCCCTTGAGGATATCCTCACCCCTCCTCTAATGTGCACTACTAACGCCTTCATTTAATTTACCTAGGTCCTACTCTCCCGACCCGATAACTTATGTAACCCCTTGCAATTTTCCTACTCTGACCGAGTATGTTTTAAATCGTGATTTTTAAGTTATTATAAACATCAACTTAATTAAATCATTTCCCTTTTTAATTTCATATAACACTCACACCTGTTATGCACATAATACATTTTACACTTGTATTAATTATCCCATATATAATTATTTACCTAATTACATATTTAGTCATATTGCTAGGGGTGTTCAAAAAAACCGGCCGGCCCGAAAACCGAACCGAACCGGCCCGAACCGAACCGAAACCGGCGGTTTTTTTTAGCCCGGTTCGGTTTACGGTTTAAGGAATTAAAAAACCGACCATGTCGGTTCGGTTGGCGGTCTAGCCATGGAAAGAACCGAACCGAACCGATATCAATATTTATATTAAAAAACTTATATTTTTATATGCAAAATCCATTAACCGGCCTTAAAAACCGGCCAAAACCGAAAACCGCCCAAAAAAAACCCGACCAAAATCGAAAACTAACCAAAACCGAACCGAACCGAAACCGACATAAACCAAAACCGACGGTTTTTTTCATTGTCGGTTCGGTTTCGATTTAACCCTTTCCAAAACCGAACCGATCGGTTCGGTTTGGATTGCGGTCCAAAACCGAACCGAACCGACCCGTGCACACCCCTACATATTGCAGTATTCACAAACATACTGAAATAACATTTAATACTAGTATTTTCCCCGAATCAAGTCTCACCGGGTAGAAATTTCCTAAAGTGCTATCCCATTAGGCGTAATCACATACCTAGTTACCCCAAGTCATAATTTCTTACTAACTTGGTTGAAGCAGATACATTGGAGGCGGTCATATTCCTTCCCTGAAAGTGAGATGCTCCTCACCCATATAACGGACGCTATGACCTGGGATTATACTCGCCCTACTTCTCAAGCTATGGGATTCATCCACCACGCATAACCTCCCCCTATAGCACTAGAGAATATAATAATAATATCTATCACTGATATTAAAGCACACCCATATGTATATATATATATAAAATATCCCGGCTATACCGTGTACTAAGTCCGTAACACAAGCCTATTCCGTTCTTATAATGAGTTTGTTGCCCAACTCAAATTATTAATTAATTTACACATTAATTTCTTTTGGTATCGCCCTAACCAATATATATCCGGACTTACTTTCGTGGCCCGAATTAACACCACCTGAGTCTCAATTCCCGACTCTAAATTATTTAGCCTTTACCTAAATAAAATTAATATCTCGGTATTTTCTCAACCGTTATTCCCGGACTTGGTCACTATATCCGTATTTAATCCTTTCGAACAACTTTCAAAATTTCAACCTTAGTGTGTCACACCTAATTTCTCCAAAACCCAACAAATTTTTAAATTATGATGTCACACTAAGCCGCCTTCAAATTCTAATTAATTTTATTCACTATTAATTAGATTTTAAATCCATGTATTAATTACTCACCAATTTAAGGCATGGAAAAATGTTAAATTAAAATTTTCTCCATATAAAGGAAAACTGGGCGAACTGTCAGAATCTGCCGACCATCGATCGATAGACCCCAGACCTTCGATCGATCGATCGAGCAGGTCTTCGTCTTCTTCGCGAAGACATATTCAGCCATGGACGAATTTCTTAAATCCTAATTTCTTCTACCAGAAATCTCAAGTCCTCTTAACAATAATACATGTTAGAAACCTTACTAGGGATCTCCAGAATATCCACCAACATCATTAATTCGTCCATTATCTACTGATTTCTAAATTTGGGGAAAAATTCAACTTTAACTTTTAACCCATTTACACACCAAATTCCTTCTTCAAATTCGTTTCTAATTATCCAGATATCATCCTACCAGATATATATCAACTTACAATTATCAGATTATACATGAATCCTTACCCAAATTCGTAAGTCAAATTATTGTTTTCAAAATCCCATGTTTATGCCATTAACACCCAAAACGAATTTCAATTAAACACCTCACATAAATATGAATTGAAAACAGATTCAATACTATAGCAAGTCATCCACTTGCCTTAGGTTTTGTAGAGTCTGATTTTGGAGATGAATTCCAAGGTTGAAGATGACTCTTGTTGGCTCTCTTGTGATCCCCAAATCTGCCTTTAACTGCTATTAGGGTTCCTTAACACACTAAGCCTTTTTCTAAACTCCCATCAGCCGTTTCCTTATTTCTTCTAATTTATCAATTAACCTAAATCCCGTTTTTTTCCTAATGGGCCAAGCCCAAGTGACCCAAATGCCCCCGTGTGGGCCCGGCTATGCCTAAAAATGTCCCGTGACCCGTTTACTACCCCCGGGCACACTTTTCCGACTATCTCGGTCCATCCGGACTCAATCGTATACTCAGAATTGGCATCCGAATTAATTTATAAAAATATTAATTTCGCACCCGAATTAATCTATACCGACTCCCGGCTGAAATAAGCACATATCCCGTCATTAATATTCGAAATGACGCAATTATAATATTACTATTCACTTTGTAAATAAGTTTTCCTTAAATATTTACCATTCACTTCCCGATTAATATTTAAATAAAATTTCCCTAATTAATTCAATTAAAATTACGACTCACACAAGTAATTTTAAATTCCCGAATTAATTAAATATTTAATGCATGAAAATACGGGGTTTTACAGTTATCTATGATCAATTCAGCAAACTGATGAAAACTATAGATTTGACCTATTAGGAGATTATTATACCAGATTTGGGCTCGCCCTGTGATAGAACTGGAGAAATATCTGTACCTCATCTCGTTGGGCACTGAGTAAATGTCGGCAGCAGCTTGATATTGCTCTATGTGTAGGATTGGATCAGTTTTCCCATCATACTTTGGAGTAATTATCGGTGGCTTGAACTTGGATGTAGTAGGGTAGTTCATGATAGCCGAAATAAAAGGTGAGCCTTTAACGAAACTCCTTTGCAATGGATTCTTAGTTTTTGCCATTTCACCTAGGCGATCTTCCAACCGCTATATTAATCCCTTTCAGGGATGTTCTTCTGGCTTAGATTTGGTCGAGGTAGATTGAGCGACTTTGTTGTGCCTATGTGCTGAACTCTCCTCCTGAGAGGTCTGCTCGGTACGCACAGAGCCTCGCATACTGGCCTTAGATCTCGTGGACCCTTCTCTATATTCATGACGACTCTCTTGCTCCCTATGATGTCCTATATAGTTACTCGAGGACCTAGACGATCAAAAGCAGACTCCCTACTCAGCCTCTCCAAGTCACTTGGTCTTTCTTTGGAAAAAGATCTACCATCATAGTAATTCGTTGATCAGAATGAAGAAGTTACTCTAGTATAGTATGACCTATCATGAGAAGAATAAGAATGATAACTCCTTTCATTTCTAGCTGGTGGAGGTGGCGTATCCTTTCTAGAACTAAAAGACTTAGCTTGCATAGTGTGGGCCAATTGCTTAACAAACTCTTGCATGGCTCCTAGCCCTCTATCAAGGTAGAGCAGAATTACCTATAGATATGTGGCACTAGGAGAAGCAGATGGAATGACAACATTGCTTTAATTTTTAGCTCTATTTTTCACGTCAGTCATTTCTTTGAAGGCAAAGAAACTAAACAAAGGTAGAGAACGATGACAGACAAACGTTCCCACAGATGGCGCCAATCTGTTGATGTTTAAAAATGGACTAAATCCAGATTTATAATCACAGATAACAATATAGTAAGTAACTCAAATCACACACACACAAGAGAAGGGATTTTAAGAGGGGTTCAGCTATAAAATAGCCTTCATCCACTATTGGTTTTATTAAGTAGGGTTTACAATAGCTCAGTATGGTGTACATATGAGTGATTTGAGTTGTCCCTCCAGCTGAGGGATTATTTTGTATTTATAGTGGCGTAAAACCCTAAATGGAACGCCTTTATATTTGCAGGCATTTACACCTGTGTACAATTAATAAAACCCTTGGAATTTAGTACTAGGTTGGCATTCCATCCGAGAAACTTCTAGCATTCCTAATGGTTGGCATTCTGGGGTTGGTCGGCTATCTGGCCGGCTAAGTATCACTGATGCGGATCAAGGTAGCTAGTCAGCCACGTAGGAGGATAAGTGTACATTTATCATTGGTCCGTGTAGGAGGATAATTTTACATACAATGATGACAATAGCCAAAAAATAATGTGTGAATAATAAAGCTTTTGGGAATGTTAAAATGAGGCCTCTTAATCCAAAAGTGCAAACATGAAGCGTGGTAAATATGTAAAACAAATGAATTTTGTAAAATAGCAAGCCAAAGTGAATAGCTATGGATGTCGGTGCTAAACTAGAGCATAAGTAATGCAATTGTAAAGCGGAATGCGTAATTTTTTTTTGCAAAATTGGGTAATAAGTGTGATTAAGACAATTTAACAAATACCTTAAGTGCACACTCTGAAAATGGAGGCGAAGGTGATGATTATGTGTGGGAAGCCTAATTTTTTATGACCACAACACAAATAAAAAATATAGAATTGAATATTCTGGTATAATGTTCAACTTAAACAAGGTGAATGCGGGTTTGAGAAAATGGGAGGTGCCAATGCGATTGCTATGCTAAAATGGCACAAGAGGCTTATTTGGGTATCTCGTCAAACACTATATGGGCTTATTTGAAAATTTTCTAGGGTGATGATATTTGTCTTAAGTATTGCCCATTCTTACAATATTAAACCCAAACCAAGAAAAAACAACAACCACTCCAAAAATTTGAAAAGGAAAAAATGTTGTTAGTATCCAAAAAAATTAAATACACACATAAAAACTGTTAGTAACTCTCAAAAAAGCACTCTTTATGATAGTATATTCTGTAATCCAAGTACACACATACACACAAAGGAATATGAATTTTTCTGGGTTTCTGTTGCGCCGTAATTGTATTGATTTTATTTAGAAACATTATTTTTTATTCGTGATATTAGCTATCTAACTTTTTGGTGATTTCATGGGAATATTTATTATCTCTGTGATATTGACTACATTTTTGTAACAACCCTAAAACCATAAAATAGTGTGGCCCTGTAGGATTCTATGGTGTGTATTTGAACATGATAAACTTAAGTTAGAGGATGGGCCACAAACATATGGAACCCAGAGGCCAAGGCTTAGAGTGCAAAGGTTGTGGACATACTCGAGAAGACCATGGCCTAAAGTGATGTCCGCAGAGCTTAGTTTCATTGGGCAGCACGAGGGATGGTGACATGGATTTATTTTGTCATGACTTGTGGAGAAAGTTTAAAAGATTCTATATCCCTTTTTGAAAGGGGTAATTGTGGAAAAGTGAGCCCCAAAGAGGAAACCGTAGGTTACCCCACTAGAACCTATAAATATCCATCCTTGCACACTTTCCAAGACCATTAGATACCCTAAAATCCATTATAGAGAGAGAAAGTGAGATTTACTTGTGAAGAAGAGGAGGCTGCAGGAGCTAGGCGACGAAGGGCTACTGCCCACCGAAGAAGAAGAAGGCGAAAGGATACTATTCACCAGATTAATCCAATAAGGTAAAGGATCTGTCCTCACCCTCTTCTTCCTTGTTCAAAGCCCTCGTATTCTATGTCTTTATTGATTGAGATGAACCCTAGTGTGAAATTTAGGAAATGTCCATGGATTTCTATTGTTCTTTCGAGATTATGGGTTTCTGGGTTTTAGGGCATGGTAAGCAACTGTTCATCAAGGTTAAAGGTCGTGGAGTGCCATGAATTCTTTAAGACAAGGAGACTTAGGGTTATTATTTTTCTTTAGAAAAATCTATGATTCTAGACATTTTTTACTAGGATCCTTGATGTGAGATTCTATAGATCGAGAATGGGAGTTTGAGGAGGTTCATACTTGAACTTATGATATTTATTTAGGGCTTTACCTTTGATCTTTGATGATTCAAGTTGGGAGAAAATTAGGGTTTTAAAACATTGTTTTTACTATAATGCCCTTATTGTTATTGATAAAGAGTTTTAACTCTTTTCTTGAGGACATGACCTATTAAAAGAGGCCGTGGAGTTGGGAGTCAGTATCATATAGTGCCTTTGTTGAGTTGGGGATTTGGCATTGAGGCTGCGGTAATCATTAGCTAGACTAAGGAATTATGTCTATTTGAGGACATCCTACTCAGTGCTTGAGGTCAACACAGTTAATATAGGGAGATTGAGCCTATGCTAATAATGGGTATTAACACCGCGACAGCGCTCGATCAAAGTGTAAAGTTAACAGCAAATCGTGGATCGCTCATCCTGGGTTTGGGCAGGAAAGGAGGTTTGTGGTAAGGCTGGGTTCAAAGTACTTAGAACAAGGCTGCGGAGTTTGAGAAGTCCAAGGTTATATAAATATATGCCACGAATAATGAGGGTAAACCATGGGAGATTGAGCCATGGTAGAAGCCGGGGAGTTGAGACCTTTGGGAGATTGAGCCATAGGTTATTGTGGAATGCGAGAATCACTATTCTTTCCTTTTTATTGCTCGTAATGTACAATTGTTATTCTCTATTTTTACCAATTACATTATATCGTTTGTATATCTGTTGCCTTGGTGAATGCTAACTTTGGCAGGTGGATGAGGTCCTTTGAGTTAATCCTAGTTGAGCTATTATATCTCACCCCTTCTATATTCTTTGTTTCCTTAGGTTAGTATCTGAGGACAGTAGTTGAGGCCGCGAAGGGTATGGAGGTAGCAGAGAACATTTTTACATAGTTTTCATTTTGAGTTTTTTTTTTGTATAGATTTCACCCTTCGATGTAATTAGAGAGCTAGGGAAACTTTATGAGAATTGTACAAAGGGGAGTATCATTTTGGCATACATTGAGAAGATATTATTATGAATCAAATGCTTAGTGAATGAGTTGTCATTTGTGATGTATTATAAAGATGTGAATGATATTAAATCTACCAACTCTGTTGTAGAGGCCGAGGCCTCATATAGGCCGTGGCAATATAAAAATTGCCCTATATTGTTTAAATTTTAAATCCACTTGAGATAAACTAATAAAGTTCGTGGTAGACTAGGGAAGGCCTCGAGATGTTACAGTTTTTGTTTTGTGATGATAGCCACGATACAATACTTTTTATTTTATTTGTTCTTTTTAAAAATATCTTGGTATTTTTTCTTTCTTGAAATTGAAGCTTACGACTCATATCACCCTAAGCACAACCTCAAATCCACATCACGCCTTATAAGCATTGGATTTGATACCCAATTTGGGAAAGATAAAGAAAGTGACGTTCAGCTGAGAAAGTTATATGAACGTGGTGAGAATTATGGGCTCGTTAAAATTTGGTTTATTTTTATTTTGTGTTGTAGCTTCTTTTTTCTACTGTTGTTTTTCTAATGTTCTAGTGTTATAAAACGTTAAGGGAGATAAATATAAATTGGCTGGCCATGGGAGGAATATGAGGAGATTTTTTATTTTAATCATTTTATTAGATTAACGCTCTTAAGTTAGTTGCCTATATAAATGATCTCTGTAACCTCTTTCTAATTATTGAATATTATTAAGATTGAGTTTTTTCTTTTGTTAGTTTGTGATATTTGAGAGTTATTCCACCGAATTTATGTATATCATAATCGTGTATGCCCTTGGTATAGTAAATGTTCACAAATATATGTGTGATAAATTATTCATCACACCCTTAGGTAGAAAACAAGTTAAACCACCATTACCATTGTCCACCAACCTCCCATCACCAAGACTCAAATGGCATCGAGTCCCCCCAACAGTGCAAAAAATCGAAGCCCCCCCATTCTATTAGCTCTAGGTGCAGGGTTTAAAATATGGGGAAAAGAGTGTGGTTAGTGTGGTTGATTCTGTGCTTTAATGCATATAAAATACAATTGAATTAAATAAACAATCGAATTGTACATCATTTCTCCTGTTCTTTGTCGTTGGAAACTCTGACGTTATTCTGCTGTAAAAGGTCCTTCTTCTACCTACGGGTTTTGACATCAAAATCCCCCATTAACGAAATTTCAAGCTCCCAAATCATCACAAAACCCAACTATATTCATATATAAGTGTTACCTCATCACTCTTAACCTATACTAAGGTTTTTACATGACTCCAACAAGATTTAATTTATTAGTTTCAATTTCATCTAAGAACCCTAGAATTCAATATTTTATCAATTATATTTTAAATTATTTATCAATTCGTTCAATTATCAAGGGGCTTTTGAGCGACTATCAGTATATAACTAATTCATAACAATTACACATAAATTGCTTCTCTAATTCACAAGGAATTCCACTAAAATCAATTTGTTCCAACAACATTAATAATAACTTAAATTATCTTATTAATTCAATTAATAAATTAGCTATTAAATCTATAAATCAGATTTTAATCAATTATGTTTTGATTACAATGAATAATTATATTCTAACACAAAAATAATTAAAATCCTATATAAGTAAACTTGCCTCAATCCAAAGGTAGGATGAAATCTTCAATCCAAAGCCTTCTTCAATCCGAAGCCTCCCCAAATTCTATTCTCCTCTTGGTGTACCTTATTTCTAGGCTTAGGGTTCTCTTTTAATGTGTGAAATGAAGATTGGGTCAAGTTATATGAGCTTATAATTACCCTAATCCATAAATTAAGTTTACTATAAATATGGGCCTCATCTAAATCAGCCCCAAAACACTTTCAATAGGCCTAAAACACTACCCAAGTCTTATACAAACACAATAGGCCTAAAACCCATAATTTTAAGCTCAAAACGAATATTTTAGGCGTTTTAAAACCAACCCGAACCATGACATAAATCAATTATTAACTTAACTCAATTTTTTTATTAAATTAGTTAGTATGTGGCCAAAAGTTAATTATTTAATAATGTTTTATCATGTTTTAAGTCTAATTTCATGTATATATTTATATAGCATATATAAGAAATTAACTAGAGATATCTAACATATATAAACATTTAAATAGTGACAACATATGTCACACAAGAAAATATAATTTCACAATTAATTTAATTCCACAAAATACGGGGTATTACATTCTCCCCCCATTGAAAAAGGAATTTTATCCTCGAAATGTTAATTCATAATATCCTAACTCGGAGATCTAGGAATATCTCGCCCATAGCATCCTCAAACTATACACATAATCTACTCGTTCATAGACCAAATACACACTAAGGCCTCTCATCGTTAGTCAAGTTCAGATAATAATCACACCAAGCTATTCTAATCAATGGAATGTCAACTTATCCCCGTGGACTCCCTCTATCACGTACTCATAGAAACATCGTGCAGACACTTACGGTAATGAGGTAAGGTTAAATGACACCGACCTCACCTTATCCATATGTTTGAAAAGAACTTATGAATTCGAATGCCAAACTCCCTTTGGAGTCCAAACTTCATAATTCCCATCCTCGAGGATATCTTTAAAAGCACGTGACCTACCTCCTGAGACTCTAAATGATTATTTCGTTCATCTCAAAAGCTCATTTATCTGTTCTGACAATCTTCATATGCTCTATTATGAACACTACTCATTTTAGGGTGTCCCGAGCAGATTCATATATAACAACTCGCTAACTCTTAGCTATTACTCCATGTGGTCAATCTAACTCAATTAACCGAGATGACCCCACACTCCTCGGGGTCTCTGTATCTTACGAGAATTCAAAAGGAAGATACTAACCTAATTTTACACTGGGATCACCACTCACTTTAACTCTTCAAATACCTTCGATGTTCTACCTTCATTATTGGTAAGAGAACCATTGACATGGCTATGCTACTAACAATTCCCCTTTGACCACTGGTACGAACTCTTTGAATCACGATACATATGGTCACCCTTGAAGTGTACCACATACTATAATTTATACAGCTTGATCAAAACTACCTCTCGTAGCTTAGGACCCCCGACACAGTCAATCTCCCTTGAAAAAATAACCCTTTCCTTTCATCGAATGAGGAAAGGGATCTCTTCCTAGTTATGGATTGCATACCATCTCTTAGTAGAACAATTCAACGTTTGGGCCTGAACCACCCACAAATTTTTTTTGGGTGTAACAGCCACTATTGCTACAAATGCTTCCGCTTCAACCAAATAGCGCTATTAAGCACAACGACGAACTCGTCACCATAAAGACACTTCCCTCAAATGATCTAATGAATCATCCACACGCGACAACGAACACTTATTTTATATTATGACCTTGTTAGCTCCCGGTGATCCACTAAACTAAAAGAATCATCCATCTTTTAATGAAGTAGAATGTAGTTTCTCCAAAATAACATACTACTCACTATAACTTCTTGGATCCCAAAACTGCTATGCTTACTCCCCAGACACTATATCCTTTCCAATAAGACTAACCCCAGCCAAAAATACCATCGCAACAGGTTTAGCGATAATTCTAACACTAAGGCCAAAACTAATCTCTGTTGTAAGTAGTAACTTGGTACCTGCACAATTATAAATAACAACTTTGGACTATCGATAATATTTCTAAGACACCATAACCCCTTTGATGTGCTCACATCTAAAATGCCTGCACATGTTAGGCCTTCTCCCGAGCCTAAGCATAACTATAAGAAACATTCCCTGGTAAAAAATGGCAATACAAAAGCCTACCCCCTATAGTCGATATAGTGTAATATATAGCTACTAATCGAAGCTAAATAATAATGCCATAAGATCACATGTGTAAATCAATAACTCTACTAAGAACCAAGCCTACCAAACATACTGGCATGTTTCCACAATCTCGAGAAAAAGTAGTCCCTACCTACCGGGGTATCCACATATAACTAATGCTCGGTGAACAAAATCTATGTATGGCATGGTTTAGGGATCTTCATCATCTTCAAACCACTTTAATCTAATGTTTTAGGCCACGGATGAAATTTACGATAAAATAGTTTGTAGTAAGTCCTTTGTTATGTGATATAATCAAGGGTCTTAATTCTTAAAATTTCTTGATACTGCGAAATAAATCCCTCTTGATAGAGTTTGCCAAACTCTGCCTCCGTATCATCAGATCTCCCAGGAGAAAATCTATAACATATTTTCCCTACAAAATCGTCCCATTTGACTTGTGTCACACCATCATACATGGAATGAAACCATTTTGCAACAATACCTTCCAAATGTAGATAAGCAAATCTAGCTTTCTGGTCTTCGGGAATGGGGCTAAAGACAAAGTAACTTTGGACTTGTTGTATCCAACTTCTTGGGTTCTCCCCCTCCTCTCCCCCCCCCCCCCCTGAATCTTGGACATTCCACATTGGGGACTTTATACCCATTGAATCCTCTATTGGGGTTTACACCCCCCAATTTGGTTAATTCCAGATCCCGTACCAGAATCCCCCATATTTGGACCTTGAGGTGTCCCAACGATCCCCTCCTCCAGTTTCTTTTCAATTTTATAAAATATTTCCTCAGATTTTTGGTATTGTTGAGTCATAGTAAGGATTAATGACTCTAATGTCTATTGAACTCCTTGTAGCTTCTCTTCGATTCCATCCCGTATTTGGTTAACTACTTATGTGATTTGATTTTTCATGGATTGATGTCTTATTTTTATCATGAAGGATTCGATTATGTTTTGGATTTCTATTAATTGCACGATCAATGCTTAGAGACAATTTCTCAAACAATTGCTACGCTAAAATAATATGAAAGAAAATAGATTAAATTTCTTAGATGAATTGAAAAAATAAAAAATGAGGGGAATAGAAAAAAAATCATGATTTTTTAATGCCAGGAAAGAGGCTCTAATACCACTTTGTCAGGCTTTTAGCCTAACTGATTGCAATTGAATTATGGTTACGAAAGTATAAAATGGGGATGAGAAGATGAAAATTAAAAAGTGGGAATTAACGAAGAAGATTGAATTTTTTACATTTCTTGGATGTTTACAATTTGATTTTATGCACAACTGCAACTAAACTCAAACAAACTCTTTGTTGATGCGGCTAACTAACTAAACCAATTAAAATTTTATTTTATATTTACATTTTTAAAAGACATCGTTAAATTAGAGACTCATTATACTCTAAATCAATTAATACAACTTTTATGTAAAACGATTCTTTTATCATTCTAATTCTAATTCCAACGGTCAATGTCTAACAGATTCTTGATCAATCTTTCATTTTATAATTCGTACTTTTATAGGCTTGGTTTCAGATCATGCATTTCTAAAACCAATCTACGTATTATATTTTTCTCAAAATCCCACATTTGAATTACATGCATTTAACCAACTTAGGGAAGATGTGACACAACCCAACAACACAACATGACAATCAACAAGATTTTTAGCTGTTTTGGGTGGAGGCTTAACGAATTCATGTGTTTAACAGGTCAACCCGCTAAACACGATAACGTAACAAATCGGGTTTTGGTTTAACCATTTAGTGAAAGTAAACAAGATTTGTTAGTATATGGCTTGAACACAACAAAATAATACACGACAACATGATAGACGTAAAGGGACAGATTTGGGTGGAGCTAACTTTTACACAAACCCAATAAAACACGACATGAAACCAACACGAAGCAACTTGTTGCCACCCTTAAACTAGGGTCTTAATGTTGTGCATGGATGTAGAAAAACATTTAGGAATTTTCGAAAGAGAATGAAAAATATAATAAAATTTTCTGGTCACAATGTGCATGCTTCATTCCTTGAATGAAGATACTAAAATAACTTTAAATCAAAATACAATACACATGAAAATGTAATTGTATAATAGCTAAGACTATCTATCCATCAGCAGAAACATGTTTATTCTTTGTGCCTTCTTCATTGGAACATGCTTCCTCTGACAACCTAAAGCTTAAACAAAACATCGCCCACAAGACACATCAGAGTTAGTAACATGAGCTATAAGGCAATTTATTCACACCCTTGTATTTTGTTTAAAAAACCAGATACTTTCCTATGTTTTTCAAAATACTAGACCCCTTCAGTTTTGATAACATTTACCATAAACAACTCTTATTCAAAGAAAGCCTTTAGTCAATATTTACATATTAAATTTTAAAAAAAATCTAAAAAGTGAAGACAAAAATAGTCATTATTCATAATAAAGTTATTTTTAGTTTTTTTCACGAATTTTATTGTCTAGATAAACATTTTAATAATTAAAAAAAGAATAGCACGATGATGTGTCAAGAACACATTGGGTGGTGTTTATAGTTCAAATTGAGTTTATCACAAAAATCATGCTTACATATCCCTGGGTCCAAAAACAGGTATCCCTAGTATTACTATTTTAAGAACACACGGGGTCAAAGTAATTCACCCATTATTGTATTAATGCTAAACTAAAAAGCCAGTCCCAATATTTTTTTGTACCTTATTTGGAGAAGTATCTCTAACCTTATAAAATATCAAAAATTATAGGTGTACCGCATTTTAAAACCAAATTTAAACCACATGCCTACATGGCGTGCGAAGATTGTTTAATACTTTATGGACGTGGGTTCCCGCTCGCGGGATTAATCAATCTCCGCACGCCACGTAGACATGCGGTTTTAATGCGGTTTAAAAATGTGATACATGTAGAATTACTCATAAAATATTGGGTCTCGTATACGAGCTTTCAAGGCATCTTCAGCCGCCTGCAAGACAGTTGAAATACATTATAATTTTAAAGTTTCAAAGTACAAGGAAACTACTTAAAATTTAAATTGATACTGGTTATTGCAAATCCGTACTCTCTCGAACTCGAATTAAGGGGGTGTTTGTTGTTTTACCTCTAGTGCTTGTTTGTTCGAGTTTTTGTGGTTTTGAGAATATAAATAGTTATATCACATGTACCATTCTAGCATGGGAAAGAAATGGCCATTGAATCATTACAAGAATTATGAGAATACATATGCGAATTTACCAATTCTAGATTCCTAGAAATCACAAAAGCTCGAAAATTAGCCCTTGATGTTGACCTGAGGCCATTCAACATTAAAGGTGACATTTGATATTTGTTTTTACCTTTAAAAGCTTAATTAGTTAAAATCTAGTATTCAGCATCAAGAGCGCTGTTGAATTCTAAATTTAATTAAGTTAAAGTTCAATTTTGCTCTTGTTATTTTGCTAAATGACACCGATGTAAAATAGTTTGAAAAATAAGTAATAATGGTAAAATGGCGAAAATAACATATGCTCAACATTTATAACCAAATAATTTCACACAAATAATAAACATTCAGATTTTCATTAAGGCGAAAAAAATAGACTTTTCAAGATTCGGCATTCAAAATTAAGCATTATATATTTAGACTGCACCAAAGTTTGAAATTTTCGCCATTGGTTATATTGAGAGTAAGATTTTCCTAAAAAAGTTTGACTTACAATTGTGGACTCTTGTTCTAGAGCAAAAGGAGTACATAATGAATGTTATAAACCTTGATTGTACTATGAGAAGCAATTTGTGTCAAACTGGGAACCCCACACTACTGACCTCAAAACACACAAAAAATAGCCAAAACACTATTGATGCCGATTTAGGTCAAAATCTTACAACTGTATGTGGAAACTGAAAGGAAATTAATGCCATACTCTTACCCCCTATCAATAGTTTACAAGCTTCTCAAATATTAAATCCATTGATGAGAAGAGAATGTTTTATGGTATAATCTGGAGAACTTATAACTTAGGGACTAAGGCTAGTATCCAAAATGAGATTACCTTCAAGAAGCTAAGTGGTAAGTTGAAGCTAATGTTATTTAGTCATTCTAATTTAAGCAAAAGATAAATAAACATCAATATATTTATGCAGAAAGGAACTTAGAGAAACTATAAATTCTCTCGTCTCACTCGACCACATGAAACAATATCAGTGAATCCAAGGTAAAGACCCCTTCCATAATCTCATCTAGATGACGCCGTTAAATGTATCTGAGGAAATCATTCCAATTTTTATTTTGTTTTCTCATATTATCATGGCAAACAGATATAGCATTAAGGAAAAAAATAATGAAATAACATGAAAAACGTAACAAAATATTGATATATAAATAATGAACGAAGCATAAGCTAATACCTACCCTAATAGCCTAACATGGTTCAAAGACTTGGCCGACTCAACACAGTCTCGGTGGTTGCTAATCTGAAACCGTTGCACATTACGTATGTTGCACGATTTGGACTGTACTGGCTTAACTTTCCCATATTTAGAATGGAACGATAAATATATCCGCAACTGGCCAAGTCTTCGTCAAGTAAATTCGTATCAGAAAGAGGTAAAAAAACTAACACATAAGTGACAGGAAACAAGGAACTCGTTGATACAAGATCGCACCCTCCCATTTCCCATCCCTCTCTCTCCACATCCCTTTTTTATTTATCCGTTTATCCGACCTATGGAAACAATTATAGAACATAACATCAGTTGAACTGCCATTGTCTACCAGGATTTTAGCAATTATTGCTTTGTGTACTCTAAAGGTGATGATCAGAGGATCGTCATGTGGGTAGAGTAATAGGTCGTTCTTCGAAAAGCCAATAACTAGCTTGTCTTTGTTCACCTTTATGGGTTGGCCATTTACCTCATTTGATAAGTTAATCTGCCGAATGTAAGAATAAGCTTTAGCCTCATTCAAATAAGCTTTTCGCTCAGATGTTTTGTCTCCACCACCAGCGTCTCCTCCTGTAATAAAATGATAATCAAAGAATATCATTTTTATATCAAGCTTTGGTTCTCGGGGGTTCTCCGGCAAGTCTGGATCATCTTCTAAATCGTCATCCCAACCTCTCTTTTTGCCATCTCTGCCTTTGCAAGCGGATTCTGACCTTCTTTTGGAGTTTCGATCTTCTGTCTGATCCACAAACTTGGTCAAATTTCCACGATGAATAAGAGATTCTATTCCATTTTTAGGGCAATGCAATTATCAGTGGTATGCTTGTGATCATTGTGAAACTCACAATACTTGTACTGATCCCTCCGATTAGGGGGTGATTTCAACTTTCCATGCCATTTCAGGTCTCTACTGCCCCTGATTCCTTCCAAGATGTGATGCACGCAAATGGTGAGAGGAGTGTATTCCTCATACTTCTTTAGCTTCTCAAATTTATTATCTTTTGCTCCTTCTTCTCCGAACTCTTTTGATTTTTAGCCTTGGTCATGATTTTTACAACCTTTGCCTTGATGAGTTAATGGCAAAGGCGGTGATGGCAGTTTTTTCCTCATAGTCCACTAATTCTGACTACTCACTATTGAGGCTGGTAATGTATTCGCGAGTAGTTTCTCCCGATTGTTAGCGAACGCTTAATAAATGGGCTACTCTTTTGATAGGCTTAGCTTTGAAACAAAAATTGCTGATGAACAGTTCGAGGAGCTATTAGAAACTAGAAATTTATCCTCCGGGTAAATTATTGTACCAAATTTGAGTAGATCTAGTGATGGTACTTGAGAAAGCTTTGCAATGCATCTCGTCAGGGATAGAATAGATATCAACAGTGGCCTGATATTATTCAATATGGAGGACAGGGTTAGTATTACCATCATATTTATAAGTAACTACTGGTGGTTTGAATTTGAATGGTGTGGGGAAATTCATAATGGCTGGAACGAAGGGATATCCCTTTACAAAAATCCTTCGTAGGGTACTTTTAGTCTTAGCTATCTTCTCCAAGCGATATTCCGATCGTTGTATTGATCCCTTCTAAGAATGATCTTCTGCCTTAGATTTGGCTGAGGTAGCTTTGGCAATTCTACCGTGAGTTTGTGCTGAGCTCTCTTCCTCGGAAGTCTGCTCGGCATGCACGGATCGTTAGATGCTAATTTTAGACCTAACTGATCCTTTACGATGCTCGATACGATGATCACATGATCTAGCTGGCTCCCGATGATGGCTTCTATTTGCTCGAGGACAAAGACGATCAAAGGCAGAGGCCTTGCTCAACCTTTTCAAAGCGCTCGACTGTTGTGGAGTGAAAGACATCCCGTTATAGTAGTCAGTGGATCTAATTGAGGAAACTGCTCCTGATCAATAGACTTATCGCGTGAAGATCTAGAATATCCACTCCTCTTAGTTCTAGGAAGTGAAGGTGGCCTTTCCCTCCGAGAAGATGGAGTAACGACAGATCTTGCTTGAAGTGTTTGAGTCAGCTGCCTTATTGTTTCTTGCATCGCCTCTTGCCCTTTGGTTAGGTTAAGTAAAATTCCTTGTAAATCCCCCCGCGAGGTGGTGCAGAAGGTGTAAAGGTGTTTCCCTTAGCAAGACTACTTTCTGGGATTTCAGCCATCCTTCAGAAGGACTCAGCAATAGGGTTTTTAACGAAATTAGTGGAAAATAACTACAGCCTGTCGCTTCCCACAGACGACGCCGATCTGTTGATGTTTAGATTTGGAAAAGGTGTATTTAGAGATTGATCTTAACTTTAATTATCCGAACTTATAATCATAGATAAATAAATTAAAGATAAAGAATAGAAATTGTGCAAGAGATATAAGGGTTTTACGTGGTTCAGCTTTAAGAATAAGCCTACCTCCACGGGTAAAGTTGGTTAGGGTTGGCATTGCTATCTCTGGGATACAATGTGCAGTGGTGTTGTTAAAAAGCCTGCTCCCTTAGTTATGGGAAATAGTGTATTTGTAGTAAGTAGGAAGCGAATAGGTGGAATGCCTTTATAAATTCAAGCATTTACACCTTTACATAGCAATAGATAGCTGGGTACCCTTTCACGTGCATGTGCATGGTTACTGTTGAATATCCCACGTGTAGCGTTCTATCTGATTGATGGTTCAACTTCTTGGAGGTGGTCGACTAGGTAGCCGACCAATGAGTGCTTGTGCCAACCAGGCCTTATCCAGCGTGGCAGGTCGCAGTGTAGCGTAGACAGGTGTCAGTGTTCTATTGGTCCACGTGGTTAAATAATTTTAACCTATAATAAATATAAAGTTTTTTGAACTAAAAACAAATAAAAATATGTATAATTTTTTTTATATAAAATACATCCAGTTTTTTTGAAGTTTTTATTTATAAAAAATAGTTTTTAAGTTAAAAACCAAGTTTTCAAAATTGTTTTTAACATAAATAAAAAAGGTTTTTACTTATTAAACATTCTTAAAATTTTATTTATTAAAGAAAAGTAATTTTGTCTCTATAAATGGTATACAATTTTTTAAACTAAAAAAAAAAAATATGTATAATTTTTTTTTATATAGAATACGTACAGTTGTTTTGAACTTTTTATTTATAAAAAAAGTTTTTATATAACAAAACATTTAAAAATAATAGACAAATTTTATTTATGAAAAAATTATCCTTTTATAATGCCCTTAAAACAAGATATTGAATTTATGATATATACTAATTTTATAATTATCATTATATTTGTTTATTGTACATCTCCCGTGCATCGCATGGGTTATATGCTAGTAAGTAATAAATAACCCTATATAAACTAAAGTTAAGTAAAAGGAAGATCGTGAACTAGTGGTGATTAATGTTAATTATCCTAAATAACTAAAATAATTACTTTTATTTTCTCTCCACAAAGGGGTCACTCCTTCTCTTAGCTCTCTGTCACTTTACGTCACTCCACCAACCCACCCCCACCCTAAAAAAAACCCCAACCTTGAGCAATACTTCGTCTAGCAACTATTTTACCTCCATCCCATCGGTGACTAGATCATTTAGTTTCATGTCCTTTGTGCCTTCCATCATTCTATGTCCCATTCCACCATACTTGTAGCATTTGAAATTGGATTAGGACGTGGGTGGGCTGTCCACGGGTTTGGGTGGTCCTGACGGTGAGGGGGTATCCCCTCCTCTGCTAAGGGTTAGTGTTCGAAAGTAGTTTTCCACCTTCAACATATACTCCACAGCTCCACCGCTTGTTGCAATGATGAAATTTTCCTAAGACATAGTTCCGGCAGATAGTGCATTTGGAGCCTGAGTATTCCAGTCCATAACCAAGTGTTGTGGTTCAGTAGGGGCTGAAATCATCAAACGCGAGGCGATTAATACGTAACCTTAATTGAGAACGACACAAGCTGAGGGCAGCCCCATGAGCCTTGAATGTAAAGGGTGTTAGGGCTCATGCACCCTCATATGATGTTCATGTTTTCTTCATGACCCTTTGGCCTAGACCAACTCCTACTTCTAAGGCCTCAGAGGCGATGAATGACGCTTGCACGGTTGGACGTTGCTCAACGATGGGTCTTTGGGTTACCAATCGAATACCCTAAAGAATTCCTTTTCATGCCCCGACCCTCCGTGCACAACCAAAGACCCCATAGGTTTCACCCACTTGTGGCGATGGCCCTGGACTTTTCGACTGCCCCTGACGGCATCCCTGTAACACCTCGTAATTTCTGGGTTATTATTTTAATTAATTAATTCGGTAATTAGTAGTTCATAAATTAATGAGAATTAATTAATGGGAATATCAAGTAATTTTCAAAAATTCAGTGAGCTTCTTAAGATGATTAGGGGGTTGATGAATTTAGATAGATGGGGTATGCCAAATGTAAGAATCTTGTAAATCTTTTGAAGCTTGCTTTTCCTTGTAAGGCCACCTTGGAGAGGCTTTTTCTCCAGTTATATTAATAATTTAGGGCTCCTTGCCTTTTCTTAAAAAAAATAAAATAATGGGAATATCTAAACGTGAATATATTTAAATAAGTTAACGAGTGAGTTAATTTTAGAAATTTATTCCGTGTGGAAATTTTAAGAGCACAGTTGAGTCCGGTAGGGTCGAAATAGCCCGGAATGAGTGGTCATATGCTTATATTGGGTATTGGGGTTAATTTAACATATGTGAGTTCCATATGGAGAGTATGGACCCTTTTTATAAGACCCATTAGCCCAAAAACGTGAATAGGATTTTTAACCCCAAATGTGTAAGGGTTAGACATCATTAAATCACATTAGAAGACTAAAAAGGCGAAAAAGCTAAAGGCAGAGCCAAAGAGAAGAGGAACTTGGGAATCCTGGAGAGATTGTTTTAATTGCAATTCAACACCTTCATTAAAGCCATACATCTGCATTTGTAAGGCAAGTGGTTTAAATTGTGTTTATTAAATAGCATCTATCTTTTCATATTAAAAGAGGTGGAATTATATTAAATTCTAGGGTTTGTTCTTGAGTAAATTGGGGATTTACTTTTAATGGGAGTTATAAATCTATAGAGTATTTGATAATTGAAGAAATTGATGATTGAATTGGTGGAATTGTTAGAACTAGAATTGTTATAATGAAAGAATGAACTTAGGATGAATTTGGGGACGTTTTAATGCAGAAACCTGTTCAGAACAGAGGTTTAATAACTGTTAATGGCGGACTGGGTTTTTAGCAGAAGAGAGAGAAGGAGAATTACCATCGTCGTTCGAAAGACATGGTATTTCGTTCGAACGAGATCCACTGTCGTTCGAATGACAGGCTCTTCGTTCGAACCAGATCTGATGTTTGCCAGATTTCTGCAATTCCCCAGATTCAGACATGCTATGTTGGAAATTTTTTGTTCTTGCCCTAACTGAATTATGAAATTGAGTATTGAATTAAGGTTAATTTGAGAATACTTAACCTTGAAATTTATTTGACTAAATTGCATGAAATTGGAGATGTAAGTTCATGATTTAACATATTGTCATCTTGTTGTTTAAGTGATTAAACTTGTTGCATGAAATTGAAGGGTGGATTGAAATAATTAAATTTCGGGCCGAGATAATATATAAATTGAAGGGTGGATTTATATATACATACATGGTGTGAAATGTATAGATAATATAACTTGTGGGAATCTTATATGAATTAAAGTGAGAAATGATGATTCGTGAAAGTTAATGTGAATAATAACTCATAAAAATGTACTATACTCACTTGGGGCATAATAGTGGGGTAATTAGTATAGTATTTGGGACAAAGCTAGTTATGAGGAGAGTGGCGACGTATATTATGTATAATTCGTTTGGCGTGCACATTAGTTGAGGGGTGAGCTAAAATCAAGGGAGTGCGCGACATTAATTTAAATATGAAGAGCATTGGCAGATTTATTTCTTGGATTTAAATACACTTGCTAAATATTTTTCAAATGTTTTGGGGTCTAACCCTTTCTATAAATATTTTCAAAAACCTTTTAGGTGTCCTCCCACAGGGGCACCAGGCCTGATTCCTTCCTACAGGGTGCGTGGCTGCAACTTATGTGGATTGCTGCGGGTTCCTTATGTAGACGCATGTTTCATTCCATCTCTAGATAGGGACTTGTTCAGTTGTACTCTCATATCCAGTCTTGGCATGTACCAGTACTCTTTTACACTTGCACTTTGTGGATGGCTTGTAGTTGATGTTGTTCGACAAACTCTTGTACTTACTTTGTGGCATGTTTAGTTTCTTTCCGGTATTAGTTAATTTGCTTTCCTAGTATATTGGCCGTGTTGGATTAATAAAGATAAAATTTGACATCAGCTTAATGAAAGACTAGGTGGTTAGTAATTAATGACTTAATGACAGTTATGATAAGAATGAACCATATGAGATTCCTGTTTAATTTGATATATGACTGATCACCCGGTATTTTATTAGGCAGGGTGTCATAGATGGTATCAGAACATCAGGTTCAAGTGTCCCTAGGATCTGTGTGACTTACTTTAGTTTCAGCGTTGCGTTATTTGGCATAGAGCCCTATTGTTAGGACTGTTGACTGATGTTATGCTTATTGGTTATTGCACTTCTCCTATTTCAAGATTAGTATTAATTGTGTACTAATACAAATCGCTTTATGATTAAGATGCCTCCCAGGAGAGAGCGAGGGAGACCTAGGATGGCAGCCGCCCAGGGGGAACAGGGTGAGGCTCCCTAGGTGCCAGATGTGCCGCAATCCCAACCACCACAGGGGTTTGTTTCTACTGAGCAGGTATCTCATGCTGTTAATGCCGCCATGACCGCCATAACAACCCATTTTCCCCAGCAGCAGCTACCGCAGCACGTGGCGCCAGTAGGCCAGGTCCACGCAGGGCTGAATGAGTGGCAGAGGATTAGGGAGGCCTTCCAGAAAGGCCATCCCCCAGAGTTTCAGGGATTGCGGACGTGATGACAGCCTATTAGTGGAGACGTGACATGCAGAGGCACCTACGGATGGTAGACTGTAGTGAGATTCAGCAACAAATGCTCGCGACATTTAGGCTGACGGGTGACGCCTTACAGTGATGGGAGTCCACTACTACCATTGCAGAGAGAGATTCTGTGACAGTGGCAAATTTTCGGATGCGGTTTGACCGCAAATACTTTCCTCCGGCCGTCGAGACAGATATGAGGATGTGACTCAGGGGGATAGATCGGTTGTCGAGTACGAGGAGGAGTTCACTCGTTTGACCACACTTGTGCCAGATGAGGTGAACAATGAGGAAAGGAAGAAAACGATGTTTGTTGATGGGTTAGCCTGGCAGATCTGACAACATTTGATAGGGAATTAGACTCTTGTGACTTATAGGACGTGGTTAATGCGGCCCTCCTTCATTGTCAGGATCATCGCTTCCACCGTAAGGGAAGCAAGAGGGGTGGGGAGCCAAGCCAGCAGGGCAAGGCCAATGGAGGTTCTTCGAGTGGTGCACAATAGGGGCATGATACCCTTTAGGTGAATCCCACCAAGTGATTTCGATTTGGAGGTCAGGGGTTTAGGCAGGGCTAGTAGGGCCCAAATCAGCAGCATGTTCCTTAGGGCCACCAGGGCAGGGGAATAATGGGGGTGACCATCAAGGCCAACAGTAGCCTCGCCAGGGCCATCAGGGCCAACCTTAGGGACCGCAGCGTCAAGGGCAACATGGTCAGTATCAGGCGAACGGTCAGAAACACTCTTACATTTGTCGTCAGGCAGACCACCTCAGGTGATATTTCCCGTGGAGAGATTGGGGCCAACAACATGGTGCTCTGAGGCATGGATTTCAGGTACATGTTGCACAGTTGCAGTACGGATGTGTGCACAATGTCCGAGATGTTCCGATCCCTCCCACACCACCCGCACTGCCAGCAGTTGAGGTACGATCCCTATCCATGGTCATGATGGTGGAATTATTTTTGATACTGGTGCATCGTATTCATTTATTAGGACCCATTTTGCTAGAGTGGTTAGGTTACTAGACATAGCCGATAGTCTACTCATGTGTGTGGAGTCACCAATAGGGGGTGGATAGCCTATTCACTCTATTTGTAAGGGGTAGACGTTGTGATTGGGGGTTTGAGTTTTGAGGAGAATCTCTTGGTTTTGGATTTGGAAGTCTATGATGTGATCTTGGGTAGAGATTAGTTAGCCGATTATAGAGTGATGGTTGACTGTTATGAGAGAGCCATAGTGTTCGGTATCCCAGGGCAGGAAATGTTTTTAACTGCGATGCCCCTTCCTGAAGGAGGATCGCTCACTCATTTATATTACCTTGAGGGGGAGACCTCACAAGGGGTGGTGATTCCGATACACTTAATTTTGGTGGTGAGGGACTTTGAGGACGTATTTTAGGACATACCGGGGTTGCCACCTAGTCGGGAGATTGAGTTCGTCATTAACCTAACACCAGGCACTAGGACGATAGCCCGAGCCCCTTATCGCATGTCCCCTTCGGAGATGCGTGAATTGAGGGAACATATTCAACAACTCTTTGGTCAGGGATTTATTCGGCGGAGCAAATCGCTATGTGGTTCTCCCATGTTGTTTGTGAAGAAGAAAGACGACTCACTCCGCTTATGTGTTGATTATCGGGAGTTGAATAAGGTCACGATCTGAAACAAGTATCCACTTCTTAGGATTGATGATCTTTTTGACCAGTTGTGAGGGTCAGCATTCTTCTCCAAAATTGATTTACGATCGGGGTACCATCAGTTGAGGATTCGAGAGGAAGACGTACCAAAAATCACTTTTTTATCGCGGTATGGTTCTTATGAGTTTCGAGTGATGCCATTCGGACTCACCAATGCACCGACGGTATTCATGGATCTTATTAATCGAGTTTTTAGAGATTTTCTCTATTAGTTTGTCATAGTGTTTATAGACGACATTTTGGTATATTCCCGCACTGAGGAGGAGCATGCCGATCACCTACATATGGTCTTGCAGACGTTGCGGCAAGTATGAGAAATGTGGGTTTTGGCTTCAATAAGTGCAGTTATTGGGCTAAATTATGTCGGAGCAGGGGATTTTCATGGACCCAAGAAAAGTGTCAGCGATGATGGAGTGGGATCACCCCACGACACCGATGGAGATCAGGAGATTTTTGGGGTTAGCTGGGTATTACTGCCGTTTCATCAGAGGGTTATCCAAGATAGGAGGGCCGTTGACCAATTTGACTCGAAAAGGGGTACCCTTTGTATGGAGCGATCAGTGTCAGTTGGCGTTAGACGAGTTGAAGGACAAGCAAACATCGACCCCCCTTTTGACGTTACCGAAAGCAGGAGTGGATTATCGGGTGTATACTGATGCATCCTTACAGGGACTAGGAGGTGTGTTGTAACAAGACGAGCGAACTATAGCTTATGCATACCGAAAGCTAAAGCCCCACGAGTAGAATTACCCCACCCATGATTTAGAGTTGGCCGCGATCGTCTTTGCCTTGTGGATTTGGTGGCATTACCTTTTAGGGGAGAGGTTCACCTTGTTCACGGACCATAAATCACTCCAATAGTTGTTTACTCAAAGAGATTTGAATATGAGGCAAAGGAGGTGGTTGGAGTTCATGAATAATTATTAGTTTGATATTCAATATCATCCCGATAAGGCCAATGTAGTTACGGATGCATTGAGCCGACGACCAAGGAAGATTTGACGGCAACTTGGAAGAGAAATGGAATGAACTTAGGCATGACGATGAGATCGCTGGGGCATGTACGGCGGTTTTAGCAGTCATACCCGAGATTGTTATGCGAGTTGTACGGGCTCAGGCGATTGATCATTTGTGCCAGGACAGGGTGAAACAGTTACTAGCAGAGGGTGCAGACTCCTACTCCATTGACTCCGAATGAGGGTTACGCTGTAATGGACGGTTAGTAGTGCCAGAGGAGGAAGATTTGAGACACACCGCGTTGATGGAGGCTCATGGCTCTAAGTTTGTGGTACATCCCGATGGGGACAAAATGTACCAAGATATGAGAAGGTAATAGTGGTGGACAAGGAAGAAACGAGACATTGTGGAGTTTACCTTGAAGTGTGCCAGGTGTCAGCTTATGAAGGTAGATCACCATAAATCGTCGAGGATGTTGCAGCCACTTGAGATGCCGGTGTGGAAGTGGGAGAGCATCTCTATGGACTTCATTACGGGTTACTTGTTTCACAGAGAGGGAACGATTTCATATGGGTCATAGTGGACCGTTGGACCAAGGTGGCCCATTTACTGTCGGTTCGTACGGATTTTGAGACTTTGCAGTATGCGAGACTATTCATCGCAGAGATAGTCAGATTGCACGGGGTCCTGATCAATATATTGTTCGATAGGGATAAGATTTTTGTATCGCATTCTTGGCAGAGCCTCCAGGAGGCTATGGTTACTGAGTTAAGGTTGATTACCGCCTATCACCCCTAGACGGATGGGCAAACAGAGAGGGTAAATCAGATGCTCGAAGATATGCTAAAAATGTGCATTCTTAATTTTGGGGGAGGTTAGGAGCAGTACCTTCCTTTGGTGGAGTTTGCGTATAACAACTTGTACCAATTTACCATAGGCATGACCCTATTTGAGGCATTGTAAGGTAGGCCTTGTCGCTCACCAGCTTGTTGGTTGGAGGTGGGGAGCGACAAACTTTTGGGGCAGGAGATGATTTGGGATACTTCCGCAAAGATTGAGTTAATTCGGGGGCGTATCCGTATAGCCCAAGATAGACAAAAGAACTACGCAGATGCGAATCGGAAGCATGTAGAGTTACAGATCGGTGATCAAGTGTTAGTGATGGTATCCCCTTTGAAAGGGGTGATGAGATTTGGTAAAAAGGGGAAGTTAGCACCATGGTATGTGGGCCTTTTACCCATCATTGAGAGAGTTGGATCGGTAGGGTACCGTTTGGGTTTGCCAGATCATCTTCAGCATATCCACGATGTGTTTGTCGTTGAAGAAATATAAGAGTAGTCCAAGGGCGTTTTGGTATGTCCCACTTGAGGAGATAGATTTTCAGCAAGATATTTCTTATGAGGAGAGGCCAATAGTAATCTTAGATCGCAGTGAGCGCAAGTTACGATCCAAAGTAGTACCACTTGTTCGGGTTCAGTGGGGTCATCATAGTGCCGACGAGTCCACTTGGGAACGTGAGGAGGACATGCGGGAACAGTATCCAGAGCTATTTACTGCAGGTACGTCCGAATTTTGGGGACGAAATTCCCTTGTAAAGAGTATGTAACACCTCGTAATTTATGGGTTATAATTTTAATTAATAAATTTGGTAATTAGTAGTTCATAAATTAATGAGAATTAATTAATGGGAATATCTAAAAGTGAATATATTTAAATAAGTTAACGAGAGTTAATTTTAGAAATTTATTCCGAATGGCAGTTTTAAGAGCGTGGTTGAGTCCGGTAGCATCGAAATTGCCCGAAATGAGTGGTTATATGCTTATATTGGGTATTGTAGCCTAATTAGACATATGTGAGCTCCATATGAAGAGTATGGACCCTTTTTATAACGCCCATTGGCCCAAAAACGTGAATAGGATTTTTAACCCAAATGTGTAAGGATTAGGCATCATTAAATCACACTAGAAGACTAAAAAGGAGAAAAACTAAAGGGAGAGCCAAATAAAAGAGGAACTTGAGAATCTTATAGAGATTGTTTCAATTGCAATTCAACGCCTTCATTCAAGCCCTAGATCAACATTTGTGAGGCAAGTGGTTTAAATTGTGTTTATTAAATTGTATCTATCTTTTTATATTAAAAGAGGTGGAATTCTATCAAATTCCAGGGTTTGTTCTTGAGTAAATTGGGGATTTACTTTTAATGGGAGTTATTAATCTATAGAGGATTTGATAATTAATGAAATTGATGATTGAATTGGTGGAATTGTTAGGGCGAGAATTGTTATAATGAAAGAATGAACTTATGATGAATTTGGGGACGTTTAATGCAGAAACCTGTTTAGAGCAGAGGTTTAATAACTGTTAATGGTGGACTGGGTTTTTAGCAGAAGATAAAGAAGGAGAAATACCATAGTCATTCGAACAACATGGTATTTCGTTCGAACGAGATCCACTGTAGTTCGAACGACAGGGCACCTCGTTTGAACCAGTTCTGATGTTTGCCAGATTTCTGTAATTTTCCTGATTCAGACATGCCATGTTGGAAATTTGTTGTTCCTGCCCTAACTGAATTATGAAATTGAGTATTGAATTAGGGTTAATTTGGGAATACTTAACCTTGAAATTTATTTGACTAAATTGCATGAAATTAGAGATGTAAGTTCATGATTTAGCATATTGTCATCTTGTTGTTTAAGTGATTAAACTTGATTGCATGAAATTGAAGGGTGGATTGAAATAATTGAATTTCGGCCCGAGAGAGAGAAAGTCTGGGTATACTTGAAAAGGTTTACGCCAAATTAATGGGAATTAATTAGTGTGTAATTAATTAAAATGAAGTCGGACCATAGACTTAAATGTTTTAGGCTTGGGTACGGGCATAATACTCCGATAGCCTGGATTCCTATATATATGTCGATGTGTAGTACATATATGATTTATATATATTTGTTTGAATAATATATATAGTAAAGTCATACCAATATTAATGCCATCATAGGAGGTTGCTCGATATGGGTGAGTCCACTGACTAGCGAATGCAGGGTGAGTATATTCCCCTGGCCATAACATCCGTATTAGAGGTGGGGCCGTTACGGTACGAAGCGGACACTTCGAAGGGAAATATGGTCGCCTCCTAAGCGTCGGTGATAGGATTTATATCCGACATGTGTGTGAATGTTAAGATATGATACGTATATATAGTACATAATTATATACGGGAATTTATATATACATACACGGTGTGAAATGTATAGATAATATAACTTGTGGGAATCTTATATGAATTAAAGTGAGAAATGATGCTTCGTGAAAGTTAATGTGAATAATAACTCATAAAAATGCATTATACTCACTTGCGACGTAATAGTGGGGTAATTAGTATAATATTTGGGACAAAGCTAGTTACGAGGAGAGTATCTAGGTACATTATGTATAATTCCTTAGGCGTGCACATTAGTTGAGGGGTGAGGTAAACTCAAGGGAGTGCACGACACTAATTTAAATATGAAGAGCATTTGCATATCTATTTCTTGCATTTAAACACAGTTGTTTAATATTTTTAAAATGTTTTGGGTTCTAACCCTTGCTATAAAATATTTTCAAAAACCTTTTAGGTGTCCTCCCACAGGGGCGCTGATAATACGCAAATATTGCGTATTTCATCCGTCGAACCTGCGCATTTTAGCCCTCTCGGGTGCCTTAGTCTCTATGTTTAAGACCGTTAACCAGACAGCCTCGGTTTATATTGATAACATCCTATATGAGATATAATTGGGCTTTTGTAGGTGTTTAGGTACTAAGTATGGGATTCGGATGCATTCTGGTGAAGTTCCGTACGTAAATCGCACGTTCAAGGTCAATCCGGTCATTTCACAACCTGGGAACCTGGCCCGACATCTCCACGAAAGTTGCAGCCCTCCTCGCTAGCTTCACGTGGACGTGAACGGTGTGCGAATCCGATTCATAACGAAGAAGTTACGGCGATTTCAGCGGAGGGAAAAACATGGAAATCAAAAGAGGAGGAGAAAAGAGAAGAAAAGAATGCAGAAGCTGCTTCTTGGCTCACCCCTGCTTGATCGATCGATCGATGATTTTGGTTGATCGATCGATCCTTCTGTACAGCCGAAATTTTGCCTTGGTCGATCGATCGACCATAGGGGTCGATCGATCGATCCCCTGTTTTCTGCAGATATTTTGGTTTCTTTTCTTTCTTCTTTTCTTTTATTCCAACTTACTATATAAGCCAATTTTGTAGTAATATCAGAGATACTTAGTTTTAGAAGACATTTTAGGTTAGGGTTTGGTTTTGATACCTCATCGTCTTCTCTTCTTGGGTTGACAACCATTTGGTTTTGTAAGATTGAACTATTCTCTACCATTTCCTTTAATATAGTTTGTTCTTCATTTTCCTTGCTTTGTAGAATAATTTCCATGCTTTCTAAATTAGTTTGACTGTTTTATTTCTTGATTTCTTAGTTTAATTAGTATAAATTAGCTTAGTTCATTATGTGCCCTTAGATAATTAGGGTCGGGATGTCTTTCCGCCATTAACGGGCCCCGAACTCCAAAAATTAGGTTTCGTGCAAAATTGCGTTTAATTGAACCCGCGTGAATTAAAGTCGGATTATTATGCGTTTAACTTTCTTTGTCATGCAACGTTAGTGTTTAAAGCGATAATCCAATTTTAAGACACGTGTCACCATTTTTTATTAAATAGTTAATCTCGCGTCGTTGGCTTAAATTCCTTCATGTGTGATGTTTATGATTAATTAAAAAATGCTCGATTAAATGTTTTCGAATCGAAATTCTAATTCCGCGTGTTTAGCCCATGGCGGGTACATGATCCCGACCCTCGTTTTGTTTAATATTGTTTAGATTTAACTTATTCTTTTTTCCTTTTATTTACCACCACCCATCACCTTTTACATTTTTATTCTTGAAATAATAAATCGATTAAAATTTGTTGAACACTCCCTGTGGATTTGATACCCGACTTATCGCTATACTTGTATTGTAAGTGCAGTCGTAATTTAGGTTTTTTTGTATTAAGGCGGTGAATCGAAGTCATCGATTAGCGTTCTGACGCGACGCTACTTTTCACCCTTGATCAAAATGGCGCCGTTGCCGTGGAGTGTTTTGTTATAGATTGTAATTGTCTTATTAGTTCGTAGTATTCTTTCTTTTGTATTTGTATTCTTTCTTTTAGTTTTTTTTGCAGAACTTCTACATTTGAGCGCCTAGAAACGCTTGAATTATCCCGCGCGCACATCTTCTTTGTGGAATTCGCCTTCTCGAGCTTTATTTTAGGGTAAGCATGTCTTATTCTAACTTTTCTGGGAACCCTTCTGATAACTCCCAAAATTCCGGTAAACTTATGACTTTTGGTCAATACTTGCAATCCCCAAAAGTTGCAACATCTAAAATGACATTGGGGGCGTATTACGAAAGTCAAAGTTTGGATTACAACAATTTTGGGCGTGATCTTTTTGATTCTGGGTCGCAAGATCTTTATGATAAGAATTTTGAAACCAATTGTAATCATTTTCAAAATTCTTATGTTGATGATTTTGATTGTAGTCCCGAGAACAATTTCCAAACTTCTAATTTTCAAAAATCCGCTCCTCGCCGTATGACTTTCGGTGAGGGTTTACGCATGCTTTAAAGTGAGAGGATTGAAAACCGTTATCGGGAAGAAAATCGTTGTTGGGAACACGAGTTGGATTTACTATTTGAATCCGACGATGACTTTTCTTCGGAGACTGCCGAAGTCGAGGACTGTTTCGAACCAAATGAGGACTTCGTTACTACTTTGGAACAAATCATCCTTGACTTGACCTGTGGTACAATAGAGAATGAAAACGAGGACGAAAATGGCATATTATCCATTTGCAATGAATTCGTTTCTTCTTTGATTTTCAAAGAAAAAAGTTTCATTGTAAACGATCCTATTTCTTTCGAAATTCAATTTTCAAGCTATGATCACTCATCGCCTGAGATTGAATTTCTTTCATCCCCGTCTTTATTCTATATTGTCACACAAATTCTAGTACCCGATGAATCGGTTCAAAACTTTTTAGTTCCAAACCTTTTCACCGACGAGGAGTACTCGCTCGAGCCGCTTTCCTTGACGGCATTTTCGCCGTCATGTGCGCCGCCTCCCATTCCAACTTTAAAATACTTGGGAGTTGATTCAATTTTTCTCGGCCCACACGTGTATTTGTCTCCCCTCATATCCAAATCCCCCATCCTCCCTCCCAAAGTTTCAATTGGGGATGGTTCACTTTTATCGCCTTACACATGCCTTCCGTCGTTTGAACGGAATTCCTATTTTCCGACAGACATGCATGTTCGGGAGGGTCCACCGTCGATCCACCAAATTCAAATTGTGTTTTGGATGGACCCTTAAAAATTTCAACTTTTACTATATAGCTAATTAGCATTCCTATGTGTAGGTTGTATATACTAACTTCTTCATTTTTATTTTTTCTTAATTTAACCTTGTGTAATTACTTAATATCTTTTTATTTCTTTTTATATGCTTGGTTCTAACTCTTTTGTAGGTTCAACGCACTTGAATTTGCGGAGACTAGGCACCCCGGCACACACTTGTTAAGAAAACAATGAAAAAAGTCACAAAAACATTTTTTCTTTATTTTTCACACTCATCCTCACGCATTTGCATTTCTTTTTCTTTTTTATTTTTCTTTTATTTTTTCATTTGGTGGTGAACATGCGTGTGTGTCGATCGTGTACATATTTTTCAATTTTTGATTAGCATAGGCCTATGTATGTGCATTTTTTTAGTCTAAGTCTAAGTCTACGTTATTTTATTTATTTTTATATTTTATATCCTTATACTTATATATACTATATGTATACTTCTATCTATTTATATTTACCTATTCCCCCCCTTATACCCCCATAATTGTAATCCCCCCCCCCCCATTGAAATTGGAGGCAGTAGGCAATTAACTGCTTGATTGATCGATCGAAGCCCAAGGGTCGATCGATCGATCGACCAGTTAATTGCCGAGATCTGCTTCTTTTTTCCCCTTCTTCTTCTATTCACTCTTCTCTCCTCTTAACTGATTTCGTGCCCTAGTTTTTTCCCCCACTCTTTTTGCTCAAATTAACCTCATTTCAGGTATAACACTTACTAACTACCTGATTTTGTCACTGATTTGTTGGTTTAATGTCACTTTCATATTGTTTACATATTTTTGGACATTGTTTGAGTTTTTCTCCATGTTTGTTGTTCCAACTACTTTTGTGCAACAATGTTAAAATCCATTCATGAACACTTTGTCGGATCAATGGCATTTTCGCACCCTCATTTCACATTGTGCACGCCAAGTGTTCGCTGAAATTCCACAAACAGTTTTCAATCCATTTTTGGGCGCACACTTGGGTGATTTTCACTCCTTGTCGCATTCCGATAAATTTTATGGCAATGTTGAATTTATTTCCTCAGTTTTGCGCACATGCACCACCATTTCAACTAGTTCACTAACTAGCCATTAATTGTGCTTACAATTTTTTTTGTGTTGCCTAATTATTGTTTTGTAAGTTGAAATGACAAACCTAAAGAAATACGATTCCACTTTGTGCGTGCCCACCCGAGGTTTCGAGGGGTTCCGTTGCAAGAAAGAACGGGAGTGGTTCCAAGCATATTTTGAGACTGCTCAGAGGACTTTGGCCTACAATTTAGCCTGGAAACTTGTTGATTTTCCGGAGGAGGCGCGTGTTCTTTTGCAGCGCCAGGGATGGGAACCTTTTCTCGCCATTAATGGCCGCATCAATGAAGAGCTGGTCAGGATTTTTTATGAGACACTAGTGGTGGTAAAAGGGGACGGGCTGACTACATACGAGGCCATGGTCCGAGGGGTGAGGGTACCATTCCGCCGTTCTGATTTAGCTGTCTTTATGAATGTACCGAACCCCGAGGAATCAGTCAGTTTTACCGATGGAGATGTTTTTGGACTCGGGACATTAATTGAGACCCTTGCACCAGGGGAAGAATGGAAAAAAATGGCCTTTCGTTCGACTGAAATGGAGGATTTACTGAGACTACTTCACTATATTAATGTCCACTCATTCATGGTGACGAGCAACCGGTCAGAGGTATGTCACAAGCACGCCGCATTTATCTACGCACTGATAAATAATTTGGGCGATATTAGCTTGCCCAATATATTTCTGGATATGATGTGCGCGACGGCTAAGGAGAGAGCCAGGACATTCTCCCTTCTTTTTCCTGCCCTTATCACGAGGATCTGTTTATCGCATGGTTGCCCAGAATTCGACGCTGACCACAAGCAGGTCCCACTCGGGTTTCTCACAAAGAACAATATTTCGAAGATGCTGAAACACGAGTGGGGGCAACCGAGGAACAAAAGGCAGAGGGCAGAGGGCAGAGGTAGATGATGAGACCGACGAGGAGGAGGCTGAGATTAGGATGGCGGAGCAGGGGCAGGGTTCGCAGGTGCCACCCATAGATTTTGATGCCCGCTTTGAGGCAGGCGAGATCACTTCAGAGACGAGAGTTCCGAATGACGCAGGCGATGTTGCGAGATTTATATTTGCAGCGTCATGATTCGGTTGCCGCTCTACCTCCACATTTTCAGGACCCTTCTGATCCTAGTGGTTTCGGCCACTAGGCTACTGTTGTACTGGGTCATATTTTTGGCATTTCTGGGTCGGATAATACGTTGTATTTATTTTATTTTATTTTATTTCTTTCTTTTTATCAGTTGTAATGTATTAGGTTGTTTTGTATTGAACTTATGGAATGAGAAATGAAAATGTAGTTTGTGGTTGTTTATTAGATTTTGATGTGTGTGACTTTCCATTTTATAAAATCAAAAAGTTCACCATCAATTTATCTAGTATTTGCACTTCAGCCCCTATATATTGTTGTGACTTGTGACATAGCTTCTTTTAACTTAATACATCGGTTTATATTCTTCCTATGCTTTGTACTAACTTGTTTTGCAGATTCATTTGGACTTGTTCTTATAGAGATCGCTCCAAATGTGGGTAATATCATTCTTTTCCTATCTTTGTGTTGTGTTCTTTAATAGACGCATTGGGGACAATGCAACATTAAAGTTAGGGGGTGTGGGATATTCTATCCATTTCACTGTTTAGTCCTTGAATTTGACTACAATTTAGTTACAAAGCATGTTTTTGTTAAAAAATTGAAAATTTTAAAAAATATTTTCTTTCTTTTTTCCTCCTTTGTTGGGCATTTTGCCCCAATTTCGGATGATAAATTTCAATAATTGCCCGATCCAATTGACAACCCAATGATGCATGTTCTCGATTTTAGAAGTTATTAGACTTTAGTCCTCAAATCATTAATATTATGAATAACTTCATGAATTAAACTTTATCCCTTGAGCACATGCATTTTTCTTGTTATATTGATTTGGGTTAAGATTTTTATAACTCGGTAGGCTTTTGTTGCATTGTATATACTTACACCGAGTGAGATTAGAGACTTATCTTCATTTGTGAGTGTATACACTTTTCTTTCCTCTTTAAAATGTTACAGTCATTGGTAATCTCTTTATTCTTTCATTGACTGTTCATTAATTGAGTTCATACTTGAAATGTATTACTTGAGCATGATTTTCATATATTGTTTTGACTTGAGAATTGCGTAAACTTTTTGAAATGATCATAGGCCATCTTTGTATATCACCCATATGACCTTGGCCTCACATTTTATATGTTCCCGAGTCAACCCACTTGAGCCTAAATAATAGCCTTTCATTTCATCACCCAAAATCCCCTAACCAACTCCAAATTGGAGTTATATACCATACATATTACCTTACATACCCTTGTTTGGATTGTTTACTTGGGATTGAATGATATTGTTGTGTATCGTGGTTGCAATTTGAGCATAAAAAGAGTGAGAAAAGAAGAAAGTGTAGTGAAAAAGAGAAGAAAAAGAGAAAGTTGAAAACAAAAGAAAACAAAAGAAAAAAGTGAGAAAAAGAAGAAAAGAAAAAAGAAAGAGAAATTTATATATATTGTCTAAAGTGTTTCAATAAGCTTTGATTACTCTCGATTGTTATATCTAATGCTCGTTTGGAAATCAATGTCCAAATTTTGAAATTGCCCACTTTTTCCCATTGTCCCTAGTTTCATCCCCAAACAACTTTGAATCCGTATATACATCCCTTTCATTTCATACCATAACCTAGCTTACATTACAACCCTATTAAAATCCTATGTGATCTTAAGTAGATGTAATTTAAAGGTTTAAATAGTTTTGATAATCTGTGAAAACGCATTTCGCCTATTTTATATGTGCGGTATCCTTTCACTGAGATTACAATTTTTATTTTCTATATAGCATTCTTCAATTGTGACATGTGCACAGCCTAGTTTCCCTTTACATTTACTCCTTATGCCCGCATGTCCCGTGTGTTACCTCCCTGTTTCAAGTGAATTCATTTGATGAGTGTAATGCCTGTGAGGATTGACTTTTATGCATGCTTTGATATTTAGTATCCGAGTTATTTAAGTTTTTGCCAAATAATATTTTGCATGTGCTCACTCCCCTCCCAC
The DNA here is from genome assembly GCA_949130495.1 of Sambucus nigra. NCBI lineage: Eukaryota > Viridiplantae > Streptophyta > Magnoliopsida > Dipsacales > Adoxaceae > Sambucus > Sambucus nigra. The sequence continues at coordinate 260,480,933 of OX422223.1, read as the reverse complement.
ATGTTAAAGTGTCAATTCATTAAGGTGCATTCGATGATGTTAATAACTGCGGACTTTTCACGTGAATTCGTTTGCTATGCTAATAACATGTTGAAATCTTGTTCGTATTGTTGAGTTTGTCGCATGTGATTGGCATATTTTGAGGAAACTTTCTGATGTTTGTGGGTATCATCACTGAAAACCCTCACGAGACGACACTCATCCACTAGGGTAACCTAGGGGTTTAACGGCTTATTGCATACGCTAAATGCAATCGTTCACTCGCGAAAGTGGCCTTATCTTTTTATTGCTTTTATACCATATTTTTGTACTATCTCCTGTTTTGGTTTACTTGTTCTTCTTGTTGCATCCTATTTCATTGCTAGGGACTAGCAATGTGTAAGTTAGGGGGTGTGATAATACGCAGATATTGTGTATTTCATCCGTCGAACCTACGCATTTTAGCCCCCTCGGGTGCCTTAATTTATATGTTTAGGCCCGTTAACCAGACAACCTCTGTTTATATTGATAACATGCTATATGAGGTATAACTAGGATTTTGTAGGTATTTAGGTACTAAGTATGGGATTCTTATGTAATCCGGTGAAGTTCTGTACACAATCGCACGCTCAAGGGCAATCCAGTCATTTCATAGTTTGGGTACCTGGCCCGAAATCTACACGAAAGTTGTAGCGCTCCTCGCTAGCTTTGCGTGGCCGTAATGGTGCGCGAATCCGATTCATATCGAAGAAGTTACGGCGATTTCAGCGAAGGAAAAAACAAGGAAATCAAAAGAGGAGGAGAAAAGAGAAGAAAAGAATGCAGAAGCTGCTGCTTGGCTCACCCCTGCTTGATCGATCGATCGACGATTTTGGTAGATTGATCGATCCTTCTGTATAGCCGAAACAAGGGGTCGATCGATCGATCCCCTGTTTTCTGCAGATATTTTGCTTTCTTTTCTGTGTTCTTTTCTTTTATTCCAACTTACTATATAAGCCAATTTTGTTGTAATATTAGAGATACTTAGTTTTAGAAGACATTTTAGGTTAGGTTTTGGTTTTGAGAGCTCATCTTCTTATCTTCTTGGGTTGACAACCATTTGGTTTTGTAAGATTGAACTATTCACTATCATCTCTTTTAATATAGTTCGTTCTTCATTTTCCTTGCTTTGTAGAATAATTTCCATGCTTTCTAAATACTTTGACTGCTTTATTTCTTGCTTTCCTAGTTTAATAACTATAAATTAACTTAGTTCATTATGTGCCCTTAGATAATTAGGGTCGGGATGTCGTTCCGCCATTAACGGGCCCCGAGATCCGAAAATTAGGTTTCGTGCAAAATTGCGTTTAATTGAACCCGCGTGAATTAAAGTCGGATTATTATGCGTTTAACTTTCTTTGTCATGCAACGTTAGTGTTTAAAGCGATAATCCAATTTTAAGACGCGTGTCACCATTTTCTGTTAAATATTTAATCTCGCATCGTTGGCTTAAATTCCTTCATGTGTGATGTTTATGATTAATTAAAAAATGCTCGATTAAATGTTTTCGAACCGAAATTCAAATTCCACGTGTTTAGCCCATGGCAGGTACGTGATCCCGACCCTCGTTTTGTTTAATGTTGTTTAGACTTAACTTCTTCTTTTTTCCTTTTATTTACAACCACCCATCACCTTTTACATTTTTATTCTTGAAATAATAAATCGATTAAAATCTGTTGAACACTCCCTATGGATTTGATACCCGACTTACCGCTTTAATTGTATTGCAAGTGCAGTCATAATTTAGGTTTTTTTGTATTGAGGCGGTGAATCGAATTCAACGATTAGCGTTCTGACGCGACGCTACTTTTCACCCTTGATCGGGGTGGAAATTCGGGTTAGTCGTGTCATTTTTGGGTTGCGTTGATTTTTATTTGAGTATAAGTTTTGGGTACTCTTTAATCTATACGAGTTAATCGTGTCAAGTTCGGGTCATTTCGGGTTATTACCATAAATGGGTTATCGTGTCAAAAATTGCCAGCCCTACTTGATCAGGCGCCTGACCTGATTCCTTCCTACAGGGTGCGTGGCTGCAGCTTATGTGGATTGCTGTAGATGCATGTTTCATTCTATCTCTAGATAGGGACTTGTTCAGTTGTACTTTTATATTCAGTCTTGGCATGTATCAGTACTCTTTTACACTTGCACTTCGTGGATGGCTTGTAGTCGATGTTGTTCAAAAAACTCTTGTACTTACTTTGTGGCATGTTTAGTTTCTTTCCGATATTAGTTAATTTGATCTCCTAGTAAGTTGGTTGTGTTGGATTAATAAAGATAAAATTTGACATCAGCTTAATGAAAGACTATGTGGTTAGTAATTAATGACTTAATGACAGAGATGCTAATAATGAACCATATGAAATTCCTGTTTAATTTGATATATGACTGATCACCCGATATTTTATTAGGCAGGGTGTCACAATCCCTAACTCTCGATCTGGTCTCGCGCATTATTAGGACGTCTCGCGCATTGTTAGGTGGTGTGATTGAGGGTCATCATCGTCTTTTATCAATTTTTAGTATTTCTTTTATTTGTAGCATTATTTTTATTTTCCTTTTTTGTTTAGTATTTAGAGGAAGGAAAGTCAATTGGCATTAAGGGCATATTTGTAATTAGATACTTAGCTTAGAGGCCAAGCAACCTCCTCCATTTAAATACCCCTTATGTAGACTCATTTGGGGGATTCTTTCATTTTATGAGATTTGATTAGAGAGTTTAGAGAGAGAGTTATCTTTTCTTGTTCCCATTTGATGTCATTTACGTCAATTGGTATCAGAGCCTTATCGCTCCACCCGTTGTTGTTATAAAAAAACACAAAAACTCGTAAACAACGTCACGGTGGGAATTGAGAGAAGATGAACACCTCCACGCCAAACCCTCTCGAGAAAATCTTGGAATCCCTCCAACAAATGAAGGCTCAAATGGACGATATGAACGCTCGAATTCCATCACCGGCAACCTCCATGGACCACCCTCAAACTGCCTCGACAATTTTGCAAAAGCCTAATTCTAATTCCCCAAGATCCACCATTCTACACCTTTATCCCCAAAAAAACATAGTTTCACAAACCCTGATCCCATAAATACCCAAGAAAACACCACCACCAAAAATGGCCCCTACCACCACCTCCCCTTAGCCAGAATGAAAAAAAAAAAAAAATCCAAGATGGAATCTACTGACCCGAGGCACTCCCTTCCCCCGTCAAAACACTCCGACGAGCCTTGTGGAGCCCAAAACCCTTCCGCCCCTACCCCCGATTTGCCTAAGTCCACCTATAACCCTTCACCCGCCTCTGATTATCACCTACGAAGCCTCACAGCCCCTGCCCAAGGCCAAGAGGTCCACTACAACAGCCCACTGCCCTGGGCACATCTGACGTCCATGGACGAACCCTTAATGGGTTAGACAACACCACCACGGGTCTCCCATCAGCCCCAATGCAGTTCGAAGCTTTACCCGCCCCATTATGTGTTCAAATGGTACCTCCTATACCAGGAACAAATTCTCCAACTATTGCCGAGATGATTCGTGACATCGGGCATGCCAAGGGCACAAACCCAATCCAATTTGAGCCCCCGGTGACATTTCATATGATAAATGAACCCTACCTCCATCTTAGCCCCAATCTTGAATCCCAAACCCTAAAATTTTTACCTCCCACATTCCTAATAATTTCATCCCCCAAAATTCACCACCAACCCCTCCACCTCCCCCTCCACCACCAAATGTATCAACACACTACCATTTTCCCTCTCCGCACCTTCCCCCACCCCGAATTCTTGTCCCCTCCCACTCCCCACCAACAAATCCACCCAATTATCCCACTCAACCCACACACGACTACCCCTTGCCCCTATCTCTATTTACCCTCGTCACCACCTGCAAAAACACCTTGAACACCCCCAAATACCCCCATACCCCCTGTCCTATCCACTACCACACCCCCTCACCCGCCCCATTCAACTTTTCCCACGCTTTCTCCCCCTCTTATTTTACGTATCTCTCTCCCACCCGGGCACCTTCTCCCTGTCCCGCATTATCCACCTCCATGGGATACCCGTTCCTTTCACTCTGCACCCGTTGATTCCCATGAGCGGGTACGGGAGTGGATTATCCTACCTCCCCATGCTGACCCTCCTTCCTCCCACCCCCACTTCGCTCCTGAGTTCGAGCCACCCCCTCCTACATAGTGGTGCACTGATGTTTCTCCCATTGATTCTCTGGTACCAAGCTTACTCACTATGTTCCCCTCTCTGAGCTCCATTGCTTTATATGCAATCGGAAGGGGCATCAGATGAATCAAAGCCCCTACCGCCAGTCGTTGGTCTCAGCACCACCTCCTTCTCCACCACGAGAGACTCTTCCACCTCATACCGCTCCTCCTGCAATCCCAGTTCCCCCACCTGCTCCCGACCCTCCTCATCCACCGCCTCAGAGGCGTCCACAACTAGCCTTACTTCCCGAGCCTCTGCCAAGCGATGATTTAGATGAGAATACCCTGGCTTTTCAGGGTGGTGATGCCATCATACAGTTGGCACTTCAGTTGCTGTAACGTAGTATGCAGGGCGATATTAGAGGGGACGTCCCGATATTCGATGGTCACTTGCAGCCTTATGCCGTTGTGGATTGGCTTGCCGCCATGGAGATTATTTTTGAGTATAAATGACTGAAGGGCCGTAGATGTAATCTGCTAGCAGTGACCAAGTTTCAAGGCTATGCCAGTGTTTGGTGGAACGATTTAGAGTAGCGACGTATTTGATACGACACAAATATTGCGTATTTCATCCCTCGAACCTACGCATTTTTACCCCCTTCGGATATCTTATTCCGTATATTTATGCTCGTTAAACAGAAAATCTCGAATTTCTATGTTAACATGTTTTGCAGGGGTTAATTGAGCTTTTATAGGTATTTGGATGCTGAGTGTGAAGTTCGGACGCATTCCGCTCGATTTCAGTACGCGATCGCACATTCAAGGGCAATTTAGTCAATTCACATTTTGGGCACCTAGCCCATTCATGGAAGTTGTAGTCCTCCTCGCAAGCTTCGCGTGGCTCAGAACGAAGAAGTTACGGTGATTTTAGCGGAAGGGAATTGCATTCAAGCCAAAACAGGAGGCAGGAACTGCATACCTGCTTGATCGATCGATCGATCCTTCTTATTTTGCCAAATCGTGGGAGACAGTGGGCTGGAATTTTAATCATCGATCGATCGACCTGTTTTCTGCAGATATTTTGGCCTTTTCTTTTCTTTTTCCTTTTCTTTTCTAATTTTATTCCTTTTACTATATAAAGAAATTTTGATGTAAAAACAAATATAATTCGTTTTAGATAGTTTAGGTTAGGGTTTTGGAGTCTTAAGAGATCATTTCTTCATTTCTTCTTATATTGACACCCATTTAGGCTTGTAATTTGTGCTACCATCTTCCATCTCCATTAATATAGTGTGTATTTCCTATATTTTTTCTTTCTAGATTAATTTACATGCTTTCATAATTAGGTTTACATGCTTTATTTCCTTACTTTCTAGTGTATTTTTATTGCGTTTATTTGCCGCTTTCATTTATCGCGTTTTTACCATGCTTTCTAGCTAATTTAGTCTAGGTTGTGTTTGAATGGAACTTACTCGGGTTGACGCGTTGCTTTGCTTTGGTAATAGCATTTACGGGTCTATTTCGGGTGCGTTGTCCTAGTTATTGCGCCTAGGAGATTTGACGGGGCATATCATGTATGTCCCGTGCTTACGACCTTTCGTGCGCAATTTTCGGGGTATTTGTTGACGCCAAAATCTTATTAGGCTTTTATGCGGATTTAGGGGCGTGACAAACCCCTATTCAATTAACTACGAAACGAGACGCATTCGTAATAACTCGTCGACCCATGTATCCATTTTATACAAATTAACTCGGGTAAGGGATATTCAACGCAACCTATAGTTTTACTCGCGTTGTTAATCTAGTTTAATTAACACTCGCCTAGGTTAATCATTTCCCTTTTATGCATCTTTTTCCTTTTTAGTTTGTAATTCACCCTTTTCCCTTTTATTTAGGAGTATTAAATCATATAAATTCTAGCAACTCGTCCCTGTGGATCTTTCGATACCCGACTTACCTCTATGCTTGCCTCGCAAGTGTAGTCGTAACTTAGGTTTTTGTATAACCACGGTGAAACAAAAACAACGACCGTGCCCTTACACGAGCACGCATTTCATGCGCGGTGATCAAAATGGCGCCGTTGTCGGGGATTAGTTTGTTTTAGACTTTATTTGATTTAGTATTTCATAGTATTTTCTTTCTATTTGTATTATTTGCTAACATTTTTGTAGGACTTCCACATTTGAGCACTTAGAAACACTCGAATTTCTCGTGCGCACCTACTTTGTGGAATTCGCCACTTGAGCCATTTTTGGGGTAAGCATGTCTTATTCCAATTCTTTCGGTAATCATTGTTATAATTCTCAAAATGCCCGTAATCCTATGACTTTCGATGAATACTTAGAATCCCAAAGAATTTATAATTCAAATATGACTTTGGGCGAGTATAACGAAAGTCAAAACTTGGGTTATTGGAATTTTGATGACGATGACAACGATTTTGGGCCTTTACCTCCTTATAATAGGAATTTTGAAAGGAATTACAATAGTTTTCAAAATTCCTATAATAATGAGTTTTCGTTTAAGTCCGATGGTAATTTTCAAAGTTCCCATTTTCATGGATCCGCACCTCGACCTATGACATTCGGTGAGGGCTTGCGTATGTATGAAAATGAGAAAATTGAAACTCGTTATCGGGAAGAAAATCGTTGTTGGGAACATGAATTAGATTTATTATTTGAATCCGACGTCGATTTTGCTTCCGAGACTTTCGAAGTCAAAGAAATGTTTTGAACCAAATGAGGTACTTGTGCCTACTTTGGAACAAACCATTCTAGACTTTGCCCAATGCATAATATATATTGAAAGTGAGGATGAAAATGACGTATTATCTATTTGCAATGAAATGATTTCTTCTTTGGCCCCCAAAGAAGAACATTTCATTGAAAATGATATTATTTCATTCGAAACTCAATCTTCATGGGATGATGATTCATCTTATGAGATAGAATTTCTTTCATCCCCATTTTCATTCTCTAATATCACACCGTCTCAAGTATCCGATGATTCGGTTTCAAACTTTAATGTTTTAAACCTTTTCGCCGATGAGGAGTACTTGCTCGAGTCGCCTTCCATGATCGCATCTTTGCCATTGTGTGCGCCACCTCCCATTCCAATTTCAAAATCGCTCGGAGGATATTCAAATTTTCTCGACCCCCACATGTTTTTGTCACCCGTTCAATCCAAATCCCCCATCGTCCCTCCAAAAATTTTAATTGATGATGGTTCCTTTCTCCTGCCTTACACATGCCTTCCGTTAATCAAACGGAATTCATATTTTTCGGAGGGCATGCTCAAGAGTGAGGGTACTCCGGTTATCCTCCAAAGTCAAATCGTTTTTGCGGTGGACCCTCAACTATTTAGACTTCTAGTGTATAGTTAGTGTGAAGCCTAAATAGTTGGTTGTATATAGTTAGCTTTTTATTCTTTCGTTCTTTTTATTTTTTTCTCTCCTCCCTTTTTAATTTCGTCTAGTGTAATTAGTTAACTTTTTGTTATTTGTTTTTGCTATGCTCGGTACTAACTTGTTTTGTAGATTCTTTGGACTTGTTCTTATGGGGATCGCTCCACTTTTGGATAATATCGCTCTTTTCCTCTCTTTAACTTGCTTCTTAATTCACATTGAGGACAATGTCAAGTTTTAAGTTAGGGTGTGTGGGATATTCTATCCATTTCTTTATTTAGTCCATGTTTTTGCCCACATGTTAGTTACTTAGTATGCTTTTCTTAGAAAAATTAAAAATTTCGAAAATATTTTCTTTCTTTTTTCTCCTTTTTTGGACTTTTTGCCTTTGTTTTCGATGATAAATTTCAATAATTGTCCGATCCAATAGACAACCCAATGATGCATGTTCTCGATTTTAGAAGTTATTAGACTTTAGTCTCAATTATTGATATTATGAATAACTTCACGAATTAAACTTTAATCCCATGAGCACATGCACTTTTATCACTATATTGATTTGGTTTAAGATTTTTATAACTCGGTAATCTTTTGTTGCATTGTATATACTTACACCGAGTAAGCTTTGTACCTTTCATTGTTTGTGAGTGTTATACACTATTCTTTCCTCTTTGAAAACGTTGAATTCGTTGGTAATCTCTCTATTCTTTCATTTTATCGTTCATTAATTGAGTTCATACTTGAAATGTGTTACTTGAGCATGATTTTCATATATTGTTTTGACTCGAGAATTGCGTAAACTTTGGAAATGATCATAGGCCCTCTTTGTTATATCACCCATATTAGCCTTGACCTCACCTTAAATGTTTTCCTTCGTTAACCCCTTTGAGCCTAAATATTAGCCTTTCGTTTCGTTACCCAAATTCCCATAACCAACTCCAAATTGGAGTTTTAGCCCATACATACACTTTCCATACCTTTGTTTGTAATGTTGCTTGGGATTGAATGATGTTGTATGTCGGTTGCAATTTAGGCATATGAGAGTAAGAAAAGTAAAGAAAAGAAAAAGTGAAAAAGAGATGAAAAAGAGAAAGCAAAAAAGCAAAAGAAAACAAAAGAGAAAAATGAGAAAAAGAAGAAAATAAAAGAAAGAGAAAGTTGTAAATATTGTGTATATAGTTCAATAAGCTTTGATTACTCTCCAATTGTTATATCTAATGCCTTTTTGGATCTTGTTTTCCAATTTTGATATTGCCCACATTTTCCCATTATCCCGAGTTTTCATTCCAAACACTTTGAATCCGTACATACATTCCTTCAGTTCGTACCCTAGCCTAACCTATTTTACAACCCTATTAAAGTCCTATGTGCTCTTAGGTTGATGTAATTTAAAAGTCATAATAGTTGTGATAATCTGTGAAAATGCATTTCGCCTCTTTTAATGAGCGGTATCCTTTCATTGAGATTACAATTTTTCAGTTTATATATAGCGTTCATCATTTGTGACATGTGTGCGGCCTAGTTTTCATTTACATTTACTCTTTATGCCCGCATGTTCTGTGTGTTACCTCCCTGTTTCGAGTGAATTCGCTTGATGAGTGTCATGCCCATGAGGATTGAATATATGCTTGCTTTATTTAGTATCCGGTTTATATAAGTTTTTGCCAAATCACACCTTTCATGTGCTCGCTCTCTTCCCACATTTTAAGGTTTCAATTCTATGAGGTGCATTCTATAATGTTAATGATTTGGATTTTTGTTTGAATTCATTCAATGTGCTAATAATGATTATGAAGTCTTGTTTGCTATTGTTGGGCTTATCGCATGTTGGTTTGGGCATATTTTGAGAAAGCCATGTGATGTGTGTGGGTATCATCCCTAAAAACCCTTACGAGACTACACTCGTCCACTAGGGTGACTTAGGGGTTTAACGGCTTATTGCATATGCTAAATGCAATTGAATCGCCCGCGAAAGTGGCCTTATGCTTTTATACCATATTTATGTACTTATCCTGCTTTTGGTTTGCTTGTAGTTCTTGTTGCATCCTATTTCATTGCTAGGGACTACTAATGTGTAAGTTAGGGGGTGTAATACGACACAAATATTGCGTATTTCATCCCTCGAACCTACGCATTTTAGCCCCCTCGGGTATCTTATTCCCTATATTTATGCTCGTTAACTAGACAACCTCGGATTTCTATGTTAACATGTTTTGCAGGGGATAATTGACCTTTTATAGGTATTTGGATGCTAAGTGTAAAGTTCAGACGCATTCCGCTTGATTTCTGTACGCGATCGCATGTTCAAGGGCAATTTAGTCAATTCACATTTTGGGAACTGGCCCATTTTCTTCACGGAAGTTGTAGCCCTCCTCGCAAGCTTTGCGTGGCCATGAACGATGCGCGAATCCGATTCTAAACAAAGAAGTTACGACGATTTTAGCAGAAGGGAATTGTATTCAAGCCAAAACAGGAGGCAGGGGCTGCATACCTGCTTGATCGATCGATCGATCGAAGGGATCGATCGATCGATCCTTTTTATTTTTCCAAATCGTGGGAGACAGTGGGCTAGAATTTTAAGCATCGATCGATCGGATCACAGGGGATCGATCTATCGATCCCCTGTTTTCTGCAGATATTTTGGCCTTTTGTTTTCTTTTTCCTTTTCTTTTCTAATTTTATTCCTTTTACTATATAAATGAATTTTGATGTAAAAACAAATATAATTCGTTTTAGATAGTTTAGGTTAGGGTTTTGGAGGTTTGAGAGCTCATTTCTTCATTTCTTCTTGGATTGACACCCATTTGGGCTTGTAATTTGTGCTACCATCTTCCATCTCCATTAATATAATATGTATTCCCTTTATTCTTGCTTTCTAGATTAATTTACATGCTTTCATAATTAGGTTTACATGCTTTATTTCCTTGCTTTTTAGTATAGTTTTATTGCGTTTATTTACCGCTTTCATTTATCGCGTTTTTACCATGCTTTCTAGCTAATTTAGTCTAGGTTGTGCTTGAATGGAACTCACTCGGGTTGACATGTTGCTTTGCTTTGGTGATGGTGTTTACGGTTCAATTTCGGGAGCGTTGTCCTAGTTATTGCGCCTTGGAGATTTGACGGGAAATATCATGTATGTCCCGTGCTTACGACCTTTCATGCGCAATTTTCGGGGTATTTGTTGACGCCAAAATCTTATTAGGCTTTTATGTGGATTTAGGGGTGTGACAATGTAATACCCCGTATTTTTATGCTATATTAATTTGGGGATTTATTAAATTTAATGTGAGTGAATTATTTAATAAAAATCCGAAAATTAATTATGTTATAATTATTAACGTGACGAGAGTTAGTAATTATGGGAAATTTGTTGAATATTACTAATGAGCAAAGTAATATATTATATTGGTTATATTGAATGCCATGAGTGAGTTAAATGACAATTTCGGAAATTTAAGTCGGGAAGTGCTCGTGTCGCGTCGGGACTAAATTCTGATAAATAAAAAGTGAATATTTTATAAGTTGCCTGTATGGTCGTTTTGAGTGCGCCAACGCGTTCGTAAAGGTCGAGATAGTCAGAAAAGTGTACCCGGGGGTGTAGTTTGGGTCTCGGGGCGTTTTTAGGCCCAATTAGTAACCCGAGAGGGCAATTTGGTCATTTTACATTTTTGGGTAATTAAACCCACGAAAATTAGAGAGGCTATATCTGATATTGAGGTTGTCACCTAGGGTTAGAATACCCAAAACCTAGAACGACCATTGGAGAAGAGAGGAGAGAGCTCTCAAGCAATTCCAAGGCTCAAAACTCAACGGTTTGCACCGCCGCCACCACCAACGCATAGATCGCGAGAAGGGGAACGCAACCACACCAAAATCAGCCGCAATCCAGACTTCTGAAAATCCCAGGCAAGTGTTTATCTTGCTTATTTAGTTGGTGCAATTTCCATATTAGTTTAGGAATGATTAGGGATGAAATATATGGAAGAAAACCCAATTTGTGATAGGAAAATCCATGTAGTATTGGTTTATATGTTGATTCTGGAAACCCTTGCCATGTAGAGGAAATTAACCACGAAATTTTGATGATTATAAGAAGGAAATTCTGGAGAAAATTTGTTAGAAACCTGTTTAAGAAAATTTTAGGGTTCTTGATAATTAGATGAAATTTTGAGTTGATAATCCATGTTTAAATGATAGAAATGTACATGCCTTACGTTAGAAACATCTGGTATATTGTTATAATGTTAGTAGTAGAATTTTTGGGAAGTTTGGGTTTGGAAAATATGGATTTGGATGAAGAAAAGTGGTAGAACCCGTAACTGCAATTCTGCAGAAATCGAAATACCTGCTTGATCGATCGATCGAGCCTAGAGCTTCGATCGATCGAAGGCTCGATCGATCGAGCCCCAAACCTCGATCGATCGGCCCCTCCTGGCAGACTCCTATTTCCCTTATTAAATGAGTTAAATTTAATTTATCATGAAATAATTCTTGGGCATCCCTAATAAAATGTTTTGGGAGAAAGGGAAGACCAGTAGGACATGCGAATAAATTTTGGGACCCTTGATGACGGGCAAAGATTGTATTTTAGGATAATCACATAAGGGTCGTTAAATTTATGACTTAAATAGAGAGACACGTAAGAGAGAGTTACTTTGGGAGAAATGTGTATACCTACTGAATTTTATAATTGGGAGGATAGAATCCATGAAGCATTATGTAGTAAGTGGAATAGTTCCTCAAATTAAAGTAAGATGTGAATGGTTATACGTGATAATAATATAATGTGAAATAAATGCGAATGACGTAATTATGGGAATTGAGAATTTACCCATTATTGATATGGTAATATTAGTATAGTTATATGATTGTGTATGCATATACTATCTATGTGTGAAAAACATGCCCACGCTACTTACTATCCCTGAGGTTTCCGCGCTGGGACAATCTTATCTCGATGGGACCTTAATGGGGGATATTGAATTGTACCCTGGAAGATAGATATCCTTGGTACAGGCAATCGGAATGATAGTTCAGACGGTCCTAAGAGATGCGGGTATGTGCTTTCCTCTTAGAGACTTGGAATCTATGCTTCGCCTCATATTGTTTGTGTATAGGTATCCTTGGTACAGGATATTGCAGTGATAGTTCGGACGGTCCTAAGGGACTTGGAATCTATACTTCGCCTCAATATTGTTTGAGTATGTGTTAATACAATTCGAGAGTGATTCCGAATTTGTATTACCGTAGTACGAGTGATACGGGGATTGGATAGTAGAGTATGCCCGCACCATAGTTTTATTTGGGGTGCTGTTATGATATATATATTTTATGAGTAGTTAATATATATATGAAATTCTGAAATCTGGAACTGCCTACTGTGATGTGATATGTAGGACATGGTTGATGACTCACTTATAAATACTTGTGTTGAGAAAGTAAAATATGACACTGGAAAACTTTATTGATTAATAAAGTCAAAATGAGAACTTTGGTTACTAATTGAAATATTCTTTTCAAACAATTGAATCGTGGAATTTTGAATCTTACGAGTAATCTAAGATAAGTTAAATCATTGGGAAGATTAGTGCGATAAATGGTAAGACAAACCTTGGGGAGGGTTAGTGCGATAGGTGTGCACATTAGAAGAGAGGTGAGAATTTCTCAAGAGAGTGTCGCACTAATATGTTGTTGCATTGGCCTGTATCAATTTAAATACTTGCTAAACGTATTTTAAATCAAGCACACTATCGGGCTCTGACCCGTTTCTTTTTCTCTTTCTCTCTCTTGTATATATATGTATGTATTACAGGTGCCCAGCCACAGGGGCGTCTTGATTAGGATCTCTTGAAAGGAACGTCCTGCAGCTTAGGTGGGAGTTGCAGGACACTTGCATAGACGACTTCGTTTACTTGATTCCACATCTATCATACTCATTTATTGGGCATGTGTCGCCCTTTCCACTATTTATCTGTTTTATTGGGACATTTGTATTTCAGTTATTTCCAGTATGGTTACTATAGGATTTATTCAGTTTGGATGTGTGACTTTAGATTTCGTATGTTGACATTCGATTGACTAATGTATTAAATTAATTGGATTATGTTGCAGAATTTAAAGTGGTGTGATTCTTACTTATTGAATGTTGTTAATAAAATAAATGATTTTTCTTTAAATAAAATTTGGAAAGTATGTATGAAAATGGTTTTGACACTTAGCTTAATTAATTAGGGTGTTAAATTGGAAAGATTTATTTTTCGACAGTGATGCTAAGAATGGACCAACTGTTCACCTTGATTTAATTTAATAAAGGAGTGATCGACCGGTATTTAATTAGGCGGGGTGTCACAGGTGGTATCAGAGCATCAGGTTCTAGTGTCCATAGGATCTGTACGGCTTATTTCGCTTTCAGCTTAACGTTATTGCTATAGATCCCTATTATAGGAAGGTTGTATTCTTGCTTTCAAGTTTATGTCTTTAGCTATTTGAGATTTGTTAATGACTGTAGACTAATAAACTTCTTCACGTTTCAGATGCCTCCGAGACGTGCTCCGAAGGATAGGCGTGCCCAGGCCGAGCAGCCAGCAGTTCCGGCACAAGGAACAATGAATGCAAATGAAGTAGCCGCCATTGTTGCTCAGGCGGTGAATGCCGCACTAGCGGTGACTCAGCAGGCTCCACCCCAGGTTCAGGCAGTGGCGCCAGTACCAGCACAGCTTCCATCTGCATGGGAGAGGGTTCGGGATGCTTTTCAGAAAGCGCATCCCCCTGAGTTCTCTGGTAGCTCCGATATTGTCACAGTTAGCCAATGGAAGAAAGACATCCAGCGGCATCTCCGTATGTATGAGTGCACCGACGTGCAGAAGCAGTTATTGGCTTCCTTTAAGCTGGTGGGAGCCGCTTTGCAGTGGTGGGAGTCCACTACCACTTTGGAGGAGAGGGACACGATTCCTATTCCGTCATTTTGGGAGCGGTTTGACCGCAAGTATTTTCCACCCGCCGTGCAGACTGAGATGAGGCGGAGATTACTGAATCTGAAGCAGGAGAGTCTTACCGTAGCGGTGTATGAGGAGGAGTTCACGAGACTTCTCACCATTGTGCCAGATGAGGCACCTACTGAGAGCAAGAAGATTATGCTGTTTGTCGACGGGTTAGCTTGGAGGATCCGTCAGCACCTTATTGGGAATTTATCCCTGAGTACTTTCACTGATGTACTCAATGCCGTGTTGCTACATTGCCAGGATCACCGCTTCCATCTGCAGGGAAGCAAGAGAGCAGGAGAGTCCAGGCAGCAGGGCAGGACCGGGGGTAATAGTGCCAGTGGGGCACCATCTCATGGACAGACTTGTCATCACGAGCAGAGTTCCCATCAGGGGGACCTTGCTAAGCGATTCCGTTCAGGTGATTCTAGGCAGGGATATGGGGGCTATAGGCAGCGCCAGTAGGGCCAGCCTAATCAGCAGGGCCAACACCGACAGCAGGGACAACAGCGTGCTAATCAGGGCCAACAGGGCCAGTGGCGAGGAGGTAACGTCCAGCAGGGCCGTGGTCAGCTGGGACAGAGGGGAGGCAACTTCAAGGGTCGATGTTTTGGGTGTGGTAGGCACGGCCATTGGCGCTAGGATTGTCCGGAGGGAGATAGGGCCCCACAGCAGCAGGGTGCCCGTAATGAGACACAGAGACCACTTTTTCCAGCTGCACTCCCAGCTCCAGCCCAGGTGCCAGCCCTACCAGCCGTTCCAGCAGCTCCAGTGCAGCAGGGGCAGTTACAGTACGGACGTGTCTATAACGTCCACCAGGCAGCAGCTCCACAGGCACCACCCGCGATTGAGGGTATGTTTCCTATCCATGGTACTATGGGTCGGGTTTTGTTTGATACTGGGGCGACGCACTATTTTATAGCTACGCATTTTGCGAAGTCCTTAGGGTTGTTAGCCACAGCAGAGAGCACTGTGACGTGTGTAGACTCACCACTGGGGAGTGGGTCCCTTATTTTCTTTATATGCCGGGGAGTGGGGGTAGAGATTGGTAGCTTGGTATTACCTGCAGACATGTTAGTTTTAGACATGCACGAGCATGATGTGATTATTGGTATGGATTGGCTCGCAACTTATAGAGCCATGATTGATTGCTTCGGTGGGAGCATTATTTTTGCCATTCCGGGGCAAGAGATGTTTGTAGTGGCGATGCCTCTCCCAGAGGGAGGTTCGACCGCTCATTTGTATTACATAGAGGAGGATACCTCTAAGGAGGTTGTGATTCCCTTAGATTCGATCCCAGTTGTCAGGGAGTATTTCGATGTGTTTCAGGAGATACCAGGCCTACCCCCCAGTCGAGAGATAGACTTTGTCATAGATTTATTGCCAGATACGAGACCTATAGCACGCGCACCGTACCGTATGGCTTCGGCAGAGATGCGAGAGCTACGAGATCAGATAGAGCAGCTGTTAGGTCAGGGCTTCATTCGTAGTAGTACCTCACCTTGGGGCGCTCCAGTTTTGTTTGTGAAGAAGAGAGATGGTTCACTGAGATTGTGTGTGGACTACCGGGAGCTGAACAAGGTCACGATACGGAATAAGTATCCGTTGCCTCGAATCGATGATCTGTTGACCAGTTGAGGGGAGCAACTTTCTTTTCGAAGATAGATCTGAGGTCGGGGTACCATCAGTTACGTATTAGAGAGCAGGATGTTTCAAAGACTGCTTTCTTGACGAGATATGGGTCTTATGAGTTCCGGGTGATGCCGTTCGGACTCACAAATGCTCCAGCCGTTTTCATAGACTTGATGAACCGAGTATTCAGAGAGTTCTTGGATCAGTTTGTCATAGTTTTCATAGATGACATTTTGATATATTCACACTCCGAGGAGAAGCATGACGAGCATTTGAGGCAAGTTCTTCAGACTCTACGAGAGCATCAGTTGTATGCTAAGTACGAGAAGTGTGGATTCTGGTTGCGAGAAGTACAGTTCTTGGGCCATGTTGTTTTTGAGCAGGGGATAGCAGTTGACCCGAGTAAAGTATCAGCGGTTAGGGAGTGGGGACATCCCACGACACCGACGGAAGTGCGTAGTTTCTTGGGGTTAGCCGGATACTACAGGAGATTCATTCGGGAATTCTCCAAAATAGCGGGTCCATTGACGAATCTGACTCGCAAGGGAGTACCATATATTTGGGATGACGCTTGTCAATTGGCTTTCGACGAGCTGAAAGACAAGCTTACTTCAGCGCCAGTCCTTGCTTTATCGAAGCCGGGTGCGGAGTACCTGGTTTACACCGATGCCTCTTTACGAGGACTTGGGGGAGTACTTCAGCAGGAGGAGAAGGCTATAGCTTTTGCCTCCCACAAGCTTAAGCCGCATGAGAAGAATTACCCCACCCACGACCTGGAGTTAGAAGCGGTCGTTTTTGCATTGAGGATATGGAGACACTATTTATTGGGGGAGAAATTCCGTTTGTTCACAGATCACAAGTCATTGCAGTACCTATTCACTCAGCGAGAGATGAATATGCGTCAGCGCAGATGGCTAGAGTTTGTGAAGGACTACCAGTTCGATATATAGTATCATCCGGGAAAGGCCAACGTAGTTGTTGATGCGTTGAGTCGTAGACCGGTAGACGAGGTAGCGGATGTCTGAAAAGCAAAGTGGAAGGAGTTAGGCCACCAGGACGCAGTAGCCCGTTCCTTCATATCCGTTATGACAATCACACCCGAGATTGTTATGAGGGTAATACAGGCCCAGACCACAGACCCGTTTTGCCAGGAGCAAATTGTACTACTTTTAGCCGAGGGCGCTGAGTCTTATTCTGTTAGTTCTAATGGGGGTTTGAGGTTTAATGGGAGATTGGTGGTTCCAGAAGGAGCAGAATTACGTCATGCAGTGATGACCCAGTCTCACGGGTCCCGATTTTCAGTACATCCTGGAGGAGATAAGATGTACCAGGATATGAGGAGGCAATACTGGTGGAGTGGGATGAAGAAGGACATTGCTGAGTTTGTATCCAAGTGTTCTACCTGCCAGTTGGTGAAGGTGGACCACCAGAAACCGTCAGGATTGCTTCAGCCATTGGAAGTACCCGCGTGGAAGTGGGAGAGTATTTCCATGGATTTTATTACAGGGTTGCCTACATCACAGCAGGGCCACAATTCTATTTGGGTGATAGTAGACCGTTTGACCAAGGTGGCTCATTTTCTGCCGGTGCGGACAGACTATACCACGGGTCAATATGCTCAGTTGTTCATTATTGAGGTTGTCAGATTACATGGGGTGCCCCTGAATATTGTGTCAGATAGGGACAAGATTTTCGTGTCGCGTTTCTGGGAAAGCTTTCAGGAGGCTATGGGTACCGAGTTGAGGTTGAGTTCAGCTTACCACCCACAGACAGATGGACAGACAGAGCTTATTGATCAGATGTTAGAGGATATGCTACGCATGTGTGTACTTGATTTTGGAGGAGGTTGGGAGCCACATCTTCCACTGGTAGAGTTTGCTTATAATAACTCTTATTAGTTTACGATTGGTATGGCTCCATTTGAGGCTTTGTATGGCAGGCCTTGTCATTCCCCAGCTTTTTGGCTCGAAGTGGGGGATAACAAGTTGCTAGGACCAAAGGTGATTCAGGAGACCTCCGCGAGGATTGAGATGATCAGGAGTCGCATTCGTGTAACCCAGGACAGGAAGAAGAGCTACGCCGATGCGAAACGGTTCTTCCGGGAGTTTAGTGTGGGGGACCAAGTGTTATTACGTGTATCTCCTATGAAGGGAGTGATGAGGTTCGGGAAGAAGGGGAAGTTGGCTCCGAGGTACGTGGGACCATTTCCCATCATCGAGAGGATTGGGCCGGTTGCACACAGGTTAGGACTGCCAGAGCATTTACATCGCATCCACGATGTATTCCACATCTCGTCGTTGAGACGATATCTTCGGGATGATATGGCCCATACTCACATTGCGATAGATGAGATAGACTTACAGCCTGACAGCTCATACGAGGAGAGACCGGTGGCTATCCTAGACTATAGTGAGAGGAGATTGAGGTCGAAGATAGTTCCACTTGTGCGGGTCCAGTGGGAGCATCATAATGTGGAGGAATCCACTTGGGAGCGCGAGGCAGATATGCGCGAGAGATATTCAGAGTTGTTTTTACCAGGTATGCCTTATTTTTCGAATTTCGGGACGAAATTCCGTTATTAGAGGGGAAGTATGTAATACCCCGTATTTTTATGCTATATTAATTTGGAGATTTATTAAATTTAATGTGAGTGAATTATTTAATAAAAATTCGGAAATTAATTATGTTATAATTATTAACGTGACGAGAGTTAGTAATTATGGGAAATTTGTTGAATATTACTAATGAGCAAAGTAATATATTATATTGGTTATATTGAATGTCATGAGTGAGTTAAATGACAATTTCAGAAATTTAAGTCGGGACGTGCTCGTATCGCGTCGGGACTAAATTTTGATAAATAAAAAGTGAATATTTTATAAGTTGCCTGTATGGTCGTTTTGAGTGCGTCAACGCGTCCGTAAAGGTCGAGATAGTCAGAAAAGTGTACCCGGGGGTGTAGTTTGGGTCTCGGGGCATTTTTAGGCCTAATTAGTAACCCGAGAGGGCAATTTGGTCATTTTACATTTTTGGGTAATTAAACCCACGAAAATTAGAGAGGCTATATCTGATATTGAGGTTGTCACCTAGGTTTAGAATACCCAAAACCTAGAACGGCCATTGGAGAAGAGAGGAGAGAGCTCTCAAGCAATTCCAAGGCTCAAAACTCAACGGTTTGCACCGCCGCCACCACCAACGCGTAGATCGCGAGAAGGGGAACGCAACCACACCAAAATCAGCCGCAATCCAGACTTCTGAAAATCCCAGGCAAGTGTTAATCTTGCTTATTTAGTTGGTGCAATTTCCATATTAGTTTAGTAATGATTAGGGATGAAATATATGGAAGAAAACCCAATTTGTGATAGGAAAATCCATGTAGTATTGGTTTATATGTTGATTCTGGAAACCCTTGCCATGTAGAGGAAATTAACCACGAAATTTTGATGATTATAAGAAGGAAATTCTGGAGAAAATTTGTTAGTAACCTGTTTAAGAAAATTTTAGGGTTCTTGATAATTAGATGAAATTTTGAGTTGATAATCCATGTTTAAATGATAGAAATGTACATGCCTTACGTTAGAAACATCTGGTATATTGTTATAATGTTAGTAGTAGAATTTTTGGGACGTTTGGGGTTGGAAAATATGGATTTTGATGAAGAAAAGTGGTAGAACCCGTAACTGCAATTCTGCAGAAATCGAAATACCTGCTTGATCGATCGATCGAGCCTAGAGCTTCGATCGATCGAAGGCTCGATCGATCGAGCCCCAAACCTCGATCGATCGGCCCCTCCTGGCAGACTCCTATTTCCCTTATTAAATGAGTTAAATTTAATTTATCATGAAATAATTCTTGGGCATCCCTAATAAAATGTTTTGGGAGAAAGGGAAGACCAGTAGGACATGCGAATAAATTTTGGGACCCTTGATGACGGGCAAAGATTGTATTTTAGGATAATCACATAAGGGTCGGTAAATTTATGACTTAAATAGAGAGACACGTAAGAGAGAGTTACTTTGGGAGAAATGTGTATACCTACTGAATTTTATAATTGGGAGGATAGAATCCATGAAGCGTTATGTAGTAAGTGGAATAGTTCCTCAAATTAAAGTAAGATGTGAATGGTTATACGTGATAATAATATAATGTGAAATAAATGCGAATGACGTAATTATGGGAATTGAGAATTTACCCATTATTGATATGGTAATATTAGTATAGTTATATGATTGTGTATGCATATACTATCTATGTGTGAAAAACATGCCCACGCTACTTACTATCCCTGAGGTTTCCGCGCTGGGACAGTCTTATCTCGATGGGACCTTTATGGGGGATATTGACTTGTACCCTAGAAGATAGATATCCTTGGTATAGGCTATCGGAATGATAGTTCAGACGGACCTAAGAGATGCGGGTATGTGCTTTCCTCTTAGAGACTTGGAATCTATGCTTCACCTCATATTGTTTGTGTATAGGTATCCTTGGTACAGGCTATCGCAGTGATAGTTCGGACGGTCCTAAGGGACTTGGAATCTATACTTCGCCTCAATATTGTTTCAGTATATGTTAATACAATTCGAGAGTGATTCCGAATTTGTATTCCCTTAGTACGAGTGATACGGGGATTGGATAGTAGAGTATGCCCGCACCATAGTTTTATTTGGGGTGCTGTTATGATATATATATTTTATGAGTAGTTAATATATATATGAAATTATGAAATCTGGAACTGCCTACTGTGATGTGATATGTAGGACATGGTTGATGACTCAATTATAAATACTTGTGTTGAGAAAGTAAAATATGACACTGGAAAACTTTATTGATTAATAAAGTCAAAATGAGAACTTTGGTTACTAATTGAAATATTCTTTTCAAACAATAAAATCGTGGAATTTTGAATCTTACGAGTAATCTAAGATAAGTTAAATCATTGGGAAGATTAGTGCGATAAATGATAAGACAAACCATGGGGAGGGTCAGTGCGATAGGTGTGCACATTAGAAGAGAGGTGAGAATTTCTCAAGAGAGTGTCGCACTAATATGTTGTTGCATTGGCCTGTATCAATTTAAATACTTGCTAAACGTATTTTAAATCAAACACACTATCGGTTTCTGACCCGTTTCTTTTTCTCTTTCTCTCTCCTGTATATATATGTATGTATTACAGGTGCCCAGTCACAGGGGCGTCTTGATTAGGATCTCTTGAAAGGAACGTGCTGCAGCTTAGGTGGGAGTTGCAGGCCACTTGCATAGACGACTTCGTTTACTTGATTCCACATCTATCATACTCATTTATTGGGCATGTGTCGCCCTTTCCACTATTTATCTGTTTTATTGGGACATTTGTATTTCAGTTATTTCCAGTATGGTTACTATAGGATTTATTCAGTTTGGATGTGTGACTTTAGATTTCGTATGTTGACATTAGATTGACGAATGTATTAAATTAATTGGATTATGTTGCAGAATTTAATGTGGTGTGATTCTTACTTATTGAATGTTGTTAATAAAATAAATGATTTTTCTTTAAATAAAATTTGGAAAGTATATATGAAAATGGTTTTGACACTTAGCTTAATTAATTAGGGTGTTAAATTGGAAAGATTTATTTTTCGACAGTGATGCTAAGAATGGACCAACTGTTCACCTTGATTTAATTTAATAAAGGAGTGATCGCCCGGTATTTAATTAGGCGGGGTGTCACAGACAATCCTTGATTCAATTAACTGCCGAAACGAGACGCATTCGTAATAACTCGTCGACCCATGTATCCATTTTATACAAATTAACTCCGGTGAGGGATATTCGACGCAACCTATAGTTTTACTCGCGTTGTTAATCTAGTTTAATTTACACTCGCTTAGATTAATCATTTCCCTTTTATGCATCTTTTTCCTTTTTAGTTTGTAATTCACTTTTTCCCCTTTTTATTTAGGAGTATTAAATCATATAAATTTTAGCAACTCGTCCCTGTGGATCTTTCGATACCCGACTTACCGCTGTGCTTGCCTCGCAAGTGTAGTCGTAACTTAGGTTTTTGTATTACCGCGGTGAAATGAAAACAACGACCGTGCCCTTACACGAGCACGCATTTCACGCGCGGTGATCAGTATTCTTGAGGGTCTCCATCCTATCCAGTCCTGAGCCGAGCTCCGTGCACAGTTGATGGCCACATTTGTTCCTGTTACCTACGAGGCTGACCTCTTCCTCCGCGTACAGTCTCTCAGACATGACACTTCAGTTTTAGGCTACACGGAGCGCTTCCAGCTTTTGAGTACTCGTACTCGTGCTCGTCTCGGCGAGAGCGAGGAGCAGTGCATTAGTCGCTATATCCACAGACTGCAGAGTTACATTCAGCGGGACCTCACTTTACGTGATGTCTCCTCCTTTGCCAATGCAGTTGAGTACGCCACTAAAGTCGAGTCCTTCCATCAGTCTGTCCCTCCTCTACGTGGCCACTCATTACAATCTCCTCCAACACCAGTGACTTCTACTCCTCCAGTGATTCCATCTACAGTCGCTACTCCTACCACCACGATTCCTCCTCCGGCCCCCACTCATCCGGTCACCTTCAAATGCTACAACTGTGGGGTGATGGGTCATCGCACCTCAGATTGTTCCCTCCCTCGCCGTCGTGCTCTCTTAGCTTCAGGGGACCCCGAGTATCTTGAGGAGGCACCAGAGATTCCACCCCAGCTTACTCTCATTACTATCCTTGATGGTGACACTGAAGGTCTTCCCCTCTGAGTTTGAGGACAAACTCTTTTCGGGGGGGGGGGGGGGGGGGGGGGGAGAGTTATGTGATTTAGGGTCATTATCGTCTTTTATCCATTTTTAGTATTTCTTTTATCTTTAGCCTTCATTGTATTTTCCCTTTTTGTTTAGTATTTAGAGGAAGGAAGGTTAATTGGCATTAAGGGCATACTTCTAATTAGATACTTAGCTTAGAGGCCAAGAAACCTCCTCCCTTTAAATACCCCTTATCTAGACTCATTTGGGGGATTCTTCCATTTTATGAGAGTTGATTAGAGAGAGTTTAGAGAGAGAATTATCTTTTCTTGCTACCATTTGACGTCATTTATGTCAGTTAGGACATGTGCACCATCTCTGGCGCCTGCTTTGATCGCTGCTGAAATATTGCAACATCAAATGGGGTTCCCTTCACGTTGCCACTGCATCCTATGGCAGTCATTGACCCCATTAACAAAAAGGTCGAAGATGCCAAGTTTGAAGCAAGCCGACTAATTTGGTGACACAATGCTGGTGGAGATTTGGCCCCTTAACCTCCCCCACCTAGGTCATTTGCATTTTATCTCATCCATAAACTCAGTTAGGGATTGATTCATATTGATTGAGTCTTCAGATTGAATGTTGTCCATTGATTTCGACGTGTTACATCAGGAATATGACTACTACACGTACATACCACTTTGACGTGAACACATAACTACGCAGTTGAGAACACATGAAAAATAAAAGAAAATATTTAAGCAAAAGCCCCAATCTCACAATACTTACTAATAATTATTGTTTACACGAGGTGGCCAATGGCTCTATTTAGAGGCATAATAATAAAAGTCCTAATCAAATAAATAAAACATAAATCCTCAACTAAATCTTATTACTAATAATTATCCTAAAAAACCAAAATAAAATATAAATAAATAAAACTTTATTTTCTCTCTCCACAAAGGTGAACCACCACCCCACCCAGGGGAGGGGGGGGGGGGGGGAACTTTTTCATCACTCTTATCTCTTTGTGTCACTATAATTCAAGTTTCATGACAACTCATTCCCAAAGTGAGATTTTGAACTTGCAAATGACTTGGAAGAAGAATGTTTGATTGGTTAATCCACCAATAAAATATACATTGAAAAGGTATTATTAGGCTTGGTTCAATTCAGAAATTAGTATGCATGTTCTCTCTCTCTCTCTCTCTCTCTCTCTATATATATATATATATATATATATATATATATATATATATATATATATATATATATATATATATATATATATATATATGAAAAATGATGGAACCCCCGGATGGTGATTTTCTCAATTAAAATCAAGGTTAATTTCCTTTTGTATAAAATTCAATGAATGATGCGGAAGCGTTGAATGATGGTTCACAAATAAACAAAGCCAAATTTTAATTTCTTCAATACAAATTAAAATAAGTTAATCCAAGTCCTAGAATTTGCCTAAATTATATTTATCAAAATTAGCAAATTAGGCGAAACCAAATTTTAGCAAGTGACTTGAATTAATTAAACATTACCCAACATTTAATATAAGTCCAAATTAAATGAGTGTGATAATTAAACCAAATTTTATCTTGAATTAAACCTAAATCATGGATTCTAAATTATTGTGCAAGATAAAATAAACAATATCACACTACGCCGCGATGTACGAGGAAAAACCCAAGACGGGAAAAAACCTCGGACGGCCCTAGCCACAAGTGCACTAGATATGGAATTACAATTACAAGACAAAAGACTTACATCCTCGACTCGAACCCTCTCAAGCCTTGTTGCTCCTTCTTGTAGAAACCTCTTCCTAGCGGACAACCACGGAGCTCCACCGCGATCTCGGAATCCACCGATAGGACTTTGTATGGTCACCGTCACCCAAGCTTGGAGCCTTTCTCCAAGTGAGTAATACCGCAACAAACTTCTTCTTCTTCTTCTTCTTTATGATGGGATGTAGAGGGAAACCCGAAACGTCTCTTTTTCAATTCGGTAGATAAAACCGGTGCCAAAACTCCAAGTAAAGATATGTATATAGAACTTGGATAAACAACTATTGGGTGTAAACACTAGAGTGTGTAGGATTTTTCATTAAAGAATAACACTCAAAATTTGATCTTTTTCCTTAAACAAATTTTGTCTCAAAACACTCTCTAGGAGTTTGTATGGTATGAAAAAGATACCCCTTCAAAAATGATTCCCGTCCTTAATAAAGCCTTAAAAAATCAGTTAAGAAACAAGTGGGATAATAGGGTGAAAACTGCTCAAAACTGTTCCCGCCTGGCATCTCGTTCGAACGAACTTGACTCTCGTTCGAACGAGACTTCTAACGAGCGACCAGACTGGGCTCGTTAGAAACTCGTTAGATATCTCGTTAGAACGACCAAACTCGTTCGAACGACATATCGAACGACTGACCAGTTTAGGGTCGTTGGCAAACTCGTTCGAACGAAACCTGGTTCGAACGAAAAACTCGTTCGAACGAGACTTCGAACGACTTCCAGAAATTTTTTGATAAATTCAATTTTTGGCCCATAAACTTTATGTACTTTATTTTAAAGTTTCAATTAAATTATTCTGAAAGTAAAACATGGTTTTTATTAAACCTAACACCCAATAAATATTGTTCCAAGCTCCTATATAAATATAATTACATTCATACCTTGGGAGCATGGAACCTTAGATGATGACGTAGAAATGAGGCACGCAAACCGACATTTTGATGAAGCTTTATATTCTTTGCCGCTACGTCTTCAACACACACTTCATAGGCTTGAGAGTATTACAATAAATCACTAACCTATGAATAAATGTTTTTGTCCGGAATTGAGCCAAAACTATATATGGACTCAATTGGAAATTTGTGTCCTTACAATATAGTGTGTCAATAATGAGGGGGTTATCTATTAATTTATAATACAAGTCATCTCATCCCCAAAGCTTACTTTTACAATGTGAGACGTGTTATAGTGGACATCCACCTTAAAATACAACTTTTATAACACTCTTCCTTGGATGTACACTATTTCAACCATTCATTGATCATTGCCTCATTAAAACCTTACTAAGGAAAAACCCATTGGGAAAAAATCAAAGTGAAGGAAAAAGAGTACAACTATTGTGATCAGTGAATTAGTGTTGGACGTGCTTAATGTTGCCTCATTAAAACCTTTGTTAGGAAAACCCAGTGGGACAAAACCTAATCAAAGCAAAAAGAGTACAACGCACATATGTCACAAATTATATGTTCTTGTATCCTCCCCCTGATAAGATTCTCCTCTTGATTGATATGTTCAATTTTACTGTTGGTGGAGTCGACGCATTCCAATCTCGTACACAAACTTCTGAAATGTCGCCTTTGGTAGTGACTTTGTGAAGATATCAACTAGGTTATCACTTGAACGAACTTGCATGACTTCAATCTCATTTTTCTTCTGAAGCTCACGAGGGAAGAAAACCTTTGGTGAAATGTGCTTGGTTCTATCTCATTTGATGAATCCTTCTTTAATTTGTGATATACATGTTGCATTATCTTCATAGATAGTACTTAGAATATTTGTAATAGAAGGCAATTGGCAAGACCTACGAATATGATGAATTAAAGACCTTAGCCATACACATTTGTGGATAGCTTCATGAAGAGCTAAAATTTTAGAGTGGTTAGAAGAAGTAGCTACTAAAGTTTGTTTAGTTGAACGCCAGGAAATAGCAGCATGAAATAGCAGTATTACCACAAAGAAATACACATCATGTCTGAGATCGACCCTTATGAGGATCAGAGGGATATCCAGAATATGCATAACCAACTAATTTGGAACTATTAGAGTTATAGGAATAAAATAAACCCATGTCAGTGGTTCCACGTAGAGATATTAGGATATGTTTGACACCAACCCAATGCCTTTTGGTTGGTTCAGAACTATATTTAGCAAGAAGGTTCACAGATAATAAGATATCCGGCTTAGTGCATTGTGCCAAGTATAATAATGCACCAATTGCACTTAAATAGGGTACTTTTGGACTCGATATTTCCTCATCTTCTTCTTTAGGATGGTATGGATCTTTCTTTATGTCCAAAGACCGGACACCCATGGGAGTACTTAGTGGGTGTGCTTTTAATACATTTTCAGTATAATTAGACTGATGGACTAAAATCCCACTAGAATTTTTCTCGATCTACAGGCTGAGACAAAATTTAGTTTTCCCAAGGTCTTTCATCTCAAATGCCTTTTTCAAATATCTAGCAGTTATTTCGAGCTCTTTTGGAGTCCATATTAAATTTATGTCATCAACATAGACTGTTACTATTGCATATCCCTTGAGGATTTCTTTATAAATACACAAGGGCAAATTGGATTTGTTTTCATACCCTTCCTTAGACAAGTATTTAATAAGGCGATTGTACCACATTCTTCCAGATTGATTTAAACCGTACAATGAACGTCTTAGTCGAATTGAATGCGTACTACTTGGCTTTGCTTCAGGCAAAAGAAATCCTTCAGAGATTTTCATGTATATTTCTGTATCTAAGTCCCCGTATAAATAAGTAGTCACAACATATATGAGTCTCATATCAAGATTTTCAAAAGCCGTTAAGCTAATTAAATATCTGAAAGTTATATTGTCCATAATGGGGGAGTATGTTTCCTCAAAATCAGTCCCAAGTTTCTGTGAGAAACCTTGTGCCACAAGTCGTGCCTTATATCGAGTGAATTTATTCTTTTCATTTCTTTTTCTTACGAAAAACCATTGGTAACCTACCAGGTTAAAACCTTTTGGGGTTTGTACTATAGGTCCAAATACACCACGTTTATTTAGAGACTCGAGTTCTGCCTTGATGCCAATTTTCCATTTTTGCCAATCTACTCTTTGCCGACATTCATTTAGAGAGCGTGGTTCATTGTCCTTATCATTGCCCTTTGACATTTGTGTAGCTACTGCATATGAAAATATATCATTGATGACAGTTTCTTTACGATCCCACATTTCTCTCAAATGCAATTTGGGATCCTCATTTTGGTCAACCAGTTGTGAAAGCTTTTACTCGAGGGGGTGCTCTTGGTCCAGTGAATATCGCCTATTCCATAAGAAGAGTGGTTTTAATCTATATGGGATTACCAAAGTTATTAATGGAAAGTCGACCACGAGGGATCGAAGAATTACAGATGAATCTACAAAAAGAATTTAATTGTGTGAACAAAAAACTTAACATTGCTATCACAAGAATTGCAAGACCTTACGGAAGCCCTAAAATTCTTGCAGAATTTATAGCCGGACTAAATTATTCACTTTTGTGAGTGTAGAAATGGACCTCCCTTTTGTAACCATATCGGAATCAAATTCAAAATCAGATTGATTCATTTTAATTGATAAATTGCAGAGTTCGATGACTTCTCGGGTCGAGAAACGCATTAAATATTTACCTAAACCGGTAGGTTCTTAAGCGGATCCCATGTTAGCTCCAAGACGTTGGTCTCTAACTAGTAAAGTAAATGCTTGAGCTTGAGAATCATCTGGTCCAGTGGGTCCGCCCCGCTGAAACTGGTTTTTTTTATGCATACAAGTGTTTTTATTGGAACGTTGATACATAACTAATGGAATGCTTAGAGTATCTCCATCACCTGATAAAAGGATCTTGTCTGTATCGGTACAAATGATCTTTCCCTCATATTCGACTATAGTTCTCATTAATATTATTAGGTACTTGTGCCTCTTCAGGAGTTTGTATAGTCACTTCAGCGACTTATGTGTTTTTAGAAACAATAATCTTTCCAGGGGTTTCAGAGAAAGGGGATCTTTTATTCATAACCTCTTTGGGAGTATTATTGGGTCATGATTTTTCATTTGATCTCCGCTTTCGGGGAGCAGAGTCTTTGGAACCTATAGGTCTTATATGCTTCTGGCGTGTAATAAAATCATTTGCTGCTGATGTCAACGTTTGTCCCACTGGTACATCAATTCTTGCAGGCACATTTGCAGCGGGTACATGAGACTTGGTTACTTTTGCAGCATCATTGAATGCATCGGGTAATTATTTGAAATTTCCTAAAGATGCAATATCCTTCTCACTTCATGCTTATATTGAGCAGTATAAGGGTCTAGATGAGACAAAGTGGAAGCGTTCCATGTTAATTCTCGTCATTCTTCAGGAATGGGTCGTACTTCTGGTACGTTCTTTGCTCTCCCTAATAGCGGAAAGAGTGTCTCATCAGAATGACAATCCGCAAATCTGGCGATAAACATATCACCTGTCAGTGGCTCAATATAACGAATGATCAATGGCGAATCATAACCAACAGATATTCCCAAATGATGTAAGGGACCCATTTTGGTACGCTGGGGTGGGGGGATGGGCACGTGCATTGCACAACCAAATTTACGCAAGTGTGATATATTTGGTTGACATCCAGACACAACTTAATTAACTTAGCAACGAGTAGGATAGCATGTCCCCAAGCAAAGACTGAGAGTTTATATTTCATAAGTAAAGGTCGTATAATAAGTTGCAAACATTTAATCAAAGACTCAGCTAAACCATTTTGGGTGTGGACATAGGGGACTGGATAAGGAGTATGATGAGCCTGCCATTCTCGCATCCGAGGCTAGTCAAGTATTATATTCAAAAGATCTTAAAAATCCCAATTGGTGGGTTGTTATACATTCACCGAATAGATTGACGAGTCAAGTGGACGTCTTAGAGACACCAACAATCTTCCAATCTATTTTTGAAGACCAATCACACTTGGAAAGTTTGCTCAAGCAATACGACTCCATTTAGTTATTTTAATATTTTCTTTTGAATATTGTAACCGTTGAAAGATTTTTTGTTTTGACAACATGACTATATTTTGTTTTACCCCATTGCTAATATATAAATTTATTGGTGGTATGTTAACCGTTGAAAGTAGCGTCTTGTGATTTTAATGATATCATCTTGTGATTTCTATATATATCTCTATCAATATGCTAATATTGTAGTAATATGATAATTCAATACATATTATTCTATAATTGTTATCTCTATCAATATGCAGAGCATTTATAACTGTTATTTCTATTGTTGGCATCTGTTTTTTATTTTGGCAGCACTGTATTGGGCGTCATGGCTTCAAGTGCAAGTGGTGGTTCAAAACAATAAACGTCAGCAACAAATATCATCCACTCCGCAGCAAGAATTAGTCAAAGGAGGTTCGAAGCAACCTACCTCAAGTGAAAATAAAAAGAAGCAAGAAAAAATGGATAAAAAGGCTAAACAATTACAATATATGACCCAAGATGGTAAAATGAGAGTCACCGTTCTAGTGGATGGGAGTGTAGTCGGTCCGTGGAGTGGGAGATGGAGCACTCGTGTCGGTGATCTTATTAGATCTTATATTCCGATTACTTATGAAGATTGGAGAGTTGTGCCAAACAATTACAAATATTATGTTTGGAACGCTTTAATGGTAGGATTTGAGTTAGATGTTGAACCGGAGGTGGCCCGCCCGCTGATGGAGAAAAGGTTTGCACAGAAGTTTACGACACACAAAAGTAATATGAGATGCTTTTTGCCTACCGAAGACAATCCTGGAGTCTTGCCGGATGGTGTTGATCCCAACATATGGAGATTATTTTGTGAGAACATAAGGAAAGCAAAAAAGAAGTCACAAAACATTCAAAATGCCAAGAATCGAACCAATTTAGAATGTTCCCACACACTTGGGAAACGCACCTATGCTGCTTTGCAATATGAAATAGTTTGTATCATAATGTTTTTCAATTATCATCACTACTTTTGTTTATAACATGTGATATTTAAATAATAGGTTCGATCGAACCCAGAACAAGAATTAACGCGAGTAGATACATGGCTTGCGGGACACGAGTACAAAATGGGGAATGTTTTAAACAGTGCTAAGCCTTACTATGAGCATATTTACATGAAAAATAACAGTGTTTTTAGTATTATTTATTGCATTTATTAATGAAATTTTCTCATTCTGATTTATAACTATCATTTGATAGGATAAAGTAAAGGATGCGGTGAAGAAAAGAAAGAGCGAGAGTGGATAGGGTAGTAGCAAGAGCCAATGCATAGAGAATGATGAGTTGATAAAGGTTTTTGGGAAGGAGAAAAAGGGAGGAGTTCGTGCAGTTTGTCCACTAATTTCGAAGAAGCAGTTGATACATTTAGGGGTGGCAAAGGCCAAACTTAAACAAAGAAAGAAGGCAAATGATGATGTGGATGCATTGAAGGAAGATATCATCTCTTTCGTCAATAGAAGATTTGAGGAAAATAACACACAAATTATGATATATATGTATTTTATATAATTTCATTTATTAAAAAGACCTATCTAGATATAATTGATATTAACTTACTATTGTTAGATTCATTTTTTCATAGGATGTTATACAACGTTTGGTTGATGCCTTCAATGCTCAAAACGAAAAGGGTCCACCAATTACACCGATAAGTGATCATTCATCCAATACAAGTCTACAACATAGGAATATCTGTTAAAATTTGGATAATGTTTTTCCATCCGCTTCTCGTCCTGTTTGCGTGACCACACCTTCTCTTACCAACAATCCCAAAGTCATCTTACTTGATAGGTATAATGAAGAACTGGCAAAGGGGTATGTCATGACAGATGAAACAAAGGATATATGTCATGGTAAGCGAGTTGGAGTCGGGGGAGAGGAAATTATATGTGGAGGAAGTGATGAAGTCGGATGCTAGGTTGTTTGATGCTCCTCAAGGTGGCCAATTCACTTTTGCTGACCTAGTCTCGGGGGGATATTTGATTTGGCTGGATTGTTGGCTTAAATATGTTTAGTTTATGTTGTGAACTTTGTTTGAGCTATCTATATGTGGACTTAGTTTTCATTATGCGTTTGTTGTGAACTTTGTTTGGATCTATCTATATTTGATTTGGAATTAATTTGCACTGTCTTTTTTATTGTAAAACCCCTTTTAACTCCGCCAATGCTAATATTTATTGGAGCATTGCCGGTCCCAAGCCCGAATAAAGGGGAAGGGAAAGGTAAGCATATGTTTAATTTTGAGTTCTTATTCTTCATTTTGCTTTTCTTTCTATAAAAAATGTCATTGATTTGGTTTCTAAAAGTTGTACAACTTATAATTATTACATGAACTTGCATTTTTTCCTGTTCTAATTGGTGAAGCTATGTGCGGGGAGTAAGGTTAGAGTTATGTGCAGCTGACAAGCCGGTTCTATTAGCTTAAGTGACAAGAAACTTCCGCAAAAATGGTCTTAACGTGACAAGAAGTGAAATATCGACAGCAATGGATACAACCCAAAACATTTTCTATGTGACAGATGCAATGGATAAGTTTGAGTTTGAGTTTGAAATTGAAAGAAAATAAATTCCTTTTTTAACTTTGTTTCTCGATTTGATTCTTGAAATTTACTTTTTCTTGTTGTAATGTCAAGGATATTTATTTACTTCTTTTAGCAAACTATTTATCGCGTATTTAGCGTGATGCAGCTACTGTAAATACAGTGAAAAATTGAATTTCATTAGATAGATGATTAGGTAAACGGGCAAGGCTCGAAGAAAAGGAAAAGAGTTGTTCAGGTATAACTCTTTGAGTACTCATTGCATTGCTTTATACAATGAACCGCAAGTTGGCGGAGCAGAGGGTACCCGGCAGTGTTGAACTGCCTGAAGGCCCAACAGAGCCAATGGAGTTTTTGTCAAGGTCCTGGAGTCCCTCAGTGTTGAGTGTTGAGTGGGTAAGTTTCTTATAATTCTAAATTAATGTTTCAAATTCTTCATACATGCGTTATTGTGTGTTATCCAAGAAAAGCTGTTGTGGTTTATCCATGGACTTCTCTTTGATGGCTGCCACATTATCTCAAGCAAAGGTATGATGCATTTTTTTTGTTAAGTTGTTTATCACATTCTTAGTTATTGCACTAGAGATGCATTATATTGTTGCTGTCACTTTGTTGTTATTATATATAAAATGAATTTTCATCTCGAAGGATTTGATATGATGACACACGTCTGAAACTTTGTTTGGCATGGGAAGAAATGTTTTTCACTTGGGTAAAAATTAAAATAGTGAAATTATTTGTTTCACTTGGGTGAAAATTAAAGTGGTGAAATTATTTTTACTCGTTCAGATATAAATTTTGTTCATCACTCTATCCAAAATTACATAATTATACCCTGTATAGTTATTTACAATTTTAAAGGAACAAAAAATCTAACTGCGAACAGCTAAAAAATGTTTCACAATTAACTTACCCGGGCTTGCATCCAGGATTCTGCCGGACAATTTGTGGCCGAAGCTTTTCCCATTTATGTTCTAGTGCGTGAATTTCGAGTCGCACAAGTGGTAGGAGAGCGCATTTTTTATATTCGCGCAGCTATCGCAATATGTCGGGGACATGTTGGTGGTGTACATGAAGGAGTTGCATTCAGTGTTTTTGAGCGTTTTGACGAGCTAGGGCAGTTCGGACGTGAGGATTGAGGCATTGTAAATTATTATACTCGTTTAGTTTTGAAGGGGTGTTTGGGAACTAGACAACTCCTTTGTCTGCTACACGGGGTTGTTTGTAAAGACACTTGCTTTAATATAATAATACTTCATCATCGATTGACCATTTAATAACGATAAATTAAGAGGGCACAAGATCCAAATGCAAAGCTTCACTAAAATGTGGACTGTTAGTGTTGCAACACCCAACCTACCATGGGTTGGAAAACCTTTTTATTAGAAAGAAAAAGAGAAAAAATAAGTTAATTTTACAATACCAGGATGATTTTTTTTCTTGAGCTTGTATATTTAGCAAAATAATGTGTATTTATATTCGTTTGGAGCCCATATATCGTGGACTCTGATTATTTGTCACTTTTTGTTTTGTAGGACATATTTGAAGCCAGGGTATTCTTAAAGTAAAGAGGCGTTGATGTGGGTTCTGATTGATTGGAGGATGAAAAGTGTATTTATACCAATTTTATTAAACAATTTTTGGATCTGAACAACATAGGATTAGGATATAAAATAAAACAAAACAAAATTGTCTTAGAATATATATTTTAATTTGCCGTGGGTTTCTTCTTCTTGGAATCAAACATATCTGGAACTTTGCCAAATTTACAGGTTGTGTTTGAACGACTCCCATATTCAAAAACTTTTGTCTCATTGAATGATTAATTTTATTCAGTGCTTGTCCAGCGTGAATAAGGATAGGTTTCAAGATTTGTTGTCAGCGATGATGAGGTCGTTAACGGACGCGTTGAATTGTGGACAGGAGGTCACCGCGCAGGAGGCATTGGAGCTGCTAATTGAGTTGGCAGGTATTGGTAGTTATACTTGTTAGCGTTTAATGGGATAAAATGTAGTTTAAATTGTACTGAATTTTAAGTTTTAAACCTAAAATGACTTCATTATTGGTTGTGTGGAGTTTGTGGAATGTTTTAATTGTGTGCCAAGCATTACTTTTTGGTATTTTGTTTTCATTTTGTGAACTAGCTGTGTCTGGCGGATGTTTTTTGGGCAGGTGGGTTGGTCTATAGAGGTCTGGTTGTTGGGTTCGGGGGTATGTTCAACAAGTGGTATGGTTATGGGTTGGGTATATGGGTTATTAGTTTGGATACTATGTCTCCCAACTCATCGAGTTAAAAACCCATTCTAAAATTAGTGAAAATCCACAATCTCTTCAGACCCATCGAAATCCGGTGCTCAAAAGGGAAACAAGAAGAAACGTTAATCATTAGGTCGCTACCACTGACCGGTTTATGATTATCTCGAGGCAAACTCCTCTTCTTTATTTAGCTGTAATACAACGTGTGGCACGTGCAATATGTGAGAGGATCCATTTGGACACCGGTGTCCTTAACCGAAAAAGCTTTCCCAAGGGGTTCTTGTTCGGAACGGCGACCTCAGCTTACCAAGTTGACGGAATGGTCGACAAGGATGGTCGAGGCCCTAGTATTTGGGACCTCTTCATTAAATCTCCCGGTACACCTTTCGTATATTATCTCTTTTTATTATGCAGGAATAGGATACTCCAAACAGAGTGTGTGTTTTGTGATATAAGTTTTTTTTTTAAATAAATTATTTTGTCAGTTGGAAATAGGACGTGAACCTAATAATGCTACTGGAGAAGTTTCAGTGGACCATTATCACTGGTACAAAGTAAGTGTCGGTTGTTTATTCAATTATTGCATGTAATTTGCATGGTTTGATCCTTTAGTTTACTCAATTCCCATGAGACATGAGTTATGAAAACTAACTTTAGTTTTCTTTGGTTAGTACATTTCTTGATTACAACATGATCTCAATTTTGAACTGTATGAGTTTCGTTTTGTTATTGAATCTAAGCCATAAATAACATGTATCAGGAAAGAAAAGGATTTAGGTCACTGAATGATGGTTTCTTCTTTGCCATTATTCTGGTGTAATTGGCCAAAGGTTCTCGATTTGGGGAGGGCCCATGAAAAATATATTTTTTTAAATATGTACTAAGATTAGTAACACAATTTTACCGTTACTAATTATGAATTTTACTGTTACTATTAGTAACATAACTTTACCATTACTAATTTTGATCTTTCTGTTACTATCAGTAACCGAATTTTACCATTACTAATTCTGAATTTTTCGTTGCTATTAGTAACACAACTATAGCGTTATTAATTCTGAATTTTACCGTTACTATTAGTAACATAATTTAACCGTTACGAATTTTTAAATTTATCGTTACTATTAGTAATATAATTTTACCGTAACTAATTCTATTTTTTTCCATTACTATTAGTAACAGAATTTTACCGTTACTAATTCTAATTTTTTCCCTTACTATTAGTAACAGAATTTTACCGTTACTAGCTTCGTGCCCCACTCCTTTTTTCTAATAAAAAAATTGTGTTACTAATATATATAGTAATGGTAAAATTGAATTATTAATGGCGTGTTTTGGTGTAGTGACCTCCCCAGCAGAGTCGCCAAATGTAAGAGGGTAGTTGTACTGGGGTATATGAATGACTGGAAAGGGTGAGGCATGACCCACTCCAATAAACTCTCCCTTCAAGGTCTTTCAAGAGCTTCTTGAGAAGCACCTGGTAAAACCTTCTCTTTTTGGTAAGAATGGAACCAAAGTAAGAACAATTCCTTGCAAGAAGATGAACTTCATAACAATAATAGTAACTTTTTCTCAAGAGAAAACTACTAAGAGTGACGATTGTCAGTGTGGAGTGAAAGAACAAGTCACTTAGCACTTAGAGAGAGAGCATGGAGAGAACACTAGGTGTCTGGGGTGATTTTGATAGAGTAACGGTATGAATTGAGTTATATATCTGACTTGACCTTGCCCAAGGGTCCTATTTATACTTGGGCACTATGGCTGAGCTGGTACTCTTTGGGAACCAAAATTAAGAGAGTTGGTGAGAGATAAGGTCTGCAATGTACCTTTTATCCCAATCTTTGTGCAATCGCCTGTCCTCTCTGATAGGTTCCACCTGGTGTAAACCAAAGTCAAAAAGAAAATATGTCTGCGCTTGAAGAGAAAATATCTGATTTGGTAAATATCTTTTAAAACGGTAACTTGTTGTACAAGCTTTGTGAAACTTGAAGAGGGGTTCAAGGACCACCTATTCTGAAAGCTTTTTTATAAACTTAAGGAGGAGCCTCAAGAACCACCTCCTCTAAAATCATTTACAGACTTGAAAAGAGATTTCAAGGACCACCTCCTCTAAAATTATTTTATAAATTGTTCATTTCTGGTGAGCAACCCCTTGGTTGCTCACTTCAATTATGACTAGTTGTGAATTGTGTAAGAATTAGGTGACCCCTAGGGTCTATCCACTAGTGTTCTGTCAATCTTAAAGTGCTAAGTGGTTGAGATTTCTCAACAAACCTTGCTCCTCAGCCACCAAGCCAAAACTCCTAAGAGATCCCATCTTGCCTAGTTGAGCCCTACCTGCTCAACTAAGCTACCTGTATAATAAAGTGTCATGTTAGTACTTTGGCACTTTTGTGATTAGCAAAACTTAGGGAGGAAGTCACTCTAGGTGGATCTCCTCGCCCACTGGTTCTATTATGTAATGAATTTGGTTTTCGGGGAACGAGGAGCTCCTCATGGTGAGACTCCTCCTTCATACTGTATTACTGTATTTTTTAATAATATGGGATGTGGAACTGTTCCTGGTGAGCCTCCTCTCCTAAATTCCAAGTTGTGAGTTCTGGGCATCTTTGGCCGAGGAACCCTTCCTGGTGGCCTAAGTTCCATTTCTGTAAACTTTGATTAAACCATCATGAGGAACCTTTCCTTGTTAGCCTTCTTGACCAAGTTCAAATTATGGGATCTTGGGGAGATTGGGGCGAGGAGCCCTTCCTGGGGCCCTCCTCACCCAATCTTCCAATTCTGAGAATTTGGGGGAAATTGGGGCGATGATCCCTTCCTGGGGCCTTCCTCACCAAATCTGCTAATTCTGGAAATTTTGGGGAAATTGGGGCGAGGAGCCCTTTTAGGGGCCCTCCTCTCCCAATCTACTAATTCTGGGAATTTGGGGGAAATTGGGGTGAGGAGCTCTTCCTGGGGCCCTCCTCGCCCACCTTTAACTTTTGAGAACTTTTGGGATGTTGGGGAGAGGAGCACTTCCAAGGGCCCTCCTCGCCCAATTTAGCTTTTGGGAACTTTGGGGAAATTAGGGCCAAGAGCCCTTCCTGGGGCCCTCCTCACCCAACTTCTATTTTTTATGGTGCTCGTGGTGAGGACATCCTCGCTAATTGGGCATGTTCTCTCATGCCTTTGAGTTATCAAGTGTGTAACCCTCTACACCTAGCATATTCCTACAAAGTTTCCTGGGATTTTTCCTCATATTTAAGAGAGAATCTGTTATCTTGGGATAGGAACTACTGATAATGAACCGAGAAGTGAAGGCCTCTTCGAGATTCTTGAAGTTGTTGATAAACCTATATGGTAGTTTTTCAAACATTTCTGCGTGATATCCCGTAGTCTAGAATGGAATATGGGGCACAATAGAACACCGTTGTTGTTCTACAAGGTCATATCCTGCCTTTTCCATCGTAGTTGATCAATGAGGTTGGTAAATCCACTATATATTTTGAACCTAGCAGTTGCAAACTTCTTAGGAGGCTCCGACTCTCATTTTCACTTGAAAAGGAGGACTTAATTTGGGTGATGAAGGCCCTCATGTACAATTCCTTGGTGGATATAGCCCCGTGGTTAGTGGTGTCACGACCCCGACCCAAAAATCGTAGGGAACGAGTGTCTTGACATGCCACCAAGGCATCCAATATTCTGGCCTTAAAATTTTGTTTTAAAATATATGAAGCGGAAGTATAATCACATGGTTATGAATCGTAAAATACTGAAAGTGAAGGAATTACATCATCAGAGCTTTCTAAAGGGAACTTCATTTTTATTAAAATATCAACAAGTTACAACTTAACACAAAGAGATAAACATGCTCTATCTAATTAAACAAACTTCTACTTAAGGTAACAAAAAGAGCTTTAAAAGCTAAATCTTCAACACAGTCCTTTTTCGTTCCATCCACGAACTTAATTATTTCCTGAAAAATGGTTATTTATACAACGTCAGCTAAAAGCCGAATGAGATTCAATCTCCAAATATTCCAAGGTTTTCAGAAAATAGATACCTATTCAATTTAAAACAGAAGGTATATACATAGAGATAGGAATTTTAAGTAATATATATAAAGTAAATGACAATATATATATATTCAGAATAAACAGTTCAGAACAGAACAGATAAAACAATTGAGCATGTGTCAATTATTCAGTTTTAGTGGCCATGTACACTCTAATACCCAGACAGATAGTGTTATCAAATGTTTCCACCCGATAACATCACAGACAGATAATCATGATTTCTGGAACAACGCCTTATTTAGGGCACACCAGCGATAAACCAGCTGGGAAGGTACCACCCAAATATTTCCACCCGGTAGTCAAGGCCAACATAGTAAGAGAGTTTCCATAGGTCGAATCAATAATTTCAGAATTCAAATCAAATGTTTATATGGAGAGATATAAACATATAACAAACGACGAAATCATCGGTATCAGATGTATTTTGAGAATAAAAGCATTTCACAAAATATACATAGTTTGCATAATATAATATAATCAAAATGCGCAAGAAATTGCATAGAGTACTCACCTAAAATAGAGGTCGAAATTATAGATAATGAGTCTTCGATCGCACGTTAATCTAACAAATACGATAAAGGTTTAAGTATACCTTTGAAACAAGGTCTAGTCTACATATTGTATTTTAATAGTAACTTGTTTCAAAGGATTACTAAAAAATCATGTTCTTAACTTTTATAACTTATTGATCGTAATTAAAGGATTCAATTCATAGTTCTTCCTAATCAGTCGGTTCCCAGTAGAGATGGAGGGTCACAGGGGCACCGCTTAAATACCATCTCCTCTAGACAGAACATTTTCGGATTCATTCCCAGTAGAGATGGAGGGTCACAGGGGCACCACTTAAATACCATCTCCTCTAGACAGAATTTCACCGGGCCTGACTTTGGAATCACTTAAATGGAATTCTATAATAACGAGCAATTTCTTTAAAAATAATCATTTTTTTAAAAGCGTATAATTTCAAACAAGTTTATAAAATCAACTTGGATTTGTTCTAAATTTTATGTTTTGATTAGTGAATTCTTTATTGTATTTTACCAGCATAACTACTAAGTAAAGCTATAAAATAATAAATTAAAACTATAAAGATGCATTATAACATTAAGATTACCTTAAGATGAATATCCCTAAGAACTTCTTCTGAAACTTTCTCACACTTTCTCTCACTATTTCTTTCTATAATTCTCAAGGAATTGGTGTGAGTTTCAAATGATCCCCAAAGGCCCTATTTATAGTTTTCCAAAGATATCACGGCATTGACACGTGTCCATGATGGCCAAGCTTTTACAATGGGAGTCAGCATTGACGTGTCACGTAACGGAGGTATCTTGCAGTCTTATTTCACTAGACTGCGACACGTGTTTTAGCTTAGCCTCTAACGACGACACGTGTTTTGGCTTCTCCTCTAATGATGACACGTGTATGGTGGAGGTGACCAGCACGTGGTGGAAAGGTGATAGGGGTATAAGGGTCATTTAACACATGAAGGGTATTTTGGTAATTTCACACTATATATTTTGAATATTTCTTAGAGGTCCTTGAAAATATTTTATTTACAAAATGGCCCATTTTATATTTTTATTTTAGTCCTTAAATTTTCATAAAATTATATTTTCTACCCCAAAACTTATTATTTACCTTAAGATATGTGATAAGACTTCGATTTGATCCAATTTACAGTTGATTCTTCGTAATTAAAAATGGGGTTTGTTATATTGATAGCCAATAATACCACATATCTAATAATACAACATCTATAAGATAATAAGTAACACATGAGTGTAAAAACAAACTATATACATATGAGCATATAAAAGTGGGGTCATTACATCCTTCCCTCCTTATAAAAGTTTGGTCCCCAAACTTGACTCATATTAATTTACAAACAAGTACGAATATCTCTCCTTTATTTCAACTTCCCGCTCCCATGTTGCTTCTTCAACCGAATGATTACGCCATAATACTTTGACCAGTGGAATTATCTTGGTCCGTAATATTTGATCTTTACGGTCCAAAATTTCTACCGGATGCTCAATGTATGACAAATCTTCTCTAACTTGAAGAGGTTCATGACTTAAGATATGTTTTGGATCTGGGACATATTTCTTTATCATTGATACGTGAAACACATTATGTACACTAGAGAGTTCCGGTGGTAAGGCTATTTTATACGCAACAGCTCCTATCCTTTCAAGGATTTCAAAAGGTCCTATATATCTTGGGCTCAATTTCCCTTTCTTCCCAAATCGTATTACTCCCTTTGTAGGCGATACTCGCAAGAACACATAATCTCCTCTTTGGAATTCTAACTGTCGGTGTCGATTGTCAACATAACTCTTTTGACGGCCTTGAGCGGTTCGAAGTCGGTCTTGTATTAATTTCACCTTCTCTGTTGTGATCTGAATTAATTCTGGTCCCAACAATTTTCTTTCCCCAACTTCTACCCAACATGTAGGGGAACGACACCTTCTACCATAGAGTGCCTCATACGGAGCCATTTGAATACTTGCTTGATAGCTATTATTATATGCGAATTCCACTAACGATAAATGATCATCCCAATTCCCTTTTAAATCAAGTGCACATGCCCTAAGCATATCCTCCAAGGTTTGAATAGTTCTCTCTGATTGTCCATCCGTTTGAGGATGAAAGGCAGTGCTAAAATTCAATTTTGTTCCCATGGCTTCTTGTAGGCTTTTCCAGAAGCGAGACACAAATCTAGGGTCACGGTCAGAAAAAATTGAAATTGGGGTTCCATGAAGCCTAATAATTTCCTTCACATACAACTTAGCTAACTTTTCTAAAGAATGGGTAATCTTAATGGCAAGAAAATGAGCAGATTTAGTTAGCCTATCAATAATCACCCAAATAGAATCATTACCACTTGAACTCCTTGGTAAAACCTGTCACAAAATCCATAGTGATATGTTCCCATTTCCACTCAGGGATAGGCAGTGGTTGTAGCAATCCTGATGGTCTCTGATGCTCAGCTTTTACTTGCTGACAAACCAAACACTGAGATACAAATTCTGCTATCTCCCTTTTCATGTTATTCCACCAAAATACTTCTCGAAGATCCCTATACATTTTTGTACATCCGGGATGAAATGTGAATCTTGAGTAATGACTTTCCTCCAAAATTTGCCTCTTTATTTGGGCATCACATGGCACACACACTCTATTTCCAAACCTCAATATATCATCTCGCATCGTAAATTCAGTTCTCTTACCCTCGATGACTTCTTCTCTAATCTTCTTCAGTTGTGGGTCATTTACTTGCGCAATTTTGATCCTCTCCATCAACATGGGTTGTACTTGTAAGTTTGCAATTATTCCTCCTTTGCTATAGATACGTACATCTATTTCCATACTTCTCAAATCCCTTAACAGTACTTCCTGGCTTGTAATAAGACATGCTAAATTTGGTGTAGACTTCCTACTTAAAGCATCGGCTACTACATTAGCTTTCCCCGGGTGATAGTGAATATTTACATCATAATCCTTCATCAATTCTAACCACCTCCTTTGTCTCATATTCAACTCTTTCTGAGTAAATATATACTTCAAACTCTTATGATCGGTATAAATCTCACAAGTCTCACCATACAAATAGTGCCTCCAAATCTTAAGAGCAAAAATTACAGCTGCTAATTCTATGTCATGGGTTGGATAATTCTGCTCATGGGTTTTCAACTGTCTTGAGGCGTAAGCTACTACTTTTCCATTTTGCATTAGCACACATCCCAAACCATTTTTTGAAGCATCACTATAAATCATAAACCCCCCTGTCCCGGAACGAATAGTCAAAATTGGGGCAGTTACTAATCGATTCTTAAGTTCTTGAAAACTTTTCTCGGCTTACTCAGACCATTCATATTTTACCTTCTTTTGTGTTAACCTAGATAGAGGTTTGGCAATTCTAGAAAATCCTTCAACAAATCTTCGGTAATAACCTGCTAATCCAAGGAAACTACGAATCTCACTCACATTAGTTGGTCTGGGCCAATCTAATATAGCCTCAATCTTTTGAGGGTCAACTGACAATCCCTCTTTGGATATGACATGTCCTAGAAAAGAAACGCTAGGCATCCAAAACTCACACTTCTTTAATTTTGCATATAATTTTTCTTTCCTAAGGATTTGTAATATTGTCTCTAAATGCTTCTCGTGTTCTTTAATACTCTTAGAATAAATGAGAATGTCATCGATAAAAACAACAACACATTGATCCAAATATTTCCTAAAGAATCTATTCATCATATCCATAAAAGCAGCTGGTGCATTAGTTAGTCCAAATGGCATTACAAGAAATTCATAGTGACCATATCTAGTACGAAAAGCTGATTTTGAAATATCATCATCCTTAATCTTCAATTGATGATAACCTGACCTAAGGTCAATCTTGGAGAATACTTGTGCACCTTCTAATTGATCAAACAAGTCATCTATACGAGGTAAGGGGTATTTATTCTTAATGGTTACCTTATTCAGTTCACGATAATCTATACATAGTCTCATTGTCCCATCCTTCCTTTTCACAAATAACACCGGAGCACCCCAAGGCGATATACTTGGTCTAATAAAACCCTTGTTTAAAAGGTCTTCTAATTGCACTTTTAACTCCCTTAATTCTAAAGGTGCCATACGATATGGTGGTTTTGAGATTGGTATAGTTCCAGGAACAAGGTCAATCGTAAATTCTATTTCTCTATTAGGAGGTAGGCCTGGTAAATCATCTGAAAAAACATCCGTAAATTTCTTAGCGATAGGAATATCTTCTAAGCTAGGCCCTATTGTCTGCAAACTGGTAACAGTTGCAAGAAATCCTTGACATCCCTTCTTAAGAAAACTATAAGCTTGCATTGCAGAAATAATACACATCGGAGATATGATGCCAGTTCCTTCAAAACTAAATTTTGGTTGGTGAGGAATTTGGAAAGTAACACTCTTCTCAAAACAGTCTACCTTAGCATGATGTGATGCTAACCAATCCATCCCCAAAATGACTTCAAAATCTTTAATGTCTAAAACTATCAAATCAACAAATAGTTTATGACTATCAATATCTATGGGGCAAGCCTTGTATACTAATTTACCCATCAATAACTCACCCGAAGGAGTAGAAACATGTAAGTTATGATTCAAGGGTTCAGGAAATTTATGAAAGCGATTTAGTACATGTATAGATATGAACGAATGGGTAGAACCAGGATCTATCAAAGCTTTAAAAGGCTGTGCACATATAGAAAGTGTACCTGACACTACTGCATTAGAAGCTTGGGTATCAGAAAGTCCGAAAACTCTACCATGTCTGTCTTGATCCTTCTTTGTACTTGAAGGTTTTATCGGAACCCTTGCTGGGTTTGGGCAGTCTTTTATCTGACGTCCTTTCTGTCCACATCTAAAACAAGCTCCTGAATCCTTATAACAAGGTCGTCCTCCATGCATCTTTCCACATTGCTGACATGTCTGTTTATTATACTGTTTGTTATCACTAGATTCCCCAACATTGGATGTGTTCCTAAAGAAATTTCTATTATTCGGGTTCTTTCCTTTTTGTTCCCCAAACTTCCTCTTGCCGTCTCTAATTCGATTGTACTCCTCACCATCCCTCTCAGCTATTGTAGCCCTAGTCACGACATCAATATATGAGGTTAATTTCAGGATGGAAATTCGACTACGAATATTCAACCTTAACCCACGCTCAAACTTCTTCGCTCTTAAAACATCAGTTGCTACAACATGACGTGCAAAACGGGATAACTCAGTAAACTTTGCCTCATATTGACTAACCGTCATATTCCCTTGCACCAGACTCATGAAGTCAGCTGCCATTTCGTCTTTCACCGTTTCCGGAAAATATTTCTCATAAAAGATTACTAAGAAATCATTCCAACCTATGTAAGTATTCCTTTCCCCGTGTATTCTCTTAGTCATTCTCCATCAATGTTCAGCCTCCCCTTCTAACATAAATGTTGCAAATGACACCCTTTCTTCGTCGGTACACTTAAGAACATCGAGTATCTTTTCCATCTGCATCACCCAACTTTCTGCCTCGGTGGGGTTAGGTGTACCTTTAAAAGATGGAGGATTCAACTTCTTGAACTGTTCAATAGTACATCTACTTA
This sequence comes from Sambucus nigra, assembly GCA_949130495.1. Taxonomy (NCBI): domain Eukaryota; kingdom Viridiplantae; phylum Streptophyta; class Magnoliopsida; order Dipsacales; family Adoxaceae; genus Sambucus; species Sambucus nigra. The sequence continues at coordinate 260,436,200 of OX422223.1, read as the reverse complement.
GTTCAAGATTCTTTGGTACTCCATTGTTCACCTGCTACTCCACAATCTTTGCCAGACTTTCAATTGCCTTGTATGCACCTTCCAGTCCTTCTATACTCAAATCACTAGTTCCCATTGATGATCTTCTCTTGGTCATTTTCTACAGTCATGGCCAAACGTAAGATCTACTATACTATATCAATATTGAAAACTAAAAGACCAACTATAAATAATATAACACATAGGGAGGGTTATCACATAAATTAGATTTTTAATACTATCTCCTAAGGATGGAAACATAAAATCTATAACATTCAAAACCTATGATCAGTAGTCTACGGGTTCATAACCTATGCTCTGATACCACCTCTGTCACGACCCCGACCCCGACCCAAAAATCGTAGGGAACGAGTGTCTTGACATGCCACCAAGGCATCCAATATTCTGGCCTTAAAATTTTTGTTTTAAAATATATGAAGCGAAAGTATAATCACATGGTTATGAATCGTAAAATACTGAAAGTGAAGGAATTACATCATCAGAGCTTTCTAAAGGGAACTTCATTTTTATTAAAATATCAACAAGTTACAACTTAACACAAAGAGCTAAACATGCTCTATCTAATTAAACAAACTTCTACTTAAGGTAACAAAAAGAGCTTTAAAAGCTAAATCTTCAACATAGTCCTTTTTCGTTCCATCCACGAACTTAATTATTTCCTGAAAAATGGTTATTTATACAACGTCAGCTAAAAGCCGAATGAGATTCAATCTCCAAATATTCCAAGGTTTTCAGAAAATAGATACCTATTCAATTTAGAACAGAAGGTATATACATAGAGATAGGAATTTCAAGTAATATATATAAAGTAAATGACAATATATATATTCAGAATAAACAGTTCAGAACAGAACAGATAAAACAATTGAGCCTGTGTCAATTATTCAGTTTTAGTGGCCATGTACACTCTAATACCCAGACAGATAGTGTTATCAAATGTTTCCACCCGATAACATCACAGACAGATAATCATGATTTCTGGAACAACGCCTTATTTAGGGCACACCAGCGATAAACCAGCTGGGAAGGTACCACCCAAATATTTCCACCCGGTAGTCAAGGCCAACATAGTAAGAGAGTTTCCATAGGCCGAATCAATAATTTCAGAATTCAAATCAAATGTTTATATGGAGAGATATAAACATATAACAAACGACGAAATCATCAGTATCAGATGTATTTTGAGAATAAAAGCATTTCACAAAATATACATAGTTTGCATAATATAATATAATCAAAATGCGCAAGAAATTGCATAGAGTACTCACCTAAAATAGAGGTCGAAGTTATAGATAATGAGTCTTCGATCGCACGTTAATCTAACAAATACGATAAAGGTTTAAGTATACCTTCTAAACAAGGTCTAGTCTACATATTGTATTTTAATAGTAACTTGTTTCAAAGGATTACTAAAAAATCATGTTCTTAACTTTTATAACTTATTGATCGTAATTAAAGGATTCAATTCATAGTTCTTCCTAATCAGTCGGTTCCCAGTAGAGATGGAGGGTCACAGGGGCACCGCTTAAATACCATCTCCTCTAGACAGAACATTTTCGGATTCATTCCCAGTAGAGATGGAGGGTCACAGGGGCACCACTTAAATACCATCTCCTCTAGACAGAATTTCACCGGGCCTGACTTTGGAATCACTTAAATGGAATTCTATAATAACGAGCAATTTCTTTAAAAATAATCATTTTTTTAAAAGCGTATAATTTCAAACAAGTTTATAAAATCAACTTGGATTTGTTCTAAATTTTATGTTTTGATTAGTGAATTCTTTATTATATTTTACCAGCATAACTACTAAGTAAAGCTATAAAACAGTAAATTAAAACTATAAAGATGCATTATAACATTAAGATTACCTTAAGATGAATATCCCTAAGAACTTCTTCTGAAACTTTCTCACACTTTCTCTCACTATTTCTTTCTATAATTCTCAAGGAATTGGTGTGAGTTTCAAATGATCCCCAAAGGCCCTATTTATAGTTTTCCAAAGATATCACGGCATTGACACGTGTCCATGATGGCCAAGCTTTTACAATGGGAGTCAGCATTGACGTGTCGCGTAACGGAGGTATCTTGCAGTCTTATTTCACTAGACTGCGACACGTGTTTTAGCTTAGCCTCTAACAACGACACGTGTTTTGGCTTCTCCTCTAATGACGACACGTGTATGGTGGAGGTGACCAGCACGTGGTGGAAAGGTGATAGGGGTATAAGGGTCATTTAACACATGAAGGGTATTTTGGTAATTTCACACTATATATTTTGAATATTTCTTAGAGGTCCTTGAAAATATTTTATTTACAAAATGGCCCATTTTATATTTTTATTTTAGTCCTTAAATTTTCATAAAATTATATTTTCTACCCCAAAACTTATTATTTACCTTAAGATATGTGATAAGACTTCGATTTAATCCAATTTACAGTTGATTCTTCGTAATTAAATATGGGGTTTGTTATATTGATAGCCAATAATACCACATATCTAATAATACAACATCTATAAGATAATAAGTAACACATGAGTGTAAAAACAAACTATATACATATGAGCATATAAAAGTGGGGTCATTACAAGTGGGGTAGTAATCCATCTCTTTCTTGATAAGATCACAGATATCGTGTCTGCGATCTTCTTCTTGATCTTACCTCGTTGATCAACGCTCGTGCTTGGTGTCCTCCTAATCACGATGTGAACTCCATCCTCAGCTGTAAGTTTTACTCACTTGAGGGCTAGGATTTTTTCCATGATGCTTGCACTGATTTTCGTGGATCTCTTGCTCCATTATTTACATATGTCACTACAAACATGTGTTTTCATCCTCTTATCGGCATGTGGTCTCCTCCTATTAGCGGAGCCACTGCTCGTATGCATCAACCAGTTATGAGATCTAAGTAGATCTAGGCGGCTTATTGCTTTGTTCGGGGTGTTGCTCTTGAGGATGATAATGTGAATAATGAGCATCGTGACTCCTATTGGGGTGGGTATCTAATCATACCATGGGAGTTGGAATCCATATCTAATGATTGCCATTAAACGGTGGGGGTGCACTTTGTAGGTTGACTGTTTTTAGTTTCTAGCTAATTAAGGAAAAGAAAACTTTTTTTCTACAAACGACGCCATTTGTAGGTGAAAAAATCACACAATGAATGATCCAAAATAATTAAAACATAATAGAACAAATAAATCACACACTCACATGATATAAGTATTTACATGGTTCAACAAATTGCTTACATTCACAATGGTTTGTTTTAATTCTTATTAATCGGTTCTCAATAAGATTTTTTATGCCCCTTTTCCTTGGGGTGTGGTTACATTTATATAAGTCATGAGGAGACTGTGTCATGCAGAACTCTGTGAGCAATTAGTTGTTGTCATCTTTTATTTGAGCTGGTTAATGTTGTGATTCTAGCAGATCGAATTTTCCCTAGTGCTTATCCCATTTCGTGAATGCCTATCCCCTAAGGCATGGGCAAATGTCATTTGATCCTATTAATTAGGAGAGCTCGATTTACTCCCTCACACGTTTCTATATGAAGTTACTTAGAACTGAATTTTTTTTTTACTCATTTGATGGCTTCAAATTATCTCTTACAATAGTAAGAGCATATTGAATATCACAATCTGTTTAGTTAAGCCATTTATCAGTAAGACCAAACACGTGTTTGGATATATGCTAAATATCCTTCTCCCATATACTCCTTCTGTCCCAAATTAATAGTCCACTTTTCCTTTGTACATCCCTAATTAAGAGTCCTCTTTCCTTTTATGTGCATAATAACCGAACCAAATTCCACGAGGGTAGAAATTGTTCAACTCTACCATTGATTGAGTGTATCTTTAGTATATACAAAATAATGAATATGTACTCTTAATTAGGGGCGAAGGGAGTAACATTGTAGGGTAAATTACACCAAAACCCTTGAAGTATTGATTTTTTATATCCAACCCCTTTTCATAAAAATAAAGTTGATAAAACATTATTTTATCCATAAAAATGTTAGAAATTTGTTGAAAAGGGGTTAGATTTAAAAAATCAATAGTTTAGGAGGTTTGGTGTAATTTACCCATCATTTTATTATGGAAATTCAAATCTATTAATGCTTCAAACAATAGGTATTTCATTGATATGAAACATACATGAACCACATTTAACCATGGGCTGCATCCCTTTTTAAAAAATATGATTGAACTTAAATACTTTAATAATCTTATAATTTTATAACTATTTTCACTTTTTATTTTAATATTTAATTGAAAGAAAAATTTCATCCAAGTCACTCCTTAATACTATTTAATACTTTCTTAGATTCATATATCTAAGAAGTGTACATTCACATAAGGCACGTACGTGTGCACCACCTAGTTTAGTAAAAAAAATAAATTATAGAACAAACCAACTTTCAGATTTCAACAACAATATTTGAACATTAGAGGGACATGGAGAACAAGAAGTCTTTTTTAGTGTAAGGGATTTCGAGTGAGAGAATGATTTTAAAGCTACTGTTTCTTTTGTTATTGTTTATATTCCTATCTTTTAACAATTTAAATACAAAAATCATTATTTATTTCAGTGCATAGCTGATTAATAGGCCCGATTAATCAACTCACCCTTTTCTCCCTAACTTCCAATTCCTTTGAGTGCTAATTGGCATTCTAAGTCTCTTTTTATAACACTATTAATTAGTGACAAATTGTAAATCGTTTCTTTTGTATTTTTGTTTATGAGAAAATGTATAACATTTATTCTTGATGGGGCACTCCTCACTGAAAAGGTAAATGTTATTTTATTTTGGACTAGCTTTTAAGACTATATGCTCATTATTATTATACTTGGGATCTTATCAACATTCAGTGTTTGACCATTCAAGTTACTTTTGTAGTTTATCCCATTGGCTTGATCAATCAGACTATTAAGCGCACGGTCTATCACTAATTGTATTTTTGTAATTAAAAATATCACATGAGTTGATCACTTATGGATGGTTGATAGATAGGAGTCTTTGGATATGAACTTCGTAAAAGCGTGTGTATGCTTCGATTATCTTATTTCGATGTCAAACCCCATTTTGAGTCTTAGTCCAAGAGGTATCCAGAATTTTTCATGCTCAAGATTTCAAGATTGGACTTTACCAAACCTTTATCATCACAGTTGGCCAAAGTAAGACCAATTTTGGGAGTCTATGGGTGAAGGTAAAGGGGACTTTGTGAACATAGATTTTTATTAGGAAATTGTGTGTATAAAAATAAAAAAGTTACAAATCGTGAAGACATACCCTCAAAAGGATAAAGCACATATGCATCTACCCAACATATAAAAGGTTGTAAATCGAGAGGGCATACCTTCAAAGGGTTAGGATATATACATGTTGGACTGAATTACATTTAGATATGTCTGTTTCAACTCTCACAGAACATTGGAATGGGTATAATCCCAGTTTAAGGCATGTTCGGTTTGGGGAGTACTCGACACTTTTGTTGAGATGAGAGCCAATGTAGTTGGAATTAAGCACAAAATTATCTCTAGGTTGGATATCCCGGAGATTACTTAAGTGGTATATATTATAATGTTAAGGACAAGAAAGCCATCATTAAGACGATGCCTGGTTCTTGAAAAAGGATTATATGATAAACCATGTACCCAAAGGTAAGCTATTACAAAGGAAAATAATATTAGTAGTGTTGCTAGATCACTAGTACAAAAGGAAATACAACCTAATATCAATAAGGTCCATGATAGGTTATTGAGGATTGTATGTTTTTTTTTTGACTTTACATAGGCATGAATATATACATTTTGTAGTGAATTACATCTAGATAGGTCTTTTTCACTCCCATAAAACATTGGAATGTGTGAAAATCCAGTCCAAGGCATGTTCGGTTCTAGGAGTACTCAACACTTGTGTTGGGGGAGAAAGGTAGTTGGAACTAAGCACAAAAGTATGTCTCTAGGTTGTATATCCCAAATGTTACTTAAGTGGTTTCTATTATGATCCTATGGACAAGAGGGTCATTATTAACACGATGTCTGGTTCTTGACAAGGATTATATGATAAACAACGTACCCAAAGGTAAGCTATTCTGACAAGTTATTACAAAAGAACATCATATTACCGGTGTTTCTATGGAAAGAAATACAACCTGATATCAATAATATCTTAACTTTGACTTATGGTTGTGGATACCAAAATCTATTCTATATATCCAAATCAATTTTGGTGCCTTGTAGACTTGTTTATGGCATAAAACCCATGGTGTACAAGTGGACCTACAAAAAGAAAATATGGATAGATGTGAAGGTGCAAACCTTTGAGGCAAAGCTTGTTGCAGAAATTTTACGCAGAAATAAGGGATTGACTATGAGTAAATCTTCTAGTCAGTATCCATGCTTAAGTCTATCGGGATTCTTTCTCATAGCAAGATGTTAAAAAAACAATGTACGCAAGATTAAGAGATCTATTTATGGACTTAAGAAAGCATCATTGTCTTGGGAACATCAATTTTGATTAACATATAAATTATTTTGGTTTTGACCATAGTGCTAGATACAACCCGTGCGTATAAGAAGAATGATGGAAGCATGGTGATATTTATGATTTTTGTGTGGATGATATTCTCCTAATTAGGAACGATGTTGGTGTATTGTCTTACATAAAGGTGTGGTTGTCCAAGAGATTTTATATTAGGGATTTAGGACAAGACAGTCACATCCTAATGATCAAGCTTTTACTAGATTGTGGATATATAGGATGCTCGGCTCATCTCAAAATATTTATATCAAGTTTTATGTTCACATAGTTTAGCATGTTATATTCCAAGAAAAACTTTATCCATTTCGTACATGGAATATTTCTATCTAAGTATCAAACTTATGTGACACTTGATTAGATAGAGGATAATAGACGTAATGCTTCGGCTATGGGGCGACCTCATGAATGCTATGGCATGCATAGTTTAGTTCGCAGTACATAGACTAGTATTTTCAGTTAGATAAGGTTTCCGATGATTTTACTTTTGGAAATGTGTTAAATTTTGGGAAATGTATCCATTGGATGAAGGAATATCACGCAATCATGTATTTTTTACTCCACCATGGGAGCCAAATGTGTTCCAAAATTATATGCATCAAAGAGGTTGTATGGCTACGAATATTCAGAAAGGACATGGAAGTGGTTCTTCTTTTACAAGGGCCAAAGACCATAAAGAAGTAAGGCACATAAGAGTGTAAGCTTCACATGTCACAAGAGACTGTACGGAAAGGTAATCACATGTATAATTTAATAAAACAAGGACTTTGTACAATGTGTATATGGATTCGTCATTAAGTGTTTAGGCATATGGCTTTAAGACTAAGTGGCATATTGTTGGGTTTTTATTCTTAGAACCACATTTATGATGTTTATATGCTCTTCGGTCGTAAAGGTTCATCATAAACCATTTGAAATAGAAAATCATGATTATAGAAATTCTTTATATTTGTTTGTAAATATAAATTTTGATTTTATCACGATTTAATAGTTCACAATCGAGATATGAGGGTTGACGTCTTATCGGTAAGGTTGCGAGTACAATCTTAATAGTTTATCCTGACTATGAGAACTTGTATGATGGTTCAAGAACTTGTTCGATAGTTCAAAGAAGATTGTACTGATACTTCAGGAAAGTATTGAAGAGGACCGAGGAAGAGATTCGAGTCTTGATGGTGAATTTATAAGACTTCCATAATCTCATGGTGTTAATAGGGTGCATAGATTCTTAATCCATAGGGATATGAGGATCAAAGAATTCACATTGTCATTGCTTTTATTTCCTGATGGGTACGATTCAGTTTTATACTGGGCCAATAAACCCTATAATTTGGGCGATGATCGTGTTAGTATATCTGAGATCATGTTCCAAAGGAATACGCGTCCAAGAAGTATCCTGAAATATGATACCTCATTGATAAACTTATAAGTTTTGACTCTGCTAATAAATTCGATCGGTGGATTTATAATCCGATACAGATGTCAAATAAGTTATGTTTGAGATCAAGGAATGTTTATAAGATGTTGGTGAAAATCAATTAGTGGAAAACCAGTTTCACTAAGAGGATATTGTACGTTTTATGCTGGGAATCATAGTATGTGCCATCCAACTATGCAAACATTAGGTCTCTTTATTGTGGTAAGTTTGAGTAATTAAAATTGGAGTGCAATCGTAATTATTTAGTGGAATTAATTACGATTAAATAAAAAAGAAATAATTATGGGAGAGTAATTTGAAATTTTATTTTCTATTTGGAAGTCAATTTTAGTTAATAGCATCCGGTCCCTAATGTATTCCCTAATTCTTTTGAGCCTAGAATTTTGTTTGGTCACTTATACCCCTTAATTAACTAAAGGCACCCTTTTAGCAACTTTTGGAGGAGTCCATACTTGGTCCAACTCTTCCCACCATGTTTTTGAGTTGATGAGGATAATTAGGAGTCAAGTAATGAGGTGGGGTGAGTGGAACATAATTGGATGAGTGCCAGAGAGAGAGAATAAGAGAGAGAGAGAGAGAGAGAGAGAGAGAGAGAGAGAGAGAGAGAGAGAGAGAGAGAGAGAAAATTTCTTTGGAAAAATCTTCAATGCTTGCTTTCAAGGGAGAAGACCACGCTTCTTGCTCATCCAAAGGATCATACATTGGAACACAAAGGGTTATTTCAAATCAGATTCTACATCAAGTCAACTCCTCTTCATGGATCGATAATAAGATCCACAAAGGTATGGACTCATGAACCCTAGTTTTCATGTATATAATTTTCTATGTATTCTTGGGGTTCTTTTTCATTCAAGATTGATCAAGATCCTTGGAATAAAAGATTTAAAAGGCCAATCCCATCATGATGCACTAATTAATAGGTAAAAAGAATGATTGAGGTGAGCATCTAAGATTACACACATAACACAATGAATTTATAGTTATATGGTCAATCAAGTGAGGGAGATAGAAGAAACGAGAAACAACTGTTATATGTGGTTCGATCGAGGTCGACCTACATCCACGAGGTGAAGGATAGGTCGAGTTCTTTGATTAATTTATGGTAATGGGTAGTTACAGTGCATTATAAGGATGTTGAGGTTCACCCTCATTACTTACTACGGGAGGCATTATATATTTAGCCTTTATAACATCTTTCCTAATAATCATCTTACATGTTGAATATATTTGAATTTGAATAATACATGTGTTCATTTCTGGCATACCCGTGCATCCTCACGCCGGCCATCTTCCGATATTCATGATTGTGTTAATAGGGAACGTGTTAGTCATTTAAAATTATGTGTTGACAAAGTCTTAAATATTTATGTATGCTCACAATGTCAAACCTTTGGCTGATCGAAGTAGATCGATCGTTTGTCATGCATGCCTTAAGCATTTGGGATTTTCAATAGCCCGATGCTTAGTCTGTAGATCAACCCATTATTTGTTTGCTCATTCGTTATGATATACTTTTCATCTACTCACATTTATCATATGTCAATATTAAGTGTTCGGTCATCCGTAAGCGGGACCCATTATGTCGTAATATTGTCCATGCATTGATTGCATACTCCTACGACTCGATCGAGGCATTCCCCAATATATCATTCATTCGGATTCGGTATTTGATTTTAATCCATTACAAAAATACCCTCATTAGTTATCCCCCAGACTCATTGTGTTCTCAAAGATGAGCCGAACAGTCTCGTGTGCCAGTCGAATAAGACATGTTCCTCATGTAAGCTTTCCTTTGATGCTCAATATCACGAGAGAATGGTTGCAACATCTAACTTCTTTTATTCATTATGATCGTTGTAGGATCTTATACTGATGTTAAAGTTTGCAAAAAGATTTGGATTCCACTTGAATTGTTTCCAATGCAAGATGTTAATCGGATAAAGAGTTGTGATCATTGCATTCTTGATGATGCATGATTTCCCAAGGCGTGCATGGCCGTATTAACCCATATCCCACATCCCGAATGAACATGTGGTTCACCAAAGCTTATGGATCATTTAGTTTATCCCTATCCAACCGTTTAATTCAAGCAGGTTTTCCCTTTTGTGTATTAAAACCCTCCCTCCTTCTCATTTTAAACTTTTACCCTTTTATAATTATCGCATCACCATTTTTGTCTATCCTTCTTCACCAACAACATTCCCCCATTTCTCAGACTTCCACCATATTTTATCCATGAAACCTCTATTTCTTTGCATTGGAGGTCCTGCTTTCAAGGGACTTTGTGTACTTTGTTCTTTACTAGTACGTCCCCATCGTTACTTTTACTTCTCATCTAATATTTAAGAATACTAGCATATCATAGTATGGGATTTATATTCATTTTACTAGGATTAATAATTTCGTGTCTCAATTTCTAAAAGCCCATATTTCAAACTTTGTTGCTTCAAACTCCCCACTGTTCCAATATCTTGAGTGGCTTCAGCTATTTGGCTTGTCTATCCATTTGGCTTAAAAAGAAAAGATTTGGTGCCAACGAACCCTAGAAAACATGGTAAAAATTATGAAGGTAGTGGGACTTGAGTACAACGAACGTAGGTCCTCTGATCGAGGGGCCTCTTTGTCAAACTTCGTTGGGTTCATTTGTGTCATGAGGGTTCAAAATTATCCTAACGCAATGCCACAAGGGTTGGTTTGTCCGGTCCCCCGTGAGATATTACTTCCAGGGTCAATCCCTTAAGCCATTACCAAGCCAACAGTTACATTACTGAGGAAACCACCATTGAATGGTACAAACGCCTTTCCCTCCTGAGGGCTTTATCTATTTGCCTCGTTGATGAAACTGATCGGGATCCCATCGCCCGTGAAGCTTAAGTATGATTTTATGAGAAATTTTTCAAAGTAAAGACGATTTAAGCCTTTCTTTCCTTACTTAATCTTGACCCTTCCCAACTCATCTTGAATTCATGGAGAATTTTGGTCGGCTTCATAGTTAATTTTCATGACTTGTTCGATGTTGACCATCCTTTGACCATAGAAGAAAATTTAACTGTGTATAAACCCATGGCCTCACAAGGGGTTTGGCATTGTAGGTATAAGGGTGAATGTTTTTTCACTTCCCTCACCCCTTATATCCATTATTGAAGCCACTTCCTTTACATCTGAGGGGAAGGAAGGGATCATGACGAGAAGAACGACCTCACAGGTCATCTATTTGCAGTTACTCTGACCAGGACAAAGTCTGACGTCAGTGAGATTATTTTTTTCTTTAGTGTTTGGAAAAATTTAGCTACTTATGTGTTATACTAACTGATCTTCATTATGTATTTTGTAGAGGTTGTCAATGAGTTACTCGACATCCTTGTGAACCAAAGGGAAATGATTGAGGAGGTCATAATCAAATCTCATCAATTTAAGAAGCTTTGTGATTTGAAAAGGCTAAACGAACTCGTCTTCATCGCCAAAAGATAAAGGTGAGGGATGGGGGTGCCCTTCGGCTTTGGGTCGATACTAAAAAGACACACCTTCTACTTATCTGATTTCAACATGCGTGTTTCCCTCATTCGTCGGGTATACTTCTTTCATACTAAATATTTTCATTGATTTTCTTTGTTATACTTATCAATCCATCCCTTTATTTTTGTAGATAGTGATGCCATGGCCCATTAAGGGTACCGAGCGGCGCTCCAAAGGTTGAACAAGCACCGACCACCAATAAACTAGCCAATCTTCAGTTGAACCCCATATCGGATGATGAAAACCCCCAGTCCAAGTGATTGGGGCTCTCAAAGTTTTTGTCTCCTTAATATGGTCTGGAGACTTTATCAGTCCATCTCGTGGATGCAAATTCTCTTCAGAAGAGGAGGCGTGAGAAAAGGTCCCCAAAAAGTTTAGGCTAGGACCAAAACCACTCCTACTTCAGCTCGTTATAGGCTGATTGTTGACAAAGACAAAAAGAATACTGAGGAAGAAAGAGTGCCCGCTGAAGGGAAGAGGTCTAGAATTCATTACCTTCAGTACAATAAGCAAAATGAAAATTACTTGTCCCTCTAGGCAGCCTATATTCTTAAGGACGTTGATGGTCTGAGTGAGGGCCTGCCAAAAAGATGTTCCTACTTGGATCCAAGGTAAGTTCGTACTTCTATTTTTCGGCACATAACCATTTTTCTTTTATATCGTTTTAATTATACCTTTTTGCAAGTAAGTTAGTTGGGGACTTGTATGGCCCAGGAGTAGCTGAGTAAGAAAGACGAGGTAATGAAGTTTTCCAGGCTGGAGACTAAGTTGAAAGATTTGAAGATGAGCAAGTTTGTCAGATGTGAACCTTATAAGCATCTGAACAGAGAGGGATACTTAGAAGAAGGCTAAAGATGTGTGAAACCCTGCCTATTCTAATAACGGGTGGCCAATCCTCTACTAAAATAAAATATAAATCTCACTCTTATGTATTCTTATCATCGCTATCGAGAACCAATTTATTTACTAATAACCTATCAATTTCGGTGTCAAATTATAAAAACTTAATAACTATCCTTGTTGAAACATCCAACCACTAAAGTAAACATTCTACTACTTAAATAAACATTCACCATAAGAATAAAAATGAATACTAATAATGTAAATCAAATAAAATGACCGAATAACTCTCGGTAACTCCAAATTCCATCATCTAACTAATAAAAAGATAATTCAGCAAAGTTTAAAAATAAAATTTGTCCAAATGTGGGCGACATGATCGAAATAAGGAAACTGAAATAACATCATATCTAGCTAGAAACGATAGAAGCGTCTAAGCGAACCCTGCAGGCATCCCCAGCTACTGCAGCATTGTCTGACTGGAAGGACAGTTAAGCCTAGCGTCCCTATGGATGAGCACCTAAAAGGTTTTGAATAAGATTTTTGATCCAGGTCAGCGCCCAAAAGCATTTGAAAAATATTTACAGGTATTTAAAATGCAATAATGAATATGTAGAATAATTGTTCATGCTCATTCGGTGTCACACTCGCATGAGATTATCCTCACCCCTCATCTATAGTGCGGACCTAACGCATGTATTTTAATTTCCTACTTATGTTATCCCACCTAACTAGTCAAGTCATTTAACGTAGCCTAAAATGCTAAACCTCTAGCCTAACCATGCCACGCGTATTATACTTTGCTTCGTTCTTGTTTAGCTCATATAAGCTATAACATTAAAATTCTCGATTATATTCTTATCATTAAATAATGAGAATAATTGTACACTAGTTATAATTTCAACTTTCACATAATGGTTAAGTTCAAATATACATATAACACTCATTTATACGTATTACCTAGCATCCCCGAGCTGTCCTCCCAGATGCATATAATTTAATATTCACACATTCATTAAGTATACATATACATATAACACTCTTTTATATGTATGTTTATAGCATCCCCGAGTTGTCCTCATAAATGCTTTCCCAAGTATGCTATCAGGCTCCAGGTACGTCACATACCACTCCTGGGCCACCGGATCGGAATCTCATCACCAATCCTAAGTCGTAAACACATAAACTGATGGCGGTCATAGACATACATCCGTGGGTCATAACCATATCACATTACCCCACCAGACTCTAAACTCACATTCAGTGCTCATGCAACAGTCCTATGACCAGGGAAAATTACCTAACACATGCTGGTCACGCTCGGGCGGACCACCCACTACGTGCAACCACCAATGATAGCATCCCTAGAGTAGATATGTTCATGTATATCAATCACACACACACACACACACACACACACACACACACACATATATATATATATATATATATATATATATATATATATATATATATATATATATATATATATATAGAGAGAGAGAGAGAGAGAGAGAGAGAGAGAGAGAGAGAGAGAGAGAGAGGAAAACTCACATACATCATGATGTATACATAACACCTAGTTCTAGGCCCTAAAAAACTTTCTTTCCAAATTTTTTATTTTTCTCTAGAAATTAACCTTACAATCAACCCGTATTAAAAAATTTAGGTTAAAATAAATTTTACAGCTATTTTTAAAAAATTAATAAAAAAAAGTGTTGGCGCGGACCCTTATAAATAAGGTATTTTGAGCAATTTTTTATGGATCTTTCAAAAATAGCTCAAAATGTATTTTGACCTAATTTTTTGAACATGGATTTATTTGAAGGTTAATTTCAAGGAAAAAATAAAAAAATTGAAAAAAAAAAGTTTTTTAGGGCCTACAACTAGGTATGATGTATGGATGATGTATAGATTATGATGTAAATGAGAATTCTCTTATATATATATATATATATATATAGTCTGCTAACGTGCATAATGTCTCTCGTTGCCCTAGCCCACAAATCTCTGAGTCTATCCCGACTTATTGATTTTTCATCAAGTATTCACTTACTTATTATTAACTCTCTAACTTCATATTTGTGGTCAACATGTTATTCTACCTAAGCACTAAGCCTAACAAATCCTGAAATCCTAACCCGATTTCATAATTTTCACTCAAGTATGTTCACTCTATTATACACGTAATTTCTTACCCGAAATTCATTCCCGGTAAACCTAAGGAACTTCCTAATCTTGGGAATAGCTTAATATGTGTTTTAAAAAGTCATATCATGAGCTCCCTTTGAATAGGTAAAAATATAAGAGTCCTTATCCCATTATAACTCTTAAAAATCACAATTTCGAACAAATCTAATACTATGACATATTAAACATATTTTATTAACTTGGCTATTACTCCCTCTACAAAAGTCCAAATGGCCCGATTCAAAGCTCATTGGAAAGATAAGATCCACATATTTATATAAATCTATGTCTCATGGCTTAATTAAAAATAGAAATAAAATGACATGCATTTGAAATGACGTCAAAATTCACAAAAATCAGATACTCAAACAGATTAAACACCTTTCACTAAAATGGCTATTACTCCCTCCACAGAAGTCCAAATGACCTAATTCAAATCTCATTGCAAAGCTAAGATCAGTGGCTTTTGTTATATCTATGGATCATAGTCTAATTTAAAGTAAAAATAAAATGGCATGCGTTTGAAGTGACATTAAAGTTTCTGTCAGATTCATCAATTAAATCGATACATCACTTAATACTAAACCATAGTTTCAAGATTCAGCCTTTTATCTTTTAAATCAACCAAGAAATTACCTTTTTCATTCTAATAACATAATATTTACCATAATATAATCATTGAATTCATCTACAATAGTCAATTTATTCAAAACTCAATTTTGCATGGTTCTCCCAACCCAAAAATTGTGTGTTTTTACACCAAATTTCTACATTAACGATTGAAACCACAATAGTAATTATAGAAAGATAAATACTTGACTTATTATTGATGATAATCTTAATTCTTACCATTTAGTTCCTCTTTACATCATGATCTTCTACTTGGAAAGATTAAATCCCCCTCCTGAATCACTTTTCCTGATTTTTCTTTCTCCTTTCTCTCCTCTCTCGAGGCCTTGGCCTCTTAGATGGAGGAATGGCTTCCCACCCCATCCAACTTCCCTAAATATAACTCTAAACTCCACTAATATTGAAATTAAGTCTGGCTCCATGTGTAAAATGACTCGAATACCCTTATACGGGTCCCATTTAGTCCAAAAACTCCACCAAACCCAATTACAACCCGCGAGTACCGAATTTTGAATATATAGACCCATTTAGGATCATTGGCGCATTAAAAATTACCATACGTGTTATCAAATATTATTTTTTCCATCTCATTCCCTACATGACTCGATCCGCGTGTCCCGAATGAGATACCATTAGACCTGTCGATTTTACTCACTTACGACTTGATGTAGTTCTACATGGTTTCATTTACTTATCACACAAGTAAATATTATTTCACATAAATATTAATCTTTTTATTTGCTAATTCATATTTATTCAATTCACTTTATTCCTCAATTTAGTTAAATTATGTGCATACGTATAATTTAAAATGCTACAAAATATAGGATATTACGTACTTTCCCCTTACAATGGAATTTCGTCCCCAAAATTTGGACATACATTATACAAAGAGATCCGGATACTTTTCCTACATGGAATCCTCACGCTCCCAAATCGACTCACGACAACATTGTGGTGTTCCCACTGCACACACACTAATGGTACCATCTTAACCGAAGTCCTACTCACTACTGCCCAAAAATATCCACAAGTCTCTTCTAATTATTATGTTCTAATATACTACGTTATTCCTCAGATACCTACTTGATGACGATGTAGGAAACACATCGTGAACCCACTTCAAGTGCTCCGGTAAGTCGAGCCTATACACAACTGACCTTGGCCTCTCGATAATAAGGAATATCCCCACATATCTTGGTGCCAACTTCTCCTTCTTCCCAAACTGCATAACTCCCTTCATGGGAGATACTCGCAGTAACACCAAACCACTCTTGTCAAGCTAAAAAAATCTTCGGTTTATAATGCCGTAAGTCTTTCGACGATCGTGAGCTACCCGAAAATGACTACTAATTAACTCATCCCTTACCAACAAATCATGAATTACGTTCTGCCTGAGAAGCTTATTGTTCCCCGCCTCTAACCAACCAGAGGGCGGACGGCGAGATGTCCCACACAAATCCTCAAAAGGTGCCACGCCAAGTGAGCTGGTACGAGTTATTACCCCCAATTCTACTTACAGTACATACTACACACAACTACCCTTAATGTTCAGAATACACATCCTAGGCATATCTTTTAACATATTACTCACCCTTCCCGTCTGCCCATCGGGCTACGGTGATATGCCTTGCTCAATCATAACTCCATACCCATTGCCTCCTGACAACTCTATAAGAGGCAATACAAAAATATCTTATCTTGATCCAAAACATTGTTGGGCGGCACCTCATGCTGGCTCATTCTCATTTTTATAATAAAATGCTACGCACACTGTCCGCTCGTGCAATTCACCCAAATTAGTAAGAACCGTTCCACCTCGATGAACCGATCCTAATAACCAGAGGGAATCTTGATCCCTCCACGATGTTGGTAACCCAAAATGAATTCCATCAGTATATACTCTTATTCCCTTACTTGAATCTCCAATTATTACTAAGGTTATCCTTGTTTGGGACAATCAACCCCTATTGATGCGCAAGCCACCCTTAAAATTATCTGGATACGACTCCGCTCTACTTTTCAAAAATATTGGACCCTTCCTTCGCAAGAAGGATCCCTTACCTGAGTCTCCACAGTTCCTTAACCCATCTCAGGTGTAATGGTTCTCCCTACTATAAATGTTTGGACTATCTTCTTCCTCTAACGAAGTTTAGTCTACCTTACAATTCTAGTTCTACTGTTAACTGCCCTATAGTCATATAGCGCAACTCATATACCTCCACATTAACTTATCTCGGATGACACTAAATATCGAACTAAATAGGGCGCCCATACACCCTATACCCATGAATATATGCACAAATATCACAAATGAAATCTACCCACATCAAAAATTGACCCCACATGCCCTGCATGACTATATAGTAAGGGTAGACTTGATTACCATACTAATCGCGAGTCAATTCTTTTGAGATTGCCCCACTTATCAACTAGTGGTGCAAATATATCCCAGTGCTTTCTTCACAACACTACTTGGCCCCACTAGCCTAAATTACATAATAGTTCCCTGCTCAAAACCTTATATCTTTACATGTGTAATGACTAATGTACTTAACCAATGCCCTAGAACCCAAATATCTCCCAACTCTCGACACTTGCTAAGTTTCAAGCATGGGATGTCTCGTAAGCAAAATCCAAATTAATAACCCCCTGATACACTACTACCTAGCTTTGTCGATTATCGAGACCTATAGGCCCAAGACACATTATCGGAAGACTCAAAATCCTATCCCCGAAAGTCACTAAATCAAATCCTTAACTCCCACATCTCTAAAGGAGTCGTACAATATGAATCTTGCACTATCACTAAGTTCCCAGTGCTAAGTCAATAACAAACTCAATATCTCGGCTCGCGATAACCTCGGCATCCCCTAAATCACATCAATATTGTCCCTAAACACAAGGATCAAATATAACGAGATAACTGTTCTCTTTAAAGTCTCCTCCCCAAAATAGTATAAATGCATGCTCGACTCTCACTCATGACGAGACATCGCAAAAAGAAACACATCCTACCAAGGAAGAGCAAACACTATAGACTTACTGTAACAGTCCACCATCGCTCTATATGTCGCTAAGTAGTCCATACCCAGGATAACAGCATACTCATAAATCTCTAAAATGAACATATCAACTAAAACATGACCTCCCAATGTCCACACCCACTTCCTTGTAGAAAGAACGGAAGAGAGCCCCACCCCGCTACCCAACGGTTAAAATATGCTCATAATAATAACTAGCGCTTTCTCCACTAAACCAAACTCACACGTGAATCCAGTGCAAATCCAAGAACGTGACGCTATCGTATCACCCAAAACCTTCCCCGAGTACCCATGGATAAGAAAACATAACCCCAATTGCTAATGGCTCTAGCTGTAAAACTGGTCCACGGTACAGTTCTCCTGTGAGTGGACAAGGAATCTCCTCCTCGTCTTCATCTGAACTGTTGACGGAAAGTACTTGCGTCATATCGCACCTAAAATTTCTGAATCGTCATTGTGTTTCTCTCCTCAGATGTGGTGATTGAATCCCACCCCTACAACACTACTCCTACAAGCTTAAAAGTAACCAAAATATTCTTTTGAGTATTGTTGCACTCAACCATACATAGAGTGACACCACGCCTAATTAAATACCAGGTGATCAGACCTTTATTAAATTAAAACAAGATTTACAAAATGGTTCATTCTTAACATCAGTGTCGAAAACCAAATTAATTACTAATCACCTATTAGTTAATTAAACCGGTGCCAAATTTTTATCTTGCATTAAAAAGACAAATAATATATGCAAAAAACTAGATTACAACATTCACATAATACTAGAGTCCAAACCATCTCAAGTAAATAAATAAATAAAGTCTTTCCGAATAAACCATCGGCTAAAAATCCAAAAAATAGAATAATAAATCCAACTAATAAAAATATATGAATACAAGTCTGAAACTAAAATACTAAATGAATAAAGTCTCAAATGGGGACAACATGCGAAAACTAAAATGCTAATTATTAACTCCTATGCTAGGAATGAAATGCGTCTAATCAAAACTCCACAAGCCTTCACATCGTTGCAGCTACGTCCCTGTAAAGAATCATCAAGTCTGGTGTCCCTATGGCTGGACACCTAAACGGTTTTGAAAAAGATTTTATAGCAAGGGTTAGTACCCAAAACATTTCAAAAATATTTTGCAAGTATTTATCACAATTTAAAATCAGTTATTTATTACACATGTTGGGTTCATGTACACACACTTGAGTTTCCTCACCTCTCAATCATTGTGCACGTCTAAAGTTTCAACTTATCCCACCTAGCTATTCTACCCAAACTAACTAGACTTAAGTATTTCTGAATATGAACACGTCTATATTCCTATACTTCCCATACAGTACTTCACCCGTTAGTTAACGTTTCTCACACGTTATAAAAGTTAGAATTACCATTTCACTTATACTCTCATTACTCAATTAATTAAGTTTTACTACTTAATTCAGTATTTATATACTCACTATCTAACTGTTTGTTTTCACACATAAGTAGAATATTCACATCAGTACATATAATTTATCTCGCTAATATATATATCATTACGGCGTCTCTCAAAAGGAACACTGTAAAACAAGGGCATACCCTGCTATCAGTCCAAGTACCTCTCGTACTAAATAGGGACTATTGGTTCAGTATATCCCCTTGAACCCTAAAATTAAATCATAAATTGTGGAGATGAATATAGTTCTAAGCCTTTGGGCTAAGCACATACCTAACGTGCCCAAACGACATGCCGGACACATAATACATGACACATAGTAACCTTCCCTAAGTTTTATGTTCTAGGACACAAATCTAGACCTCCCTAGAATCGATAAGGTGGGATCGCTCACTGCGCGGGAACCTCCGTGATAGTAGGCAGCGTAGGTATGTTAACATATTAAAATTCATATAATAGTTATACACACAACCTATATATGTATATATATTCAATACGTATTCACACAACCTAATTTTCATCAGTTGTACGTAGTATATATCACTAAAATACTCACCGTACATTCCATTTATGATTATTCTAACTATCGTATTTAATGGAGTATTTTTCTCTACTCTAAGGGTCCTAGTTACCCCTTGTTCTATTTCAGTAGCTAATTCTTCCTTACCCTATTGGTTCATGCCATAAAAGCTCACTCACGTTTCCCATAATTACATTCTCATTCTCGTGAATTAATTACAATACAATTTAAGCCCGAAATAACAATAGCCTTAACCCTCTTCGTAAGACTACCACATATGTTTTTCAGGGTGCTACTTTAAACCCATAAGTCCCTCATAATGATTTAAAAAAGCCCCAACGGTCAACCAATTATTTATACGAAGTTTTGAGGGATAAATAAGCAAAATAGGCAAATCTGATAGGGCCGAATCGTTTCGCCCAAATACCGAATCGAGTCGCCCTGTCGAATCGATTATGTCTTTGGCCGAATAAATTCGGTCTGTACTAGCTAGTCTTCTTCATGGGGACAACCGCATTTTTCACCAATAACACACCTATAACTCCCATGATTCTCCACCAAACTCCAAACCAATTGTCCCAACATGCATTAGGACTGTTTCTAACATAGTTTTTGCATTAAATCATTACGAATAACATTCAAGAATGGATTTAAACACTTAGTCCTCAAAAACTCTAGGTTTTCATGTTCTCGATTAATAATCAACATAAACTGAGATTTAATTCATGAATAATAACAAAAATTCTCTACTTTTTTATCCTCTACAGATATCAAGTCTTTCTACATGAAATTCCTCCCCAAACATGCACTTAAATTGTTCTTTCCTTCCAAGATTATCAATTTACTCAAAATATAATGAAACCCTAATCACATGGGTATTATAACTTCAAATAACTTGTATATAAACACTTGCCTTAAAACTGTAGGGTCTGATTTTGTGGCTTGATGTTGGGTTTGATTGTTTTCTTCTACAATCTTTCTTCTCAAGATGTTTGTGGTGCAAGAACACTCCTTGATTCTTCAAGAACTCTCCCAAAAATCCCAAGAATGGTCTCTCCCTCTTCTCTAAGGACTCCTCTTTGTTCTTGGTGTTTCTAACCCTATATCCTTTTATCTAACATCTGATGTAAGGCTACAAAATTAGTAGGTGTCTCCCCCTTAATTTTCCAAGTGACCAAAATTCCCTCAATAGGTGTCAATTTGGCCTAAAATTGATCCGAAACTCAGACTATACCCCCGGGTACATTATTTCGACTATTTTGACCCCTTAGAAATCATCCATGACCTCGAAATCATCATCTGAGTCACTCTAAATATATTTCCCAACTCTACCTCAATTTAGTCTACACACGACTCTCGATTGAGATAAAATCCAATTATGCCAATATCACTCGATATGACATGTTATAATTATTATAACTAATTTACTATTCACTTAGTAAATTCATTTCATAATATTAATCATTCTCTCTCAATTAATAATAAATATTCACATCATTATTTAATTCGATTAAATTACTTCACTCGTGTAATTAACATAAAACTAATTAATTTACACAATTAATTAAATTTTGAATATACAGAGATACGGGGTGTTACATACTTCCCCCCTTATAGGAAATTTCATCCCCAAAATTAGGTCATACCTCCATAAACAACTCTGTATACTGCTCTCTCATGCCATCCTCCCGCTCCCAAGTGGACTCATCAATCGTGTGGTGTCCCCACTGAATTCTAACTAGTGGCACCACCTTAGATCGCAACTTAATCTCACTACGATCCAGAATAGCCACGAGTCTCTCCTAATACGAGATATCTAGATGCTAGTCTATCCCCTCAAGTGGAACGTGCTAGAAAACTCTCTCGCTCCTCATGTACTTCTTTAGCGATGCTACATGGAACACATCGTGTATCCACTGAAGATGCTCTGGTAATCCCAATCGATATGCCACTGACCCCACTCTCTCAATAATCGAAAAAGGCCCCACATATCTCAGTGCTAGATTCCCTTTCTTGCCGAATATCATAATCCCCTTCATGGGAGACATGCGAACCAACACCTGGTCCCCAACCTCTAACTCCACGTGCCTCCGATCGGCATCAGCATAACTATTCTTCTTATCATGAGCAATCCGAATACGTCCCCGAATTAGCTCAATCTTAGTAGTCGTCTCATGTATCATCTTTGTCCCGCCCCAATAACTTGTTGTCCCCTACCTCAAACCTACAAGCGAGCGAATGACAAGGTCTCCCATACAATGCCTCAAACAATGCCATGACGATAGTGAATTGGTAAGAGTTATTATACGTAAACTCTACCAATGGAAGGTATCACTCCCATCCTCCCCAAAATCCAGAATGCACATCCTCAACATGTCCTCTTGCATCAGATTAACCCGCTCAGTCTGTCCGTTTATCTGTGGATGATAAGCAGTGCTCAACCGCTAGTCTGTACCCATGGCCTCCTGGAATCTCTACGAGAAATGAGACATGAATATCTTGTCTTTATCAAACATAATATTAATTGGCACCCCGTGCAGCTTAACTATCTCGGTAATGAACAGTTGCGCATACTGGCTCATCTCATAATCGGTGTGGACCGACAAGAAGTGGGTCACCTTGGTCAACCAATCCACAATCACCAAAATAGAATCGTGACCCCTCTGCAATGTCTGTAGTCTGCAATAAAGTTCAGCGAGATACTCTCCCACTTCCACACGAGAATCTCTAATGGTTGTAGCATCCCTGAAGGTCTCTGATGGTCAACTTTCACAAGTTGATAAGTAACACCCTTCGAAAAAAACTTTGTTATGTCTCTCTTCATTCCTGCCCACCAGTACTATCTCCTCATATCCTGGTACATCTTATCCCCACCGAGATGTATCGCAAACCTCGAACCATGGGACACAGTCATCACAGTATGCCTCAGATCCCCATCCTCTGGCGTAACTAATCTCCCATTAAAACATAGACCTCCCTCCGAGTTGATTGAGTAGGACTCCGTACCATTAGCTAATAATTGTTTCACCTTGTCCTGACAGACTTGATCCTCTTCCTGTTCTTTCACTACCCATATCACAATCTTGGGAGTGATAGATAAAACTGCCATACACGCTCTGGTGACCTCATCATCATGTCTAACCTCGCTCCACTTCTCTTTCCAGACCTCCGCTAACTCTCCAGTCGGTCATCGGCTCAACGCGTCTGCTACCACGTTAGTCTTAACATCCTTCACAATCTCTAGCCACCGCCTTTTCCTCATGTTTATATCCTTCAGTGTGAAGAGATATTGAAGTGACTAATGATATGTGAACAATGCAAACTGCTCCCCCAGCAGATAGTGCCTCCATATCCTCAGGTAAAATATCATCGCTGCTAACGCAAGGTTGTGGGTGGGGTAATTCTTCTCATAGGGCTTAAGATTTTTAGACGCATAAGCTATGGCCCTTTCCTCCTGCTTAAATACACCCCCAAGCACTATAAGGATGCATCAGTGTAAACTCGATACTCCACCCCACTCTTAGACAATGCAAGCACTCGTTTTGATGTCAACTTGTCCTTCAGCTCATCGAAGGCCAACTGGCAGTGGTCACTCCACATGAACGGTACCCCTATGCGAGTCAGGTTCGTCAACGAACCCGTAATCTTTGAAAATTTCTTAATGAAGCGGTGATAATACTCGACCAAACCCAAGAAGCTACGAATCTCCATCGATGTCGTCGGTTGTCCCCACTCCCTCACAGCCTATACCTTACTCGAATCCACTGTAATACCCCTGTCAGATACTATGTGTTCGAGAAACTGCACCTCCTGTAGCCAAAATCAACACTTCCTGAATTTTGCATACAAATGATGGTCCCGAAGTGTCTGCAAGACCTTACGCAAATGTTTTGCGAGCTCCTCCTCAGTAAAAGAGTAAACCAGAATGTCGTCTATAAACACGATCATGAACTGGTCCAAGAACTCCCCAAATACTATGTTCATGAGATCCATGAACACTGCTGGTGCATTGGTGAGCCCAAACGGCATCACCCTAAACTCGTATAACCCATACAGCGATAAGAAAGAGGTCTTGGGAACATCCTCCTCTTGAATACCTAGCTGGTGATGACCCGATATCAAATTAATCATTGAGAAGTATGCATCCCCTCTCAGCTGATCAAAAAGTCACCGATCCTCGACAATAGATATTTATTCTATCTAGTGACCTTGTTCAGCTCCCTGTAGTCCACACACAAGCGAAACGAAATATCCCTCTTCTTCACAAATAACACAGGCACACCCCAAGGTGAGGTACTCCGCCGAATGAAACCCTTACCCAAGTGCTGATAAATCTTCTCTCTCAACTCATACATCTCTACAGGGGCCATGCGATATGGTGCCCGAGAAATCGATCTCATACCCCGTGCAAGGTCAATAACAAACTCGATCTCTCAGTGTGACACCCCGCCTAATTAAATATCGGGTGATCAGTCCTTTAGTAAATTAAAATCAAGGTGAACGGTTGGTTCATTCTTAGCATCACTGTCGCAAAATAAAATTTCCAAGTTAAACACCATAAATAATTAAGCTAAGTGTCAAAACACTTTTAAAACCTTATTTCCATTTTATTAAATCCAAATATGAAAACCTTTTTAAATAACCAATAGTTTAAGACTCTGGCATACTAAAGATGGATAATAACACGCAAGAATTAGATTCATCCAGATAAACCAAACCAGTTTAAACTATAAATAAAGCCATCCTGACAGTAATTAAATCCCAAAGAGTACCAACTAATGGAAATATAAAGGAACATAAATCTCTGACAAAAATCCAAACTGAATAGAGAAAAGGGCGACACATGCCCTAACTAATAAGAACTAAAAGAAGGAGTAGAATCAGCAACGATGTCGTCTAAGCAATGGCCTGTAACTCTCACATAAGCTGCAGCGTGTCTGGTCCAAAGAACCTAAGCATGACGCCCCTGTGGCTGGGAACCTGTATTATATACATATATATATATATATATATAAGAGAAAAAATAATAAGCAATGGGTTAGAGCCCGAGTGTAAAACAGTTTAAAATTAGTTTAGCAAGTATTTAAAATGCTTATCGGCTAATGTTACAACCATGTTAGTATGTGACACTCTCTTGAGAAATTCTTCCCTCTCATCTAGTGTGCATGCCTAACGCACTATTAATCCCATAAGTTTATTTTAACTTAACTTCCCCCATAAGGTTTCATTCCTTCATATACTATGGCTAATATAATTAATTTCTGAAAATCAAGCTTTCTCATATACCTTAGGTTATTGGAAATAATTCAGTGATGTCACAAAATTTCCAAACACTTATAATAAAATTGGAGTAATTATTCATTACTTAGCTACTTTTATGCATAGTAGAAAGTTCTCATACTTAAGTATATATATATATATATATATATATATATATATATATATATATATATATATATATATATATATATATTACTCACTCATATAATATATAAACTATCAACACTCCACATAAAATTTATGGTGCTGGCATACTCTGCTATCAAGTCCCCGTATAACTCGTACTAAGGGGAAATACTAGTTCGGAATCACTCTCGAACTATATTAACACAAAACATAAATAAATGGAGGTGAAGCATAGTTCCAAGTCAGTAAGAGGTCAGCACATACCCTCACGTCTCTTAGGATCGTCTAACTATAAATCAGATAGCCTGTACCAAGGAATCCTATGTTCTAGGGTATAATTCGTTATCCCCCACAACGACCTAATCGGGATAAGACTGTCTCGGTACGGAAACCCCCCGTGATAGCAAGTAGCTCGGGTACGATTTTTACACATATATATATAATATATGCACAATCACACAGTCATATATAT
This sequence comes from Sambucus nigra, assembly GCA_949130495.1. Taxonomy (NCBI): domain Eukaryota; kingdom Viridiplantae; phylum Streptophyta; class Magnoliopsida; order Dipsacales; family Adoxaceae; genus Sambucus; species Sambucus nigra. The sequence goes on along the minus strand of OX422223.1, from coordinate 260,410,118 downwards.
ACACTAGCGGATACCCGTGCCCTAAATTTGTCCCCGTGATAAAACTCAGCCCATAATAACCCGTCATTTTTTAGAAAAAAAAAGCTTAAAAAAAATATATATATATATTTTTTAAAATAATTTGAAAAAATTATTATTTTTTTAAATATTTTAATAAAAAAATAATAATGTATGTATGTATGTATGTATGCATGGAACACAAAATGTCATGCATGTTTATCATGCATGTCTTATCATACATGAGTTACTATTCATAACACCATTGTCCCATATTATATATATATATATATATATTCACATTTCTAAATTAGGTGCGCCCACGACCCATAATTATAATTATCCGTTCTTAACACACTTTTACTCGATTATCTTGCATAACGGATTTGTCACTTTTATCTCGTATATATATAAGTTAGTCAGTACCTACTTCTCGACTCTCGAAGTATTCAATCTCCCTAAGTATAATTTCAATAGCCACTCTCACTTACCTTTTAGTTTAATTTCCATACATGTCTCGATCTTTTATTAAACATATGCATGATTTCATAGTGTGAATAACACCCCGTTAACCCTTAATTTCATCTTACATTAAATTCTCACTCAACGGAATTTACCTAGACCCTACTGGTCCAATTTATATCCCATTAGGCTCTAACAATAATAATCAAGGGTTACTATGCATTTTAATCGGATTAAACCAACATAAGGAAAATATGCAGTTTTCGAGGAGGGGTCGATCTATCGGGGAAATGGGGTCGATCGATCGATGTTCTTGGATCGATCAATCGCTCAAGCAGTTATGACGAAAACTGCATTAACCCAATTACAGGTTTGCCTTTCTAACCTCAACCAAATATCCATATATCATTCCCAAACTCCCAACCAACGTTACTACAAGTACTATATACCTAAACACGTGATTTTCTAAGTAAAATATGTCCCAATTCATCAATTATAACAATTTAATGGGTAAACTTTACCTAAACTTCAAGAACCCTAATATTTCTTTTTCTTTCAATTCTTCCAATTTTTTTTACATATTTCCTACTTCTAAATCCATACAAATTCGTTGTTTATCCTCTACATGCGATTTAGATGTCCAGAATATGATTACTTCTTCTACAACATGTGATTTTAAGTCTCAAAACTATACTTTCTTTCATGAAACAAGTTCTAAACAACCCTAGACTAACATGATTGAGACATTAACTAAAAATAAAGCAAGATAGATACTTGCCTAAGAATTAAAGGTCTGATTCGATGACTCTAATTGGTATCGCAGTAATCCTCCTCTTCCGATCTACGCTTTGGTGGTGGGGGGGTGCAAGATTGGTGGTTCTTGGCCTTGAACACTTAGAAAGCTTTTTCTCTTCTTCTTCCTATGGCCTCCATCACTTTTGGTTCTCAGAACCTAAACTTCCCTGGCACTCCATCTGATGTAAACTTAATGATTTTCGTCATAATTAAAGGCCAAAAATATAAAATTACCAAAATGCCCTCCCGGATTACCGGTTAGGCCTAAAAACGTCTCGAGATCCAAACTAAACCCCCGGGTATACTTTTTTGACTATCTCAACCCTTACGGACACATTGGCGCACTCGAAATGACCATACAGATGACTTATAATTTATTCACTTTTAATAATAATAATTTAGTCCCGACACGACACAAGCGCGTCCCGACTTAAATTTCCATAATTGCCATTTAATTCACTTGTGAAATTTTTTAATAAAATCAATCTTATATATTACTTTACTCATCCAGTAATATTCAACAAATTTCCAATAATTACTAACTCTCGTCACGCAAGTAAATATTTAAAATGAAATTTCGGATTAATATCAAATTAATATTTCAATTAACTTTAATAAATTCCCAATTTTAAAAGCCATAAAAATACGGGGTATTACTTACTTCCCCCCTAATAACGGAATTTCGTCCCGAAATTCGAAAAATAAGGTATGCCTGGTAAGAATAGATCTGGAGACTTTAATAATACGCAAAACGAACTCTCGGGTAAGGCGAAATTCTATAGTCCTCCCCGCCTCACAATAAGCTTATTTAACACTCTCAATACTATCAGTGATAGAGTCACACTTTAATGATGGCATTTCACATTGTTCTCCAATCCATTGCTATTCGTATAAGGCGAGCCTACACATCATTGGCCCCCATTGTCTCAATATTATTGGGAGGCCGCACCTCACTACGTAACAATTACTCGTATTTAGCTAAACACAAAACTCCCATTATGAGAGAAACTATACGAACATCTGCACACTCTTGTTCGCGTAAAACAGCCGTGGTAATTCCACCATAGTCATCAAACTCAAACTCGACCAATCCAAAATTCTGATTATCCGCTCATCTCTTAACATTCAGAGTGAGAAAAGTTAAGGTTTTTCCACACCAAAACCTCAATAAGCACCTTGTTCGCAATAAACATGTACGAGTTCTCCCACGGAACTCTAATGTACTAAGCGTCACTTGCTAGATACATCCATTATGGAAATGAAATGAAATGAAATGATCACCATGAATTCAAAATTATTTTCACGCGGTTCCACTAATCTTTAATCACATCGCCTACCCCCGGCTAAGGGTGGTACAACTTACTCAAAATGAAACGTTATCCCCATTATTTTCGAAACTCTGGTTTGAAGGTTTGGTTCAATGATCCCATTCTAGTTCAGAAAAATACCACGAAGAACCTCTTATTGGCGCAATTCTTATTTTCAAAGAAAGGTTGGGGCACACTATCTAATAGTGTATACCACCCAAAAGAATAATAATCACTTTCTTTTAGGTCAACTTGTTCCACACATTCTAAGGGACTCGTGACCTTACCTTGAAGTTAGCACCCCATCCAAGAAATTTCACATAATTTCTCTCTTCTGTTTTAGAAATCGTAGGTTTTCTACAAAATTCTCTGGTTGATCCTCTCGTTCCAACCGATTTCTATCTATGAGTGGTGCCCGCAGAGACTACTCACTATGTCCCGCTCAACATCAACTTCTACTTGTAATGACTCACGTAAGTGAGACTTAATACTCCCCTTCTTTCCTTAGCGTATACAGAAATTTCCAACCCATGCACTTTTCTCCACAATGTGCACTTCTAAACCTTTATACCTTACTAACATCCTCATTCAAACTACGCGCAAGTCGTTTTCCACACTTGACTAGGTAAAGCTCCGCCCCGAGTGTTTTCCATAATAGTTAATATTTATCCTTCTCAAGGAATACCCTTAAATGGCTTCCCATAACCTTCCAACTAAATTCCTGTTTGCTACTCTGATCGTACACGTATATATGTAACACCCCACCCACCCGGGGAGAGCAAACGAAGCGCTACTCGATAAAACTAAATTAATCCACAATATAACAAGGTATAGAGCATCTACATAAAATCCCACAAAATAAGAGAAACCACTAATCTCAAACTCTTCAAATTAATACAACAATATTCTCTCGAATAAAACAACTAAAGTGAATCTCCAATGCTCTATACAACACAATAAAATAATACAAATCTTCCAAAAATATTCTTCCCAAGACAATCCATGCTTAATCCACTCTACCAGTTCCACTTTGTTACATCATTCTCACAAACATATATTCCACGCGTCTATTCCCATATCTCTTCAACTCGAACGATTCAAGCAACAGCTAACCAGGATGCCCACACACCCTATAAACCGTGCATACTGGTGTAAGCATCACCTACGCTTCACACATAACACCCAATTCTTTATTTCCCTTGTGCTCACAATGTGTTTTACAAAACTTGGGTACTTTCAAACCTCCTTATCATCATTCCACCCTTCGATTGGGTGATAAACCAAAACATCCAAAGTTTCCTTACCATACCACTGACCCCATTGGCCTTAAAGCGTCACTTAACTTTAACTTACAATCAATATTACCAGCTCCTATGACAACCGAGGTACTATACTCATGGACAAATGACCAAACATCTCTCTACTTCCAACCTTACACTAAGTTTCATGCGTGGGATGTCTCGCAAAGTGAAATCCAATCAAGGAACCCCCCCGATACACTACTACTTAGTATTACCGGATCTCGAAATCCGTTAGGCCCTCCATCCATAACATATACCCCTTTATTCCGTCTCTTGACGGAAAAGATACATCTCCTCTCGTAATTACACTTAAACAAAGACATTTCGCCAATTGCACTATCGTTCAGTATTGGGGGTAATCACAATTCGCAAACCTCGTACACATGCAATCCAGACCCTCGAAATCCTGTCCCCAAACATATGAGTCTAACTTTTAACTCTCACATTTCTTAAAGGATAGATATAATAATGCACTCTTCCTATCACCAAGTTCTGAGCGCTAAACATAATAATGGGCCAAATCCTTCCGCTCAATGGTAAACCCTGTACACACTGAACCATGGCAACAAGGTCCCTAAACACCCCGGGATTAAACATTTTGATACCACTATACCCTTAGAAGTCTCTACAATATATGATATAAATACGAGCCCGACCCTCTCACAGGTGAGGCCTCGCCAGGACAAAACATGTTGCACTAAGGTAGCCACTCCAATAGCCTTGCAATAGCTGCCTACTATCGTACCAACCATTACTATAAAGTTGTAACCAAGATAATATCATACTCGTATATCACACCACTAAAACGAGTAACCTCAATAAAGTATATAACAATATTAATATACCCATTCATCCTCCGCAGATAGCACTTAAAGATAACCCCGCTACACTAGGGAAAATATTCACATAATAATAATATTTATAGTTATACGTATTAAACTCGTCTCACGTGATAATCTAGCAATGAACAAAATATAGTGACTCGCTCGTGTCACATAAAACACGCCTCATCCTCCAAGGATAAAACTCATACTTCTACCTTGCCAATCATCTTGACTGCACAAATGGTCCCCGGACGTAACACACCTGTCCAAACCAAAATAAAAACTACTTTAATCGTTGTCCTTTACTAGGCATCCTACTCTTGTACCATAACTCACTTCGGGAAAACATTAACTCATGTGATTTCACTCTCCACAAAATACCTCTAGACATAATCCACTAATCACCTGTCATACTAACCGTATTAGGATTGTCCTTGTCTCGGACTTTGGTAGGCTCGATTCCTGATGGCTACCCCATTGTTCCCTTAGCCTTGTTGGCCTTAAAGAACATGCTACTGGCTTCAACAACCCTTACTGAATTCACCATCACTTGGTAAGAATTCCTCTATCCAACTCATTTAAATTATCCCCCTGATGTGTCTCCCCCTTGCAGTGTTTTACTAACTACTTTTAATCTAGACTCACACTCTAATAAATCTTTCGATTACTTTAGATCCCTTCATAAGAGCGTTAACATTTCTAAGAACAATGCGTGACATTGATATGGATCGACTGTCCAACAGATTTCTCTTTAAGTGTTGTCAATCTTTCCTCACGAGTTGATTTCCCACTTGAAATCTTCTCTACCATTGGTATCCACTCCCGCTGATACAAGATTTGCTAAAAGTCTAAATCCATTTACAAATGGACCCCCGTCCGGCCCTTACGCAATGGGTTCAGAACAACGTTCATATCTTATTCTGAATAATTAATGAAAGAACGCGCAGTTAAACTGTACCTAAGGTCCTTACCTTGACGCAACATTTCACTACTAACGGTAGTGGTGGACTCCCACTATTGTAACTTTACTCCACTAAGTCAAGAAAAATTTTACCTAAAATTTTCAGTTCTAGTTAACCACACTCCACTATATGTCCAAGCTTTTTAATATATTACCTTCGTTGGGTAACACACACAATTTCCGCATTTTTACAATTTCTGTTGATGACTCTCCTCAATTTTTCCCTTTTGACCCCTCCCAAGCGCACCATGTTAGGTGGGTCAAATTTTTCCTCACTTTCGACTATAGCAACACTTGGAATTTGTAGGTTGCGTCTTGGCCATCTTTACAGTCCTGGCCTCTCGTGCCATAGTAGGGGTGACCTCGACTACGATCATCATCCTCGAATATACTTTACAACCTCAACTAAGCCCTCCCTCCTGTTGTTCGCCTAACGGCCCTCGTTTGACATCCTTCATCGCTCGGCACACGCACACATCCGAAAGCAAATAGAATTCACTAATATACATACGTTATAGCAGGAGAACAGAATCTCATCATAGAATCAACAATCCTAAACATAGGGCTCTATAAAATGAAGCAACGCTGGAAGCATAGTAAGCCGCACAGATCCTAAAGGACACTAGAACCTGATGCTCTGATACCACCTATGACACCCCGCCTAATTAAATACCGGGTGATCAGTCCTTTATTAAATTAAAATCAAGGTGAACGGTTAGTTCATTCTTAGCATCACTGTCACAAAATAAAATTTCCAATTTAAACACCCTAAATAATTAAGCTAAGTGTCAAAAAAAATTTAAAACCTCATTTCCATTTTATTAAATCCAAATATGAAAACCTTTTTAAATAACCAACAATTTAAGACTCTGGCATACTAAAGATGGATAATAACACACAAGAATTAGATTCATCCAGATAAACCAAACCAGTTTAAACTATAAATAAAACCATCCTTACAATAATTAAATCCCAAAGAGTACCAACTAATGGAAATATAAAGGAACGTAAATCTCTGACAAAAATCCAAACTGAATAGAGAAACGGGCGACACATGCCCTAACTAATAAGAACTAAAAGTAGGAGTAGAATCAACAACGAGGTCGTCTAAGCAATGGCATGCAACTCCCACATAAGATGCAGCGTGTCCGGTCCAAAGAACCTAAGCATGATGCCCCTATAGCTGGGCACCTGTATTATATACATATATATATACAAGAGAGAAGAAATAACAGGAAACGGGTCAGAGCCCGAGTGTAAAACAGTTTAAAATTAGTTTAGCAAGTATTTAAAATGCTTACCGGCTAATGTAACAACCATGTTAGTATGCGACACTCTCTTGAGAAATTCTCCCCTCTCATCTAGTGTGCACGCCTAATGCACTATTAATCCCATAAGTTTATTTTAACTTAACTTCCCCCATAAGGTTTCATTCCGTCATATACTATGGCTAATATAATTAATTTCTGAAAATCAAGCTTTCTCATATACCTTAGGTTATTGGAAATAATTCCGTGATGTCACAAAATTTCCAAACACTTATAATAAAATTGGAGTAATTATTCATTACTTAACTACTTTTATGCACAGTAAAAATTTCTCATACTTAAGTATATATATATATATATATATTACTCCCCCATATAATATATATATACTATCAGCACCCCACATAAAGTTTATGGTGTTAGCATACTCTGCTATCAAGTCCCCGTATCACTAGTACTAAGGGGAAATACTAGTTCGGAATCACTTTCGAACTGTATTAACACAAAACATAAACAAATGAAGGTGAAGCATAGCTCCAAGTCACTAAGAGGTCAGCACATACCCTCACGTCTCCTAGGACCGTCTGACTATCAATCAGATAGCCTATACCAAGGAATCCTATGTTCTAGGGTACAAGTCGTTATCCCCCATAAAGGTCCAATCGAGAAAAGACAGTCCCAGCGCGAAAACCCCCCGTGATAGCAAGTAGCTAGGGTATGATTTTTACACACATATATATAATATATGCACAATCACACGGTCATATATATATATATATATATATATATATATATATATATATATATATATAATTATAATTATAATTATCCGTTCTTAACACACTTTTACTCGGTCATCTCGCATAACGGATTTGTCATTTTTACTATCGTATATATATAAGTTACTCCATACCTACTTCTCGACTCTCGAAGTATTCCATCTCCCTAAGTATAATTTCAGTAGGCACTCTCAATTACCTTTTAGTCTAATTTCCGTACAAGTCTTGATCTTTTATTAAACGTACGAATGGTTAATTTCATCTTACATTAAATTTTCACTCAACGGAGTTTACCTAAACCCTACTAGTCCTATTTATATCCCATTATGCTCTAACAATAATAATCAAGGGTTACTACGCATTTTAATCGGATTAAACCAACGTAAGGGAAATATGCAATTTTCCAGGAGGGGTCGATTGATCGAGGAAATGGGGTCGATCGATCGATGTTCTTGGATCAATCGATCGATCAAGAAGTTATGACGAAAACTGCATTAACCCAGTTACGGGTTTGCCTTTCTAACCTCAACCAAATCTCCATATATCATTTGCAAACTCCCAACCAATGTTACTACAAGTACTATATACCTAAACACATGATTTTCTACGTAAAATATGTCATAATTCATCAATTATAACAATTTAATGGGTAAACTTTACCTAAACTTCAAGAACCCTAATCTTTCTTTTTCTTTCAATTATTCCAAATTCTTTTCCAGAGTTCCTACTTCTAAATCCATAAAAATTTGTGGTTTATCCTCTACAAACACTTTAGATGTCCAGAATATGATTACTTCTTCTACAACATGTGATTTTAAGTCTCAAAACTATACTTTCTTTCATGAAACAAGTTCTAAACAACCCTAGACTAACATGATTGAGACATTAACTAAAAATAAAGCAAGATAGATACTTGCCTGAGAATTAAAGGTCTGATTCGATGATTCTAATTGGTATCGCAGTAATCCTCTTCTTCCGATCTACGCTTTGGTGGTGGTGGGGGTGCAAGATTAGTGGTTCTTGGCCTTGAACACTTAGAAAGATTTTTCCCTTCTTCTTCCTATGGCCTCCTTCCCTTTTGGTTCTCATAATCCTAACTTCCCTAGCACTCCATCTGATATAATCTTATTGATTTTCGTCATTATTAAAGGGCAAAAATAGAAAATTACCAAAATGCCCTCCCGGGTTACCGGTTAGGCCTAAAAACATTTCGAGACCCAAATTAAACCCCTGGGTACACTTTTCTGACTATCTCGAACCTTCTGGACACATTGACGCACTTGAAATGACCATACGGTCGACTTATAATTTATTCACTTTTAATAATAATAATTTAGTCCCGACACGACACAGGCGCATCCCCACTTAAATTTCCATAATTGCCATTTTATTCACTCGTGACAATTTTTAATAAAATCAATCTTATATATTACTTTACTCATCCAATAAAATTCAAAAAATTCCCATAATTACTAACTCTCGTCACGCTAGTAAATATTTAAAATGAAATTCCGAATTAATATTAAATTAATATCTCAATTAAATTTAATAAATCCCCAATTTTAAAAGCCATAAAAATACGGGGTATTACACTAAGCTGGGTGGTAACCCGGGTATCTCCTTGAATACATCCTCATAATCTCTTGTGACCAGAATCGAGTCTAATAGAATCACTACTTCCTGTGAGGTCTCCTCCTCAATGTAGTATAAATGTGTGTGCGACCCTCCCTTAGTGAGAGGCATCGCCACAAGTAACATCTCCTACCCCGAAATGGAAAACACAATGGTCCTCTCATAGTGGTCTACCAGCGCCCTATATCCTGCCAACCAATCCATACCCAGAATCACATCGTACCCTTCCATGTCTAACACCAGAAGGTCTACTGCTAAGCTCAGTCTCCCTATAATGATATCAACTCCCAGTAAATCGAGTGTATCAGTGAACCACTACCCATCGACTCTACACACATAAGAAGACTACCGGTGGTCTCTAATAAACCGGCAGCTCTAGCAAATATAGATTTAATAAATGAATGTGATGCCCCAGTATAAAAAAGAATCCTACCCTCAAGACCATGAATAGGAAATGTACCCTCTACTGCTGGCGGCACTTGAGGTGTAGGTGGCATCGATATGTCCCAGACGTTACACACACGCCCGTAATGTATCTATCCTAGATACTACTGAGGGGCTGGTGGTGCTAGTGCTATAGGGGGTAAAGGAGCCTGTTGTCCCTATTGTGAACCCTGTTATTGTGCCCTACCCTGCTGTGGGAAATCTCTCCTCTTGTGACCCTGCTGGCGATAAATGAAGCACTTCCCCAAGAACTCTCTCTGTCTCTGGCCCTGATGGCCTCCACCCTTGTTCCCTTGGCCCTGACAACCCTGAGGAAACTGCTATAAATTTGGGCCCTACTGACCCTGTATGTAACCATGCCCCTCTGGTCGGTACCTGCCCCTGATGACTGACTGACTGTTGTTGTGGTGTCTAGTTGGCACCTCCCCTATTCTCCTTGCCCTGCTGGCTAGGTTCTCCACCTCTCTTGTTCCCCTTCTCATGAAAGCGATGATCCTGACAGTGTATACGAGAGATATTAATGACATCAATACATGTCACCAACGCGGGGTTACCTATCAAATGCTACATGATCTTCCAGGCCAAACCTTCCATAAACTTTGTTTTTTTACTTTCCTCATTGCTCACCTCACCTAGTACACAGTTAGTCAGATGGGTCAACTCCTCCTCGTACTCAGATACTAAGCGATCACCCTATGTCACCTCCAAAAACTTCTTCTGCATCTCTGGCTCGACTGCAGGCAAAAAGTATTTTTGGTCGAATCACACCCAGAACTCAGTAATAGTCATCAAATCTTGCTCCTCGTTGGTGATCACCAACTCCCACCACTGTAAGGTCGCTCCTGCTAGATTGAAAGTAGCCAACATCTATTTTTGTGTCTCTGGTGGCGCTGAATATTTTTCTTCCATTGACATGTCGCAATCACATCGGTACTGTCCTGAAACTTGGGCGAATGGCCCTTCTAGAAGATCTCTCTAACTCTTTGCCATGAAGATGGCTCTGGCTGGGCCTTGATTGTGGGTACCACTTGTGGTGGTGCCCGGGGCTGAGGGAAATGAGCTTCTATATCTCTCATGGTTGTATCAACCATCTGGGCCACTATCACTAGTACCTGGCCCGTCGAAATCATCTCTGGTGGTGGCTGTGGCTGAGGCACCTCTTGTGGCTCCTAATGAGCCCCCCTCACCTCATCCCTGGTCGTTTCCCTCTCAGATCATTGTCTCCTCAGTGGAATCTGAAAATAGATTGAACTGTATAATTACACAGTTTATACAAACATCTACTACCAGAAGTACGATATCTCAAACATGTGAAGATAAAAGTAGCAGTCCTAATAATAGGGCTCTATAACAATAGAACGATACGCTAAAATCGTAATAAGCCATACAGAGCCTTTAGACACTAGAACCTGATGCTTTGATACCATCTGTGATACCCCGCCTATTAAATATCGGGTGACCATGCCTTTATTAAATTAAAATAGGATTTACAAAATGGTTCATTCTTAGCATCACTGTCAAAAATCAAATTAATTACTAATCACCTATTAGTTAATTAAGCCGGTGCCAAATTTTTAACTTGCATTAAACAGACATATAATATGTGCAGAAAACTAGATTACACCATTCACATAATACTAGAGTCCAAACCATCTCAAGTAAATAAATAAATAAATAAAGTCTTGCCGAATAAACCATCGGCTAAAAATCCCAAAACCAAACTAAAAATCCAACTAATAAAAATATCTGAATACAAGTTTGAAACTGAAATACTAAATGAATGAAGTCTCAAATGGGGCCAACATGCCCAAATTGAAATGCTAAATATAAACTCCTATGCTAGGAATTAAATGATAGATGCGTCTAATCAAAACTCTCTAAACCTCCATAGCGCTGCAGGTACGTCCCTGTAAAGAATCATCAAGTCTGGTGTCCCTTTGTCTAGACACCCAAAAGGTTTTGAAAAATATTTTATAGCAAAGGTTAGTACCAAAAATATGTATTTTGCAAGTATTTATCACAATTTAAAATCAGTTATTGATTACCTATGTTAGGTTCACGTACACTCACTTGAGTTTCCTTACCTCTCAACTATTGTGGATGCCTAACGTTTCTACTTAGCCCACCTAGTTATTCTACCCGAGCTAACTAGACTTGCGTATTTCTAAATATGAATAAGTCTTTATTCCCGTACCGCCCATATAGTACTTCACCCGTTAGTTAACATTTTTCACACGTTATAAGAGTTGAAATTACCATTTCACTTATATTCTCATTATTTAATTAATTAATTTTCATTACTTAATTCAATATTTAGATACTCACTATCTAATTGTCTACTTTCACACATAAGTAGAATATTCACATCAGTACATTTATATATATTTATCTTGTTAATATATATATATATATATATATATATATCATTACGACGTCTCTCAAAAGGACCACCGTGAAACAAGGGCATACTCTGCTATCAGTACAATACCTCTCGTACTAAATATGGACTATTGGTTCGATATAACTCCTCGAACCCAAAAATCAAATCATAAACTATGGAGGTGAACATAGTTCTAATACTTTGGGCTACACACATACCTAACATACCCAAACGACACGCCGGACACACTAATACACGATACATAGTGAGCCTCCCTAAGTTCTATATTCTGGGGCACAAATCCAGACCTCCCAGAATCGACAAGGTGGGATCGTCCACTGCACGGGAACCTCCATGATAGCAGGCAGCGTAGGTATGTTAACATATCAACATTCATATAATAAGTACACACAACCTATATATGTATATATATTCAATAGGTATTCACACAACCTAATTTTCATCAATTGTACGTAGTATATATCACTGAATACTCACCGTACATTCCATTTACGATTATTCTCACTATCGTATTTAATGGAGTATTATTATCTATTCTAAGGGCCCTAGTTACGCCTTGTTCTATTTCAGTAGCTCCGTAATTACATTCTCATTATTGCAAATTAATTAAAATACAATTTAAGCTCAAAATAACTCTAGCCTTAACTCTCTTCATAAGACTACCACGTAAGTTTTTCGAGGTTCTACTATAAACCCATAAGTCCCTAATAATGAATTAAATAGGCCCCAACGGTCACCAAATTAATTATACGAAGTTTCAAGGCTTAAATAAGCAAAATAGGAAAATCTGACAGGGCCAAATCGATTCGCCGAAATACTGAATCGATTCACCCTGCCGAATTGATTCGGTCTTTGGTCGAATCGATTCGGTCTGTACCAGGTCATATTCTTCGCAAGGACAGCCGCATTTTTCATCATTAACACACCTATAACTCCCATGCTTCTCCATCAAACTCCAAACCAATTGTCCCAAACCCTTCCCACATGTATTAGGACTGTTTCTAACGTAATTTTTGCGTCAAAACATTCAAGAATGGATTTAATCACTTAGTCCTCAAAAACCCTAAGTTTTCATTTTCTTCATTAATAATCAACATAAACCCCATTTGAAATACTAAATCCATTCACTACTCCAAACCTCCCAAATATCAGGCCTCATCATAATTTTGACCTTATCACCACCATGAATGTTCACATATTAAGGATACTATGATGTTATCTTCTCAGAACAAAAGCTCCTCCTTCTCTCTAGAATTACCCTTCCTACCCTAGCCATTACCCACCAGCAAACACTCTTCCTCTCCTATCTTTAACCTCTATTACTCTACTAGGTACAGTAGCAATGGTAAAGGTCACTTCGCTTCCTTGTTCAGCCAGGCCAGGGTTGCCTGTAGATATCATCCCAACTATGAATGTTCCTTACCCAGCTAGTGATGAGAAACATAAGGATGTCCATGTTGTGGATTTTGATGATTACGTTTGGGATTTCATTAGGAGAAAAGGCTTCTCCCATCAGGACATTGCAAACTTTTCCAAAATCGCTTGTAGGGGCGGTGGTGGAGAACGGTCACTATCTAGAGCGGAGACATTTCTAGAGGTTAACACTTCTAATGGTGCAACTAACGGTGTTGGATATGAAGATTCTTAGGGTAAAGAGATTTTCATTGATGATGTAATGGTGTCAGAAGATCGTCTTATAGATACTGTTACGTAGTACCAATCTAACAAAAGCGTGGAACCCAAAGAAAAGACTTGGCGTTCTATTTCTATAGAAAAGAGGAAACTGAAACTCAGACTCACTTTTCACCAACCTTCTGTGATTAACAACGTTATCACTGTCAAACCGCCGACTGAGGTGATAAGAGGGGGCCATGGGAAATGGGAGAACAGCAGGGTGGGTTATTTTCTCTAGAAAAACTCCCATTCTCCTTCATCAACAATCTCGCTACAAGGATGTGGAGAAAGTTTGGCCTGACCAAGGTTTTAGCTCATGATAATGGGTTCTTCTTCTTCATTTTCGATGACCCTTGCCATAGGAATGAGGTTTTAGATAGATGAAGAGGGGATCAGTTACGTCACAAGTTCGGTGGGTCTTCCACTGTATACTTATGCCATCACAGAAGAGATGAACAGAATATTATATGCGCCTATTTGTGTTAAGGTTGAAGTTAAAGAATCTTATGCTGACAGTATCAACGTCGTTATGGAAGACGAAAATCTTGCTCTTGTGCGTATTGAATACCAAGCTAAGACACCTTTATTCCCTAACTATCTTGTGTTTGGGCACACACTCAGTAGATGCACCATGTCCAAGGCAGCCCAGTTAACTCAGACCACATCCCTTGCGGAGCTACGAAGGTTAGGTCTCATGTGGACGCAGAATGGACTCTGGTCTCTAAGAAGAACATAATTAAGACTCCGGTGTCCTTTAAGACCGGGGAAGCTTCAGGTATCAAATATTATAATGGAGGTAAGGGGCCCAGTGCATCCACACTGATAAACCATGTATACAGGTGCCTACTTCTGCCCTGCCTCTTTCTAACTCGTTTGAAGCAATTGACCGAGTTAATGAGGGGAGGTTACTCCTGAGCCCACTGCCCTTGATAAGGTGACCAGTGTAGTCCACGCTGCTAAACCATGTATACAGGTGTCTTATGCAGCCCTACCTCTTTCTAACTCATTTGAAGCAATGGACCCAGATTATGAATGTGAGGCTACTCCTGAGCCCACTAACCTTAATAAGAGAGTTATGCTGGTTGATGAACTGTTCAATAAGAACAAGAGTGATGGGATTAGAGTGAACAAATCTGGGGGTAAGAATAGAAGAAAGGGGAAGAGCAACAAAACCTTATGTTTAAGCTTGGGTCTTGGAATATAAGGGGTCTCAATTCCCCTCATAAACAACAGGAAGTTTGTAAGCTTATCAGAGACCAGCAGTTAGATTTAGTTTGCTTGTTGGAAACAGAAGTTAGAAGTTCTAACTTAAATAACATCAAAAATAATTGTTTTATTTGTGTTGGGAGATTCTTCATAACTGTCCTAGTGATGGGGGTGTGGCAAGGGTTATAGTGGAGTGGAACCCAAATAATGTTAATGTGACTGATGATGCTGCAATTAGCACCACCAGATAAGGTGTTTTCAAGCTCAATCTAAGGACAACAATGGCAGCACAGTTATGTAAAAGGTAAGAGAATGAGATGAGGAAAAGAGGAGAGAGCACCAGGATATAAGTGGTTCAGCCTAAATTGGCCTACGTCCACTGTGTGTGTGTGAATAACCTCACTGCAATAAGGTACTAATGGCCATGGATACAATCTCTCAAGATTTCTCTCTCTACTGTGTATCTAGACAGAGTTTCAGCTAGGGTTGAATATATGGGGAACCTTTGCAAGGTAGAGGATGACCTCTATATATAGTACCTAGGGGGTGTAATGTACCCCCCATGCATGCAATGAGCATGTGTGTGTTTGCCTCACCAATCTGGGAAAGCCATCTGTCACTGTCACATGTAGAGAATGATGATGCAATATTCTCTCCACGTGTGGGGAATAATCTTGTTATAACTGATTTGTGCCCACGTGCCCTTATCCAAATGTCAGCAGATGCTCGGCTATCGCATCTGGTGTATGACCTCGGCCTGGGAGAGGTCGAGGTTGGTAAGTCTAGGTACTTGTTCGGTCCGAGTATTCCATGGAGGTCTCGACCCAACCCCAGCCGAGACAATGCACGAGGTCGGCCCGAGACGAGGTTGAGCTGGAGTGTTTGGAGTATCGACTAATGTCTTGATGAGATTGCTGGTGGCTTTATGTAAGCTCGGCCTATGTCTGGCCGAGGTTACCATTCCAAGGTATACGAGAATGCTGCTGATCCTTGTGATGTCCCTTGGAGAGGCTCACGATAGTGTCGGCCTGGGCCGACCTTATTATGGCCGAGGGCTGGTATCGCGTGTCCAAGACGTCCAACTTCGGCCATAATCTCGGCGGAGGTTGGTGCCTCTGGGCTGAGGTCACACTTGGGCATATCAGTGATGCTGGTTAATTCTCACCCCCAGGCCATGCTATGCAAGCTGGAGCTTTGTGGGAGAAACTTGAGTTTTTTTACTTCATTTATCTACGAGGAGAACCTTCCCAATAATAAAATAATTCTTTGGGAGATTTTAAGGCAGAATAATGGGAGAGTTTTCGACCAACCTTGGGTGCTGATGGGCGATTTCAACATGGTAAGACTTCATGTGGAGAAAAGAGGCATGCATGGTTTTGACATGGGTGCTACTGATGCCTTTAACCTCTGAATTAACGATATCCAGGCAAATGACATGAGAACTTCCAGGCTTTGGTTTACGTCAAATAAAAATCAGTTGGGTTATGATAATGTTCAATCAAGGTTGGATAGAGACATGCACAACGACGTTTGGGCCTCTGTTTTCCCAGAATCTCAAGCGACGGTGTTTCCCAACGGTGCATCGGATCACTGCCCCATAATAACCTTGTTATCCCCCCCTGAGCCAAGGATACCCAAGCCGTTCAAGTTCCATAATTTTTGGATGGATCACGCTGAGTTCCACGAGGTGCTGACGGATTCTTGGTACGGTATTGAGGAGGGCAACCCTATGGTTAAACTCAGCAAGAAGATGAAGAGACTTAAGGGAAATTTAATTGGGTTTGATGAGAAGTTTTTCAATCACTTATCCATAAGGGTAGAGGAGGCCAAAACTCTACTGGACGAGGCTCAAAGAAAGTTAGATTATGATGGGTGCAACATTAGTCTTCAATAGGATGAAAAGAATAAATTGGCCAGGTATCTGGAGCTCAGGAATGCCGAAGAAACCTACTTCAAACAATAATCTAGAGTCAAGTGGCTTCATCTTGGAGACCGTAACAACACATTCTTTCATACGAAAGCTAACAAATCATTGTCTAGAAAGAAGATTATCTGCATCGAGGACACGAATGGGTTTAGTGTGGAGGGTAAGCAGGAGGTGGCCAACACTGTTGTTGGGTTCTTCACACAGCTCCTGGGCTCCAATCTCATTTGTGAGGATCCTGAACCTTTCCTTCATACCAATGTGTGCAAAAGGATCAGTGATAATGAGAGTATGGCGTTATGTGCTCCCATTACTGATGACGAGATTAAGATGAACTTGTTCACTATTGGGTCGGATAAAGCTTCGGGTTCGGATGGGTTTAATGCATTCTTTTTTAAAGAAAATTAGGAGGTGGTGGGTAGCGATGTGGTGGGGGTTGTCCAGCATTTCTTCAGATGCAATTATTTACCTAGACAATGGAATTGAACCGCCTTGACCCTCATCCCCAAGGTCCCAATGCCATCGAGTATGAATGATTTTCACCCCATCTCCTGTTGTAACACCATTTACAAATGTTTTTTGAAGGTTCTTTCCAATAGGTTTAAGTATGCTCTCCCCCATCTTATCAACCCGAGCCAAGCTACGTTAATCTAGGGGAGGGCCATTTCTGATAATATCCTCTTACTCCAAGAGCTCATGAGGAATTATCATAGGGAGCTTTAGCCCCCAAGATGCGCTATGAAGATTTAACTTCTCAAGGCATATGACACCATGAACTGGGGTTTCCTTCACAAGATCTTGGTGCACCTGGGGTTTCCTACGATCTTTGTTGGTTGGTTGAAGGAGTGTTACACCAATACCAGGTTCTTTATGAGCCCGAATGGGCAACTGCATGGCTTTTTCGAAGGCAAGAGAGGCCTGAGAAAAGGTGACCCCCTATCCCCATATCTTTTCCTGCTGGTCATAGATACGTTTTCCTGCCTTATGGATAGATCTTGTCTGGATCCCTCATTCACCTTTCATCCCAAATGCAATCAGTCCATCCTGAACCACTTGTGTTTTGCGGATGACATTATCATCCTCTATGGGGGGACGTTTCTTCTTGCTCCATTTCCAAGAGGACTTTGGATGATTTCTGCAGACTTTCTGGTCTTCGTCCTAATCTCAACAAGTGTAGCTTTTACAGTTTTGGCATCGATGAGGATTGGATTGAGAGAATCGGGGACCTCCTTGGCTTTTCTTTGAGTAACCCTCCCTTTATGTACCTGGGAGTGCCTCTCATTACTACGAGAATTAAGGGTCAAGTTTACCAAAGACTGATTGATAAGATTACCGGTAGGATAAAGTGATGAACGAATAAGTTTCTTATATATGTGGGGAGATTTCATCTCATTAAGGCTGTCCTTTTCGGGATCTAGGTGTATTGGTCTAGTCTCTTCATCTTACCTAAGGGTTCATCAAGAAAATTGAGCAACTGATGAAGGATTTTTCATGGATGGGGTCGGACCAAAGGCATAGGGGGAGAAGGTTGCATGGAAGGACTTGTGCTATAGCTATTCTGAGAGAGGGCTAGGTGTCAAAAGTATGGAGAGATGGAATGAAGCAGCCATTATAAAAAATCTATGGAACCTATGTAGTAAGAAGGATTGCTTGTGGGTTAAATGGTACACGTATTATACTTTGCTTTGTTCTTACTTAGAGATCACATAAGATAAAACATTAAAATTCTCAATTATATTCTTATCGTTAAATAATGATCATAACTATACACAAGTTATAATTTCAACGTTCACATATTCATTAAGTTCACATATACATATAACACTTATTTATACGTATATACCTAGCATCCACGAGCAGTCTTCTCGGATGCATACAATTTAATGTTCACACATTCATTAAGTATACATATACATATAACACTCTTTTATACGCATATACATAACATCCCCCAGCTATCCTCTCGAATGCTTTCTCTAGTATGCTACACGTACCACTCCTGGGCCACCGGGTCAGAATCTCACCACTGATCCCAAATCGTAAACACATCAAATGGAGGCAGTCATAGACATATACTTGTGGGTCATAATAATACCACATTACCTAATCGAAATCTAAACTCACATACACTGGTCATGCAACAGTTTTATGACCTGAGAAAATGACCCAACACCTATTAGTCAAATCGAGCACTACGCGCAACCTCCAACGATAGCATCCCTAAAGTAGGTATGTTCACATATATCAATCACACATAGATATTTTCATATATATATATATATCTGTGTGTGTGTGTGTGTGTGTGTGTGTGTGTGTGTTCGTGTGTGGGATCGGCTAACGTGCATAATGTCTCTCGTAGTACTAGCCTACAAAATCCCAAGTCTATCCCGATTTTCTATTTTTTCATCAAGTATTCACTTACTTATTATTAACTCTCTAACTTCATATTTCTGGCCAACATGCTATTCTATCTAAGCACTTAGCCTAACCTGTCCCTAAATCCTAACCCGATTTCATAATTTTCACTCGAGTACATTCACCTTATCATACACATACTTTCTTATCCAAAATTCATTCTCGGTTAGCATATGGAACTTCCTAATATTGGGAATAAGTTGATATGAATTTTAAAAATTCCTCCCATGAGCTCTCTTTAAATAGGTAAGAATACAAGAGTCCTTATCCCATTAGAACTCTTAAAAATCACAATTTCGCACAAATCTAATATTGTGACAGATTAAACACATTTTACTAAAATGGATATTAATCCCTTCATATAAGTCCAAATGAACTAATTCAAAGATCATTGGAAAGCTAAGAACAAAACCTTTCAATAAATCTGTGGCTCGTAGTCTAATTCAAAGTAGAAATAAAATGACATGCATTTGAAGTGACGTTAAAATTCATAAAAAATAAATATTCTGACATATTAAACATCTTTTACTAAAATGGCTATTACTCCCTCCATAGAATCCCAAATGACCTAATTCAAAATATCATTGCCAAGATAAGATACGTACCTTTTGTTACATCTATGGATCATAGTCTAATTCAAAGTAAAAATAAAATGGCATGCGTTTGAAGTGACGTCAAACTTTTTGTCAGATTCATCAATTAATTCGATACATCATTCAATACTAAACCCTAGTTTCAAGATTCACCCTTTTTCCTTTTAAATCAATTAAGCACCTATCTTTTTCATTTTAATAACATCATATGTACCATATTATCATCATTAGATTCATCTTCAATAGTTAATATATCCAAAACCCAATTTTGCATGGTTCTCCCAACCCAAAAATTTTATGTTTCTACTCCAAATTTCTATATGAATAATGTAAACCACAATAGTAATTATATCAAGATAAATACTTTCCTTATGATTAAAGACAATATGAATTCTCCCCATTGAGTTCCTCTTTATTTCGTGATCTTGTGCCCGAAATGATTAAATCTCCCTTCTGAATCACTTATCTTCACTTTTCTTGAGTTTTCCTTCTCTTTTCTATCCTCTCTCAAGGCCTTGGTCTCTTGGATTGTGGAATGTCTACCCATCCCATCCACCTTCCCTAAATATAACCCTCAACTCCACTAATCTAAAAATTAAGTCAGGCCCCATGTGTAAAATGTTCTGAATACCCTTATACGGGTCTTGTTTAGCCTAAAAAGTCCATGAAACCCAATACGACCTTCGCATACCTAATCCTGACCTCAACCTATTCTGGATCATTGGCTCATTCAAAATTACCATTCGAGTTATCAAATATTATTTTTCCATCTCAATACCAATACGACTCTATCTGCATGTCCCGAATAAGATACCGTTAAACCTATTGATTTTACCCACTTGTGATATAATGTAATTTAACATGTTTTCAACTACTTATCACACATGTAAATATAATTTCACATAAATATTAATCCTTTTATTTTCTAATTAATATATATTCAATTCACTTTATTTCTCAATTTAATTAAATTACGTGCACATGCGTAATTTAGAATGCTAAAAAATACAGGGTGTTATAGGATGATGTCATCAAGGAGGGGAATGATGTTGTTGAATAAAGGGATCGGCTCCAGAATGAGGACATCGAAGTGAAGAAGTAGTAGGTTGAGAAGGAGAAGGAAAAGTCTGAGGCGGTTAAGGCCGAACGATCTCTGGTTTTGTTGATTCAGTTTAGGTAACATAGGTCTTTTCTGATTTTTATTATTGTGGGGTGAGTTCAGGTAACATATATATAGATGATATTGATACCAAAGAAGAGGCAATACCATCCCCTTTATGCATGGACGAGGAGAGTTATGCCCGGTACCAAGTCTTGTTGACCACCCTGTGGCTCCTAACAGACTTCGACGGTGAAGATCTTCAAATATCTATGCATGAGGAGATGGTTTGAATTCTTTCTTATGTGCCTTCCTCTACTCTGCCCCCTGCGCCATAATTTTTCTTACTTATGAACATTTGAATCTCTGTAATATTTGCCTCAACCTTTGAATACTCATCTTATTTTGTATGTGATCTGAACGGCATGGTCATATCGACTTTTTTGTTTGACTTGTATTGATCTCCCTTTGGGTCTGATTGCATACTTTAAATCTTTTACTAGTTCTTGCATAACCTTATTTTGTGACTTAGGATATTTACACTATGGTCTGCTTTTTTCGAATATGATTTCATACAAAATTAATGAATCAAGTTGACTACGGAAGTTGTTTATACTTTGTAGACAAATCGAGTTCCTGGTTATAAAGTTTATATACACTTAATTATTTATACTCAGTTCACGACCCGAGTTGCATAAGATTGTTATATGTAGATTGTTAATTTTATTTATCAGTATATGGCCATTGTCCAGCTATCTGAATTATTTCTTTTGGATGTACTTCGAACTACTGCCTGTTCTGCTTGAACATGTTGTTTAAACTCGGTGGACAAAATGAGTTGTTTGTGGATGTTATGTATACTATGTTGATGATTCGATTTATTCTTTAACATTTTATTTATAATCGATTGACAACTCGATTTATTTATACTCTGAAGGTCAATTGAAAAAGGATGGTGCACACGACCATTTATGTTATGATCATTAGTCTTACTAAAATAAAATTTGGCTCTTTTTCATCACTCATGCCTTATCACCACCATATATCCTTCCTTTTATTTAAAAATGCCTATGTGATCGGAGATATACCCTCTTGACTCAGAGTTAACCCTAGTTATACTCTGTGAAAGGTATGCACTCGCTTTTAATAAATCTCTGATACCAATTTGAAAAGTGTGATTGTGTGATAATTGATTAAATTAATTCGCAACTTTCAAATTTGGCACACTTATTTAATTAGAGTATATTTTTAAACCAAAATAAATCATCCCCTAAACATGCATCTAAAGTGCATGTGTCAACCCATAAATAAATAAAGCATGTGACACAAATATTCAGGAAAAATACCCGCAGGGCAAAACCTTTTATTTCTATAACTTTGAAAAGTTTACAAGACCATTGACTTACATACCATCTTGCTTTCGCCCACAAGAGTAACGCACGGTGTCTTCGTCAAAACTTCAGAGCAACGGCTAGAAATCTGCAGTAGATCCACACGCAGTGAACCCACATGAAACGCAGTCCAAAATCAGTAAGAGAACACCCGCAAGCACTCCCCAAAGACCGCAGTCTTAAATCTTCATAGAGTCTCCCTCAACAATAGCACGTAGTTGTCGGTTGTAGAGCTCACCCCACAAATTATGAACAAATAACAAAATATGTTCTTGGGTTTCACAAAATAACTCACATAAAAGTAATTGGGATTTGTTGTGAATTGTAAACAAAACAAAAATTATTTGAACCCTTAACTGAGAGAACAGACCATTTTGCCAAAGATGTTATCAAATAGATTCTGGGCAGATAAACAAAACAAAAACTCTAAAGTGTTTGGAAAACTCTTCTCTACACAAATGTAAATGAAACTTTAAACATTATCTTACCAAATGTCATATTGTTGGGCTTGAATGTTGAAGACCACTTGTAATTCGGATTCGTCTTTTGTAGATGAAAACTTCTTCAATTCTTCGACAACTTGTAGCGGTATACGACATAATTAATTGTGACGGACTTATTAAAAATATGTCCTTACATACTCTCAATGACCATGCTGTGCAGATCGAATCGGATCTGAGGGGGCTGGGAGTTAACTTGATTATCAACCAATTTGTTTTCACGGAGACTTTTGAGTATGGAAAAGGCATACCAACATGTGTCCTGATGTGAGACTTCTTCTGACCTAGTGGTGGGTTCATAATCTGGTATGAATTGGATGCTTGGGTGGACATTCGACCGCTATATTGGTGCATAAATTGTTCCAATTTGGGTGGGTAGGAGAAACATGCATAATTGGAGATAAATCCATGATTAGAGAAATAAACATCATTTGGAGAACAATATCATTTTATTAACGGTAGAAGTGTTGAAAAAGTCTTCATCTTTTGGAAAAAAGATAAAAGAAACTAGTGGAGGAATTAAATTACTAAAAACAATAGTCAGATATGAAAACTATGTATTTGTCAGTCCTTCATCTCCTCGCTTTTGATTCGTGGTTGTCCTTACTTGTAGTGGAGCTTTAAATTTTTGAAGTTCCATGGATGAGGAAGGTTGCAACCCTTGTGATCTTTGAGGACATAGATTCATGGTCATACGATCCACGTCACAACATATGGTCCCTCCTAGTTATCTATTAACTTTCCAAGACTTGGATTATTGGTCGATTCCACTTCCTTTTGTAGGACGAGATCACCAAATTAAAAGTATCGTTCTTCACCCTTCGATTGTAATACGAGTTGCCTTCTATTGGGTCATTTCCACCCTTAATTATTCCTCCTCCATGTTCTCGTCTAGAAGGCTTAAGTTGGCTCGGAGTTTTTCAGTATTCTATTCTTCGTGGAAATAGTGTACCCTCAAACTTAGACTTCTAATTCAATCGTTATCATAACCTCGGTCTCATAAGTTAAAGTGAAGGGTGTTGATCCCGTTGGTCCCATCATCATCATTCTGTAAGCCCATAGGGAGGAGACCATCTTTTCCATTAATAGGATTGTACAGAATTCTACTTTGATCCCATGGAGGAGTATTCGGTTTGTCACCTCGACCCAATTATTCCATGTTGGGGGCCTAGGGGCTAAGTAGTAGCACTTTATTTTAAATTGGTTGCAAAACTTATCAATTTTGACACTATCAAACAGCCCCCCATTGTCTAAGATGATGGCATGTGGAATGTCGAATCATCTCATAATGAACTTCCCAATAAAAAAAGTGAACTTTTTTATCAGTTATCTTGGTCAGCGACTCCGCTTCCACCCATTTTGTAAAATAGTCAATTGCTACTAACAAAAATTTGCACTGACCCTTCCTTGTTGGAAATGGACTAATAATGTCTATTCCCCATAAGGAAAATAACCAAGGGGAGATGATTTTGGATAATTCTTCGGATGGCAGGTGTATATACTTTGCAGTCATATGGCATCTGTCACATTTGCTGAGGTAGTGCTCGCCATCTTTGCTCATCGTCATCCAGTAATAACCCTGGGTTAGGGCCCTCTATGCTAGGATTCTCTTATGGGTATGTCCTCCACAGGCACCTCTGTGGAGTTTCGGTATGAATTTATTTCCTTCGTCGGATGAATGCATCGAAGGATGGGTCTGGAATACCCCCTTCGTTAGATAACCCCTTTCCTTGCTTGCTTCGACCTGACTTGTAATACACCATGTAATTAAACATTTAGATTGATCAAGTCTAGATACAAAATTAAACCAAATATTTAAAATAATCATACATCTTTCTATGCATGGGGAGATCAAATTAAATAATATTACAATTCATGTGAGAGCAATATGAAGGTCTTTAATGTAAACTTATAATAAAATAATCATAGTCCGTGAGAATTGTTGATGCAAAAAACTAGACTAGGCTAATTAGTTGATCACGGATAAATAGAAATAAAAGAGACAAGAGATTTTTAAAGTGGTTCGGCTTGAGGGAAGAGCCTACGTCCATTGTTGTGTATTGTTTTGGGGATTGTTCAATTGCCTCACTTTTCATGTCCCTTGGATGTAGGATTTACAATGTATTTATATCCCCCAGGGGTGTACAAGAGATGGAATATCAAAGGATGGAATGTCATTATATCATAGACATTTACATTTGTACAATCATTAATGTATACAACTGTTGGTGTTTTCATGTCATCGTTGGTCGGCATCTCTGGTGTTGGTCGGTATCCCTGGTGTTCGTCGATATTTCATCCTTGATGACTAGGATTAATCTTTCACTGTACAAAATGTGTTAGTATCTGAATGACCCACGTAGATGGATAATTTTTTTATCAACAGAAGCCCCCAATGTTTCATGCTTGCATTTTTCACAAGAGTATGGAGCATTTGTCTCTTAAAGTTGCTCGAGAAATAATTTTAGGCCTGGTCGGTTTCCGACCTCCCATACTTGTAAAAGATTATGGTTTAATTATGGAAATATAATGCACGTGGCATTTTTGAAATTATCCACAACTTTAACTAATCATTTTTTGGTAAATCCGTCTTTTCTGCTTTTAGCTGTCACCAGTTCACTCGACGTTGCCTTTTAATCATTATTTTTCCAGTTTTTGAGGCAACCTATAAAGAGCGGTAAGATCCACGAACTTTCATTACCTCAAATTTTCTGAGTGTTTTTTGCTACAGTGTCTTCAGGCTTTCTTTCTATCTCTTATGCGATCATTTTTTGTTCTTCAGTTCTTGTCGAATCCTTAATTCCTGTAAGATCTCTTTCTCTTCTCTTATATTCTTCATCATGGTTTACTCTATTGATTCTCTTGATTAATTCATAAATGAATTTAAGATTCCCTCTTGGGTTATTTTGGAACACGCTACTTTACCTGCTGATTTTTTCTCACTTACTGAGGGTCACTGGTTTCTCTCTATTTTTATAGTTAAGTGTGGGTTTACCTTTCCTCCCAATCCACTGTACCTTAAATTTTGTCAATACTCTGATGTTGTCCCTGCTAGGGTAGCTCCCAATACTTGGAGGTTCATAAATGGGGTGTATAGGTTGAATTCATGTCATCCATCTGGGGATTCCAGAAATAATGTTTTGTTATAAGTGGCTGACTTGTGACACCACTTTTGTTTAAAGTCTATGGCTGTAAACAAAGCGTTAGTAGTTAATCTTCCAGACTCCAATAGGGATTATTTTGAGCATGGAGTTATTGTAAAAAATTAGCAATGCGCCCTTTGACTGGAAATGCTGAGTACCAGGGGCATAGATGCCCTTCTTTTGGCAATGGGATAGGTTATTCCTCATTTAATAGTTTTGCCCTATACATATTTTATTTAAATGTAACATTAATTGTTGCTCTGTAAATTTTTATTACAGTTGATCAAAAAAGAAGGTGCCTAAAGGAAAGTGAAGTGAATCTGAGGGAGATAAAGTTTACTTGGGGACTTCATTAGAGGATTAACGAGGAGCACGTCAGATATTCGTCCTATTTGTTGCAGTACAAGATTATAATTTCTTCCTTAATTGCTCGTCCTACTCCTTCCCTTGTAATTAACCTTGATCAAGAACCTCCTTCTACTTCCTCACCTACTACATCTGGGAGTGGTGATCTTGCTGCCCTTTCCCCCTCTTCCTTAGATTTAAATTTTTCCCTTGCCATATCCATGGGAAAGAGGAAGTTTCCCAACATTTTGGGAGACATAGCTGCCAATCCCCTTTTCGAACAAGCTGATGAAGGGGTGAAAAATAAAGGTGAGAATGGTAAGAAGCCCCCAGCTAAGAAAATTGAAGAGAGCCCTTTAAAAATAATAAAGAAAAGGTTGCCTTCTAATTTAGCAAAAGGTTCTTCTGCTCTTCCTAACCAGCGTGAGTTGGTCGATATGTCTTCTTCTGCCTCTCCAATGGTCCTTGACCGTAGGTTGGCAAGATAACTAATAAAGTCTAGGACTTTGCCAGACCACAAGAGTTCTGCAACTACACTACCTCATTCCAAAAGTTCTGACAGGGCTACTCAAAGTCTTGCTCTGGTATATTCTTTTGCCTTCTTTAATTTTATGTCTCTTGATTTGTTCTTCATAATACTGACTTTCCTTGTTGTTCTTGTGCAGTTCCTCGTTGACTTCAATATTATGTTGGAGAAAGATGAGGCTTTGAGAGCTTCTTCTGGTGAAGTTGAAGAAGCTTTTAATGAGCTAAAAATGTCAGTGCTTAATTCCCAACAAGCATTGGCTAATGAACAAAAGAAATGGGAGGAGAAGATGAAAGTTGTTGAAGGAGCTGCTTAAATTGCTCGGGGTCTGGCTGACAAGTTGCAGAAAGACTTAGATGCTGAGAAAGTCAAGTCTGCCCAGCTACAGAAGGACTTGGGTGCTGAGAAGGTGAAGAAGGCTAAGGCTAAAGAGTCTGACTTTAACAGAGGCTGGAATAAGGCCATTAGAGAAACTTCTTTGCAAATTGAGTTTGCGAAGAAAAAATGCTTTAAGTATGGCTGGTCTGTTGCTCTGGTGGAGGTCGTCACTCCAAAAGATTCTGAGTTATTCTTGCGACATGCTCCTAGGGCTCCTCCAAACCTGGATAAGGAAGTTGATTATGGGGGTTCTAGTGAATCCTTGATAGCAGTGAAGTCTGCCGATCAACACCAGGATGTTGATTCTACTGTGACCTCCAAAGTTAATCCTCTTCCTCCTTCTCCTCCTGCTTCTTCTTCAGCTAATCCTATGGCAAATAAGAAGAATGTGTAAAACTGAGCAACTTTTTGTTTTCCTTTTTTAGTAGTTGTACTTTTTCTTTTTTGAAGATGTATCTGTAATTACCTTTTTTATTAGTGAAAAGAGGAATATTTTTGTTCCTCTACTTGTGTTTTTCAATACTCCGCACCTTATTGGTTGATAACTTTCTTCTTAATAGTTCATGGATAAATTGGAATATTTCTCATCTACTAACTTCGACCTACTCCAGAGGTGTAATGATCTTTTCAAATATGGTCACTTATCTCTAACTGATGTTGACCTACTGAAGTTGCTCAAGGAAGAGGTTTTCGAGCAAGCCAAAGAAGCACATGTTTACTTAAAGTGTCTTCTTGATCGGGCAGGGGCCAATAATGTTGCCTACTATGAAATGATTGAAGAGCTGTAGGAGGAGCATAATGAATCTAGGGCACTTTTAAATGAGGATTATGAGAAGAAATTCTAGTTCCTTAGTGAAGGTTGAGGCTCTGTAAAAAAATTGGATAAATTTGTTTCTCATTTTTTAAGACAAGAATTCTTGCTCAAATGTGAAGTGGATGAAGCAAGAGACATTGACAAGCTACTAGAGGAAGAGAATAAAAATTTGAGAGATAAACTTGATGCTATGAAGTCATCCAGTGTTGTTGCTACTACTACAGATGAGGTTCATTCCTTCTTGGAGGCTGAAAATGCAAGGTTGAATGAGGAGTTGGAGGCTCTCAAGAAATTAAAACTTGCTTCTTTATCTTCCTGAGATAGATTCAAACCTGGTCGAGGTATTATGGAGGAAGTCGGGACCCAACATGCCCTTACCAATCAAGCTGCACAATTAAAAACCAAAGATTAAGCCATTGCTGAGATATCCCAGAAGCTACAGGCCTTGTCCGAACAACTATCCACTCAATCTTCTCAGTTACAAGCTAAGGATGGAGTGTTGAAGAAACTGCATTACCAAGTTGACATATTGACCTTTCAATTTCATAAGCAACCAAGAGAATTCTGGATGGACGGGTGTACAATGAAGCTCTAGAGCATTTTGATGATAAGCTTCAACAGGCTAATAATGAGAGCTATAAATGGGGTTGGATGAATGATTTGACAATGATGAAGGTGGATCAAAATAGCTCATTGTGGGACTGGTATGATCCAGGCTTGCTTGAGCTTGACAATCCCCCTTTTAAATTGGATGTCAATTGGATTCTAGTCCATCGTATTCCTCAATGCTTGATTTCAAAATACTTGGGAGATTATGAGCTTCATGATGAATTAGAAATCGTTCGACCTCCTCACCTGCTTGACTATCCTAATAGCAGCAATACCAAAATACTTCAAGATTTTAACTTCATTAATTCTCCTTTTACTTTAGATGATCCTCCTGCTAGAATGGATTCTGTTTCCAAAGCTGAAGAGAAACATCTTGCCGAATGAAGCTCTGTATTTTACTTTGTTAACACAATCATGTAATTAATTTGATTGAATGAAATGGAAATTTTATCAACTTATCTTATGTTGAATGTTAACCCTTTCTTTATTATTAGTTATGTTGATACACTTTGATTAATTTGAGTATCAATGACCAATGAGTGCAGATGTTATACTAGCATACTTAGATTAAAATCTAAACTTAGAGCTAGTTAGATGAATACATAGGTTTTACTAGCATACTTAGATTAAAATCTAAATTTAGAGCTAGTTACCCATGTGTCTCCAAAGGTTTTATTAATGTACGCAAATGTTAGGGGTTTTGCATTACATACCAGTGGTGTTACCAAGTGTTTGGGGAATATGTGCTCACATTCCTCCTTGAGGAATCTTTGCAACGTTCTTCTTATAATTTGCCCGGTAGGATTTAACATCATGTTGACTTGGACTTTGTGTATCAACGATCAAGTTTGTGGCTGCTATGAGCAACTTATTGCTTCTGTCGAGCAACGTTCGGGGCAATATTTACTGAGCCGAGCAATAACTTATAACTTTTTTTCAATTAGCTAGAGTAGTGCATAGCACTAGTAGTCCCAAAAAAATTAATAATAAAATGGAAAGAACTGAAGATTTTATTAATACTGCAAGTTGATTTCAAACTGATTACAACATTATTGATAATATTTTCTGAGATGCTTTACATACCGTGGCTTTTTGAATTCTTCGCCTTCCAAGGTTTCAATTTGATAGGTTCCAGGTCGGATCACTGCTGAAATACAGTATGGCCCATGCCAATTATCCTCAAGCTTGTTATTTTTCTGTAGCACTTTCTTCAGCACATAATCTCCTTCCTTTAAGTTGGTCGATTTCATCCTTTGGTAGTAAAAACGAGTTGTTCTTTACTGGTAGGCTGCATTTCTTAGGGCGACGTCTTCTCTTACTTCTTTCAGCATATCTAGATCCAATCTTCTCATTAAGTCACTTACAGAAGAGTTGAAATTTAAAACTCTATGGGATGGAAAGCCTAGCTCAGAATGAATGATATCTTCAGTCCCAAATGATAACATATATAGGGATTCTCCAGTTGCTGTTCTCGGTGTTGTTTAGTATGCCCACAAGATAGAGTGTAGCTAGTTTATCCAATTTCCCTTGGCATTATCAAGCCTTTTCTTCAACCCGTTAAGCAATGTGTTGTTTGTAACTTCAGTTTGTCCATTACTCTGAGGATGTCCTGGAGCTGAATGCAATTTTTTAATATTGGACTAAGCACAGTAATTTGTGAATTCATCATTGTCAAACTATTTTTCGTAGTCGGTAATGAAATCATAGGGCAGCCTATACCTACAAATGATGCTTTTCCATATGAATTGATAGACCTTTACATAAGGCATGTCTATCAGAGGCTCTGCCTCAACCCATTTTATAAAATAATCTACGGCGATAACCAAGTATTTAAATCTTCCTCGGGTGGTTAGCAGTGGTCCGACCAAGTCTATACCCCATATGGAAAATGACCATGGTGAAGTGATTGGAGTGAGAGCAGCCTGTGGAGTTTTTCGAATGGTGACATTTATCACACTTCTTGGCAAAAGTTGCACAGTTTGCTCGCATTATTGTCCAGTAATACCCTTGAGTATTGATTCTTTGTAGAAGTGTTATCCTGGCTATGTGAGCTCCACATGATCCTTCATGCACCTCCTGAATTAGATCTTGGACCTCTGATGGATGCACACAGTGCTGCAAATTGACTGTTAGTCCTCTCCTGTACAAAACACCTTTATATAATACATATCGAGCTGCTTTGTATTTTAACTTCTTTGATTCCACCATATCTATTGGTAGAATTCCTTCTTCAATATATGCTCTGATGGGGTCCATCCATGATGGCCCCATATCTATGGTAATAAAATTGATCATCAAATATTCATCTATGCTCCTATTGGCCAAAATCTCAATAGAGATAGTTCGTCGGAGTTCAATTCTGGTAGCAGAGGCTAGGCGAGCATGGGCATTAGCTCGGACATTTTCTAACCTGGGATCTGTTCATCTAAATAGCTAGTAATTTTGCAATGACTACCATCGCCTTGGATAAATACATATTTTCAATTCCCCTTTAGCTCCATATAAACTCAATATTTGGTTTACTACCAGTTGAGAGTCACTGGGTGCCATAAGTTGAACGACACTCAATGAGTGGGCTAAACTTAGGCCCACAATAAGAGCTTCGTACTTTGCTTCATTATTTGAAGCCTGGAATTGAAAACGTAGAGCATACTCAATATCAATACCATCAAGAGTGTTAAGTATTATACCTGCTCCACTACCGATTGGACAAGATGATCAATCAACATATAAGTTCCATATTGGGACGTCGTTGTCAAATGCTTGACCTGTCAAACTCCCATAGTGGAATATTTTTCCTTTGGCTTCTTCATACTTCTTGGTCATCTCCTGTGTTCTGGAAGAGGAATCTGACAGGTATGCAATCGCTTCTTTTGAAGAACGTTCTTAGGGAGCTTTCTTGTTAACATCATTTTCTCCAGATTCTTATTCTGCCTGCTCACTTTGTTGCTCGGGGACCTTAGAGTAAGTGAACTCCGCTATGAAATCTTCCACTGCTTGGCCTTTCAAAGAAGACCTTGGCTCATATATGATATCATACTCCCCTAATTCCACATCCCATTACATTAATCTACCAAATTTCTTCGGTTTATGAAAAGCCTGCCTTAGAGGTATATCAGTCTAAACTATGATTGTATGGGCTTGGAAATAAGGTTGCATACATCTGAATGCTTCAATTAGTGATAAAGCCAATTTCTCCAAATGAGAGTACCTGATATCTGCTCCTTAGAAAGCCTTACTGGTATAGTAAATGGGTTTTTAACTCCATTTTCTTCTCGGATCAATGCAGAACTTCTTCTAATTTAGAAACAGTTAAATACAAGTACAATTTTTCACCTGTGATTGGTCAGGAGAGTCATGGAGGTGACCCCAAATACTTTTTCAACTCCACAAAAGTTTTATCACATTCTTCGTTCCATTCAAAGCTTTTTCTGGGCACCTTGAAGAATGGCAGGCACCTATCGTTAGCTCGGGACACAAATTTTAAGGTTGTTACTCGTCCAGTCAGTCTTTACACATCCTTCTTGCAAGTTGGGGATTATATTTAAATTAATGCCTTGATCTTGTATGTATTTGCTTCAATTCCCCTTTGATTTACTATGTACCCAAGGAACATTCCCTCTTGCACTCCATAAACGTATTTGGTCGAATTGAGCATCATCTGGTGCTTCTTAAGTTGATCAAAGGTCTGGCTGAGGTCGGCAATGTGATCGGACGCCTTTTTTCTTTTTGCTAGCATATCATCCACATAGACTTCCATATTCTTGCTTACCTGCTCCTCAAACACCTTATTGACCAGCCCTTGATATGTAGCACCTTCATTTTTCAAACCAAAAGGCATAACATTATAACAGTATGTTCCTCGGGGAGTGATGAAAGAAGTGATTTCCCTATCCTCAGGTTTCATTTTTATCTGGTTATAACCAGAATAATCATCCATAAAGCTGAGTAACTCATGTCCTGATGTTGTATCCACGAGTTGATATATTCCGGATAAAGAAAAATGATCCTTTGGGCATGCTTTATTTAAATATGTGAAGTATACACACATTCTCCACTTGTTGTTTTTCTTTTTGACCAAAACTACATTGGCCAACCAGTCTGGGTATTTCACTTCATTAATAAAAGTAGCTTTCTGAAGCTTTTTGACCTCTTCCTGTATGGCTTGGTTCTTCTCGGGATTGAACACTCTTCGTCTTTATTTTACTGGTTTAACTTCTTTATTTACGTTAAGCTCATGACAAAGGAAATTGGGATCTATCCCAGGCATTTCTTTATGACTCCTAAAAAACACATGATTTCTCTGTTTAAGGACGCTCACCAGTTACTGTTTAAGAATAGGATCCAATGTTGTCCCTATTTGAGTGGTGTGCTCCGGTTTGTCATCATCTAACACAATGCCTTCAATTGCTTCTACAATTGGTCCCTTTACCAACTCTGTTTCCTCCCTTGGGTCTAAGGCTTTAACCTCAGAATCTTCATCAAGCTCAGGAGTATCCACTTGATAGGTAGTTGTTTTCTTTTTTATTTCTTCTAAGTCTTCTTGCTCGGCAGAAGAGTAGTAACATTCCTGAGATACTTTCTGATCACCCTTCAAAATTCTCACACCAAAATTAGAAGGGAATTTTAGGCACTGATGAACAGTGGATGGCACTGCTTTGAACTTCTTTATCCCTATTCTTCCCATGATTATATTGTAAGCTGAATGAATGTTTTTTTCCATTACAAAGAAATGGATCTTCTCTGTTCGGCTAGCTGGCCAAGTGCCTATCATTATCTCCATTTTAATGGTTACCAAAGGAAAGACTTTCTCACCTGCAAAGCTTATTAGTGGTCGATGATAGGGCTCTAATTGGCTGAGTTTAAAATCCAAGTTGCTTAAACAATGATAGAATATGATATTCGCTGAGCTACCATTATCTACTAATACTCTAGAGACAATGATTTCTTCCTTTCTAACTTTGATTACTAATGGGTCGTCGTGAGGATACAGTACTCCTGAAAGATCATTTTTAGAGAAACCAATTACTAGTTTGTCTTTGTTAACCCTCCTTGGTCGATCTTCCTCTACAAAGTTGATCCTTTGTATGTACGAGCAAGCTTGTGCCTCATTGAGGTAAGCTTTTTGCTCTACTGTATGATCTCCTCCTCCTGCATCTCCACCTGTAATCATTTGGCAATCAAAGGAACCAAAATTGATATAGAATACCTCAGTTCCGGTTGCCAGGTTTTTTTAGGGAGATCGGGCTCATCATCCTGGGCATCTTCATGAGTTTTTTTCTTCTCCTCTCTGGGCTTTCAAGGATATTTTAATCTACGCCGAATTCCTTCATTGTTCTACCGATCAATATACTGATTCAACTTTCCTCTTCGGATGAGAGTTTCAATCTCATTTTGAAGAGCTATGCAACGTTCTGTCATGTGACCGTAATCCCTGTGGAATTCACAATACTTAGTTTTATCTCTCTTGGCCGGGGAACTTCTCAACTTATCAGGCCAACATACATCTTTATTATGCTTGATTTCTTCTAAAATATGGTGAATTCCCATGGTTAACGGAGTATAGTTATTGTACTTCTTGAGTCTCTCCAAAACTCCTTTCTATTTTGATTCCTTGTGTTCTCTAGGATCTTTATGATCTTTCTTATCATTTTTTTCCATTAACTTTTTTTCCCGAGCTGCGCTTGGCTGCCATTGCTTCCTCAGTATTCATGATATTTGTTGCTTTAGCCATTAATTCTTCCATTATCTTCGGAGGATCCTTAGCAAGAGTGTAGTATAGTTTTTCGGGGAGCAATCCACTCATGAGGGTAGTTATTGCATTCTTCTCCTCATAATCTACGACTTCTAGTTTCTCGTTATCAAAATGAGTGATGTAATCTCTGATGCCCTCTCTTTCTTCTATCTCACACTAAGTAAATATGCCACCCTTTTCACAGGCTTTGCTCCAAAGCAAAAGTTGTTAATGAATAGCTCGGCCAGTTGGTTGAAGCTAGAAATTTGTCCTCGACGAAGACCATTGTACCAAATTTGGGCAGATCGAGTAATGGTTCCAGAAAATGATTTACACCTCATTTCATTAGGGATAACATAAATATCAGCAGTTATCTGGTATTGTTCTATATGGAGGACTGGATCAGTTTTTCCATCATATTTGGGTGTTACAACTGGAGCCTTGAACTTTACTGGAGTAGGGAAATCCATAATTGCTTGCACAAATGGAGACCCTTTTACAAAACTTCTTTATAGTGGGTTTCTTATCTTCGCCATTTATCCTAATCTGTCTTCCAATCTCTGTATGGAGCCTTTTCATACATTATTGGCAGCACCGAATTTATGCGTTGTAACTTTATTAGTTGTTGAGCTTTCTTCCTGAAGCCGTTGCTCGGTCCGAGTAGCAGTTCGTCGAGCGTTTGATCTAGATTGAGTTGTGCTTTCCCTTTGATCAGATGGTCATCGGGTATTACCATATCTTTCCCTAGGAACATTTTTATTCCCCCTGGGTCCCAAACGATCGAAGTAAGAAACACGACTTAATCTCTCTAAGGCACTTGGCCTCTCTGGAGAATAAGACTGCGTGTGGAAAGATTATGATGTCCTGAGTAATGTAGTTGACCTTGGATGGTAGGAGACATCTCTTGTCGATATCGAGTGGCTATGCCGACCACCTCTTGGTGGGGGTGGGGGCATATTTCCTTGAGCAGATAGAGCAGGTTCCCTAGTTTGAAGAGTTTGTGCAAGTTGTCTGATAGTATCTTGCATAGCCTCTTGGCATCTTGCAAGACTGGCAAGAATCCCAGTTAAATCATTTGCGGATGGAGGAGTAGAAGGGGTAGGCGGAATACTTTCATTCCTGATACTTGATTCAAGAATATCAACTATTTAGATGTTTAATTGAATAAGATCGATTAGAAAAATCCTTTCCACAGACGACACCAATCTTTTGATGCAAAAATCTAGACTAGGCTAATTAGTTAATCACGGATAAATAAAAATAAAAGAGACAAGAGATTTTTAAAGTGGTTCAGCTTGAGGGAAGAGCTTATGTCCACTGTTGTGTATTAGTTTTGGGATTGTTCAATTGCCTCACTTTTCGTGTCCCTTGGATGTAGGGTTTACAATGTCTTTATATCCCCCAAGGGGTGTACAAGAGCTGAAATATGAATGGATGGAATGTCATTATATCCTAGACATTTACATCTGTACAATCATTAATGTATACAACTGTTGGTGTTTTCGTGTCATCGTTGGTCGGCATCCCTGGTGTTGGTCGGTATTCCTAGTGTTGGTCGGTATTTCATCCTTGATGACTAGGATTAATTTTCCACTGCACAACACGTGTCAGTATCTGAATGGTCCACGTAGATGGACAATTTTTTGTATCAACATCTACATAAATGTCTCAATAATAACATCTCAATATAAACCCAAAATAGCCCTAATCATACGAGCCAATTAAGTCTCAACATACAAACTAAGAAGTCTCCAAAATAAAATTAGGACTCAAATGTGAAAGAGAAGGTTAATCTAATTAAGTAAGGGCCCACAATTTCTCTGAAGCAGATACCCTAAAGAGAGAGACATGAATGGCAACACCCGCTGGAATAAGAATGTTATACAAGAGGTCTTTCCCTAGTGCCCGAGATCCACGTAAAGAGATAGGTCAAAATCCTAGAAAGTAACTTAGCTACGCAACTCAAAAGCAGTTATATGAGTAGATGATAAAGCCATAATTTATAATTTTAATGAATGGCCCAACCTATGAATGTAACCTCTCAGAGTATTAAAATTTTCCCTCCACATAGTTAATTACTCGTTCTTGCACGCGGCGTCAAAAAATTACACATCACATTAAATCATGAACATCACGTTTCATGTCTCGACACCACTTGGTTTTCGCCTCGCATGGTCGGGAATTTACATAGCACTATATCGGGGTGTCCCTCCATGGTTCCCGTCCATTCATTTTCTCTTCACGTGTTCATTTAACATTGACATTTTTAACAAATCTTTATTCACTTCGAATAATCCATTCATAACCCAGTTACCCCACTGTAATACCCCGTAATTTTATTTATTTTATTTAATGGGATTAATTAAATTAATTGGGATAATTATTTGGAAATTAATCCGAATTTAAATACTAGCGAGATGAGAGTTGGTATTTGATTATGATAATTATGTTGAATATTACTGAGTGAATATGGTAATATATGATTAATGAATTTATTAATATTGTCGCGAGTTATAAATACGACAATTCGGAAATTAAGTTGGGACGCGCGTGCCAGTCGCGTCAGGAATCGATTTAAATAGATTTAAAAGTAAATTATTTTTACATCATTTGTATGGTCATTTCGAGTGCGCCAACGTGTCCGTAAGGGTCGATATAGTCAGAAAACTCTAGCCGGGGGTGTTTAGTTTGGGTTTCGGGGTAGTTTTGGGCCAAATCGACAACCCGGGAGGGTATTTTAGTCATTTTAAATTTTGATGAATAGTGACCTACAAAAATTAAGTTTTATTTATCATCCAACCTTAGGGCCATTATCTGTCAAAACCAAATAGTGGGCAACGTGAAAAGAGAGGAGAAGTTCCAAGGGTTTCCAAAGCCATAACCACCATACACCACCACTATCATCGGATTCGTGACCAGAAAGAGAAGGAGAACCAACCTTTATCATCATCAAAGGATCAAAATTTCTAAAGAGAGGCAAGTGATTTATCTTGCAAAGATTCAAGGCATATACTTTACATGATAGTGTAGATTTGATGTCTTATCATAAATAGTGATTTTTATTGTGAAATTGGAGAATTAAACCTTTAATCTAAGTAGGTTGCATGTAGATACACTCCTGGTCATATACTAGGTATGAAATCATGATCCATGTGTAAAGAATCACGAATTTATATGGTGTTATATGAAAATCTTGAAGAAAATAGGAAAACTAGGGTTTTTATGAAAGATATGTGATTTGATCCCAAAAACTGTTAAACCTTGTTGATTTAATGATTCTA
This sequence comes from Sambucus nigra, assembly GCA_949130495.1. Lineage (NCBI taxonomy): Eukaryota > Viridiplantae > Streptophyta > Magnoliopsida > Dipsacales > Adoxaceae > Sambucus > Sambucus nigra. Next base: position 260,372,315 of record OX422223.1, on the reverse strand, counting down.
ATACGTTAAAGTTTATGCATATATGTTGGTTTGATGATTATAATACTTGGTTGGGAGTTTGGGACGTTGTAATGGAGAATTTTGGTGTAAAATATAGAGAACCCATAGCTGTTAATGGAAATTCTGGGCAGATACCTGTTCGATCGATCGATCGACTCAAGAATGTCGATCGATCGCCCTTTTCATCGATCGATCGATCGACCGACCCCTTCTGATTTTTGCAGAATTGTTCCCTTTAAGGTTCACCGAATTCCAAGCTTTTAAAAAATTATAGTATGACTTATAAAATATTATGGGACTTGATTGAGGTTAGTAGGATCGTAGTTAGTGCTCGAAATATGTTATATCTTATGGAATTTAATGGGATTCTTAGGGATGCTTATCGAGTGAGGTACGGTTAGAAATTTCATAAATTGAGAGCGAGTTTGGGTGGACGATGATGTAAGGTTAGGACCAGTAGCAGAGGGACTTTAATTACTGAGATAACCTTAGTGAATAACGGGAGACTTAGTAACCTTTTTGGGATAAAGTATGTACTCAAAACTATACGTCGAGAATTATCGCGCTAAACCTATTGTGTAAAATAAATAGGAAGATGTTATTATATGTGTGAGACCTACGACATAGGGATGGAATATACCTGTACTTTTTTTTGGTAATTAAGAATAACATAAAACAAACGAAATATATACATAGAGAAACACAAGAGGGGCATACCCCCTAGGTCAAATTTCGCAGATGAAATTTACTAAAAGCAAACAGCTTAAGGCAAACACAATAACATATCCCAATCTGAGAGTAACATATTTTCATCAAGGTCCAACAGACCAAAGAAAGTAAAATCATTATCACAAAAGGACTACCTAACTCCCTTTTTTCTTATGTTTCTTCTTTTTACTATCTGACTTGCTTTTTAGATCACCATTTGAGAGGTTTTTAGCCATTTCGTCTATGGCTTTCACCTTAAGTACTATACCACAAGGAGCCGGGGTAGTCTCCTCCTGTGACTACTCCTCTATTCCTCCAGCATCGTTATCTTCTCTAGCTTCCGGGACCCCTTCTTCATCAAGAGCAAGAATGGAAAAGCTATTTTGATCAGGGATAGCGTTGGTTACAGTAGGAGTGACATCCAATCTGGTGGTGTGGTCTCCTTCTTCCTGATGATTTTCACTTTGCTACGGCCCTAGCTTTAGTAACCTTCTTCCATTCATCATCCGTAGGCTTAATTATCGTGGTATTAGAGGCCCTGGGGAGCTCTTGGTCAACCTTTTTGTGGACTGGGCATGTGCTGAGATTATAACCAAAAACAAGACAATTTTGGCATGATGGGGGCTTAGCTTGAAATTCCACCCTGACTGGAACACTAATACCATCCTCCATAATAACATTAATGCTATTAAGGTAAGTCTCTTTGGCATCAAAGTCAATACAAATACGAGCATAAGTTATTCTATTCATTTCTTCAGTCATTGCATCAGCGTATAATGGGAAACCCACCGAGCTGGCAATGTAGCTAAGTCCATCCTCAGTCCAAAGTTGGACTGGTATGTCATGGAATTTAACCTATATAGGAATTTTCTTCATGGTGTCTTTATTGAAGTTAAAATTTCGTTGCCATTCATTGAGGACGATGGTCATACATGCAAAATGCCAAGGGCCATTATCCAGAACCTCATCATGATTTATAGGGTTAGCAAATAAGAAAAAGAAGAACCCATTATCGTGGGCAATGACCTTGGTCATTCCGAACTTGCCCCAAAGCCTAGTAGCCGCATTGTTAACGAGGGAGAAGGGGAGTTTTTTCCCTAAAAAGTACCCAACGAGGCTATTTTCCCATCGTCCATGACCTCTAATGGCAACCTCAACAGGTGGTTTGACAGTGATGGTGGAATCCACCAAAGACAGAGGATAAAAGTCAAGTCTGAGTTTGGGTTTCTTCTTCTCAGCAGTCACAGAACTCCACGACTTCTCAATGCGTGCCTTGTTGCTATTCTGAGATATAGGTTCTCCCAAGGACACAGTTTCATCATCCCTATTAACAAAACTAGCTAGCATAGTGGCAGGTAGAGTAGGGGTTGTATTTTCAAGAGATAAATCATCAGTACCTTTTTTAATATCTGGCTCATGTATACCTATGTCCGTATCCTTGAGCCCATTGCATCTGACACCACCAGAAATTGTTTTGTAACCCACCGCCTTATCAGCTACTATGGGTGGTTGAACACCACTCTCTTCCCGGGTGTTAGAGAGACAAAATTTCTTCACATCTTCAAGAGTATAACCTTTGTTTATGAGGAAATTCAAAAACTTGGTCTTTTCAAACTCCAGCACCTGCAGACTCTTGACATGTTTGCTAGCACTGTAGCTCCTAACATCCGACGCACTTTTTTTGCCTTGTTCAGTATCTTTAACCTTGATCAAGCACCCATCCATAGTTAATAGATCTGGCTGGATAGGAGAAGCAGACCTATCAAGAGGCAGAGGTGCGTTAACAACCAACAAGGTAGAAGGGGTTTGGGGAATTGCTTTCCCGTGTAAGGCAGAGGGTAGGAAAGTAGAAAATGGGGGTGGTAGGGGGTAGCGATCCACGGGCTTTGGCAGAGAAGCCATTGAATCACTACGAGGATGGATATTAGATAGGGGTGGAGGTGTTAGGGTGGTTGACATGGTTAGGGAGGAGAGAGAGTATAGAGATAAGGGGGAGCATTTCTCTATATACCCTCATGTTTTGTTGGTTCCCGATTTCATGGAATATACCAATACTAATATTATGATTACCTAAGTGTAATACCGTATTTTCGAAGGCTTAAATAATTACGGGATTTATTATTATTGTGGGATTAATTAAATTAAAATGTGAGAATTAATTATTAATCCGAATTTAAATTTGAATGTTTACTAGCATGACGAGAAGTTATTAATTATTAATATTACTGTAAGAATAAGTAATATGGAATGACGATTTTATATAACTTGTTGTGATAGAGAAATACGACAGGTTGGTATATTAAGTCGAAGACGCGCGTGTGAGTCGTGTTAGGACTAATTAAATGGAATAAAAAGGTAATTTATTTTTTAGTAACTCGTATGATCATTTCGAGTGCGCCTTTGAGTCCGAAGGGGTCGAGATAGTCAGAAAACTCTACCCATGTATTTTATTTGGACTCTGGGATATTTTTAGGCCAAGCCGGCACCCAGTAGGGGTAATTTTGTAATTTGGATTTTTGGAGGAATTAAATGGACTAAAATTAAAGATATATTATATCAGCTAATTGGGGACAGTTAGGGTTAGGTTACACCAAAATTAAGAGAGAGCCACAGTGGGTGAGGGAGAGCAATTTTCAAAGGAGAAGAAGCCATTTTCACCACCTTGCACAACCATCACCACCATCGTGTAGATCGGAATGCGAGGAACGCATCCATACCAACAACATCAACGGAGCAGACCTTCAAAATCGAGGCAAGTGTTTATTGCTTGCTTTATTTAGCGATAATTATGTTCATGTTAGTCTAGGTTAATAAACCTATGTTATGAAAGTTAATTCGGGTGAAAATTGGAGAATTAATTTATGATTATGAGATGATTGGTTTAGTAGTTTAATTCCTTCATGTAAGTTGAGGTTTTATCATGAAATTGGAAATAAAATTGATGAGCGAATTAGGGTTGGTCAGGTTCTTTAATTGAAAATTTGGAAACTAGGGTTCTTATGAATTAATTTTGGGGTTTCATGTAATCATGATGATTTATGACGAATTAATGATCCTAGGATGTTGCGAATAATATATAATCATGTTATTATCGATTGGGATTAATGAGGAGAATGTGGGGATTAAACTATAGAGGTTTTTAGGTTTAAAAATGGAGGAAATCGCAGAAATCTGGTGAAGGAGACGACACAGTGCAGGTCGCGCGATGTCGCGCGTAGTGGTTCGAACGAGATTGGTATCTCGCGAGAAGTGGTTCAAACGACAATGGAGTGTCACGCGAAGTTTGGTTCGAGCGAGATTGGCATCTTGCGTGATGTGGTTCAAGCGACAACCTGATCTCGTTTGAACAAGATCAGGTCTGGTTCGAGCAATAATTTACATTTTTGGGAAATTGCAGAATGGTCCAAATTGGTGTGGCACAGTAATCTGAATGAGAAAATGATATTTTGGGAAAATCAATATAGTAAAGGATTGTTAAGGAGGATATGAGGGTATATACTTTAAATATTTGGGACGGTGAGATTACTTTAAAGATTACGAGAGAGAAATGATCGTAATTTTAAATGCATCGAGAGTATTAAGTAATAAATACTTACAATATTAGTTCTAACGATATGGAACTTATAAAAATAAGAATTAGTGGTTAATTATGGGACTGATTATGATTTTGTATTAAGGATTTTCGGGTGACATATTTTCCTTAGAAATATATTACGAGAGAGGGAATATCGTAATTTAAAAATATGTTGATAGTATTTAGTGATAATAATACTACGTATGGAATATGACATTTGATTATGTGTATACCGTTTGATTTGATGGGTTGTGTGCATACCTATATTTGATATATTATGTGTATGACATACCTAGTTGCTTGCTATCACGGGAGGTGGTGTAGAGACAGACTCATCCTGGGGGGATTATTGACTTGTATCTCAGAACATAGGATTGTGAAGACTTATTTGTGAGTTGATAAGTCGCTGACTATGAAAGCGTAGGTATGTGCGTGACCCATAGGTATGTGTACTATGTTCCCCTCCAATATGTGTGATTTGTATATATGGTTTGTGGGAGATTTCGGAATCGATAGTCCTTGTTTGAGTACGAGATGTATCGGGACATGATAGCAGAGTATGCAATGCACTACAGGTATAGCCTTGGGGTGCTATGTTAGTATATATATAAATAGTGGTGATAATTTATATATACTTGTGTTATACTTACAATGTGATATTTGTAGGCTATTAAGATTTGGTTAATACATATATTATAGTGAAAGATATATATGTATGCTTTTGGTATAACTAAAATGAGGTAATATCAGATTATTAAGATAGTGAAATCTTTAGTAATGTAAATAGTAAACACTTGACTTTAGTGTGTAAACACTTATTTAAAATGATAAACGTTGAGATCATCTACGGAACACTACTATGAGGGGTAATTAGATGGATAAGCCTATCACCTAGTTAGAAGTGTGTCAGATGTCTAGGTTGGATTAGATGTACGTTAGGCGTGCACACCAGTCGAGAGGTGAGAACCTCATGTGAGAGTTCGGACTAACATGCATATAATACTTGCTTTAATGCAGTTTTAAATACTTGCTAAAATAAATATTTTTACACATCGGGCTCTGACCCGTTTCTTGCATCCCTTTTCTCTTTTGCTATATATATATATATATATGTATTAGTACAGGTGCCCAGCGACACCGGTTCTAGATACTTAGAGGGTTTGCCAAGCTGCAGCTGTTGTGGAAGTAGCGAGTTATTTGAGATTATACGCTTCTCTCATTTCATTCAGTTCCTAGTTCAGATACCTCAGTCAGGGCATCTGTCACCCATTCTCATTAGCAGAGTTGTGCTCAGATTACTTTGTAGTTCTTCTCAGTTGGTTTGAGTATTTATTATGGTTTGGTTTGTAACTGTGAACTGGAAGGTTTTATCCAGTCTTATCTATTCAGTATTTGATTCAGTCAGCATTTAATTCTTGTGTATGGTTTATATTTACATGTTCAGAATTTATTAAATTAATTGATTCAAGTTAATTGAAAAATGTTTTGACACTAGCTTAATTAAATGCTAGGTAATTAATTGGATTTAAGTTTTCGACACAGATGCTAAGAATGAACCAACCGAACATTCTGTTAGAAATTTTATAAAGGGCTGATCACACGATACTTAATTGGGCGGGGTGTCACACTAAGTTGTGTGAATACTTACTATATGGATGATTATGTGTATGACATACCTACCATACTTGCTATCACGGGAGGTTGATTTTCGGGAAAGGACCGTCTTATCTTTGTGGGCCTTCGGGGGGATTTAGACTGGTACCTTAAGGACATAGGATTGTGAATGACTTATTTGGGAGTTGATAAGTCAGCTGACCAAGGGAGCGTAGGTGTGTGCGTGACCCATGGGTATGTGAACTATGTTCGCCTCTAATATGTGTGGTTTATATTGAAACGGTCCCTGAGTGATTCGGAACACGTGATCCTTATGTACGTGATGTACCACGATTCGATAGCAAAGTATGTGTGCACCGCAGCTTAGCCTAGGGGTGACATATATGTATATATATGTAATGGGTAGCTTATATATGTTCTTGTGATTGATTCACTGCTACTTATTAGATGTGAATAATTAAGGAAGTTAATTGAGTTAAGAACATTGTAGACTTAACTAATACTTGAGCTACGAAATCTGATTATTAAATGTATTAGTTACGAATATATTTTATTTAAATAATACGGGTGGCATCTATAATAAGAACCATCTGGATGGGGATCGAATAGACTAGACAGGTAGTGGTATAACTAGGTGATATTTACAAGATGCGTTAAGCGTGCATAATAGTTGAGGGGTGAGGATCTCAAGTGAGGGCATGTGACTAACATGTTTAATATATGTGTTGTTTAATATTATAATTTAAACACTTGTTGCTTTTAAAATATTTTCACCTCGGGCTCTGACCCGTTTGCTTTCAAATCTTCTTCTTTTTTAAAAACCTTTTAGGTGTCCAGCCACAGGGACGCCAAGCTTAGGAGTTTCATTCCATTGACGTGTTGTAGCTGCTGTGGAAGTTACATGATCTCATTACTAGACGCCTTCACACCTATCCTTGCTTCTATTGGAAGACATTTATTCCAGTTAGGGCATGTTGCCCATTCTATTCACTCACAGAAGTTTTTTACTTTCAGTTTATTTCAGTCTTGGGATTTATTTATTTCATTCAGACATTTGTATTGGGTTTATTTACATTTCTATTATTATTGGAGTGTTTACTCCAAACATCAGTTATTCATTTTGTTGATTACTTTATGAGATTGTTCATGTGATAGTTGGATGATGATTTAGATTATTTTGTTATTGGTTAAGTAAAACTTTAAAACTTGACACTTCACTATTTTAAATATTAGGTGGTTAGTAATTAATCAAATATTTTCGACGGTGATGCTATGAACTGAACCAACTTGACATTTTCCATTAATGTAAATAAAGGAGTAGCTACCCGGTATTTAATTAGTCGGGGTGTCACACCCACCCTCGGGTCCTATCATTTTTGAACCACTATACATTTTAGACCATTTCATAATGAGCTAAAGGATCAGTGTCATTACATATAACCTTTTGTAAAGTAAAGCATTTGAGTAAGGCAATATTAGTTAGATTAAGGTTTTGAGCCATCGCAGCTACCTTTCTCTAAACTCCATGTGTGGGGTGTCTCACCGAAGTGAAATCCAAACAATGAATCCTGCGATACACTTACGTTTAGATAGGGTAATTGTTATGACACATTTAGTTAGGGTTTATTATGAGAAATTATAACGAGAGTTTGAAAGTCTACATATACTATCAATCTAACTAATCCAACATTTTTATCCAATAACCAAGCCAACAAATAATAAACATCCCATACTCCTTTTATCATCTACAATAAAATTCATTTGCAATGATAAAAATATCTCAAAAGGGACTTGAACATGTTCGTGTAGAAGGGAGACATATAATTAACTTTTTAATAGGTACTTCAGGTGGCTCATATACGAATTAAATGTCCAAAGTCACTAATATGCATTGACATTAATTCTTATTATATAAATGAGGTTTTCTTCATAGCAAATCTCATAAATTTTGGATCACAAACATCAAAAGTGATACTCTTGAAGCATAAAGTATAACCCTACTAAGCATGCATAATTTTTTTCTTTTTTTTTAAGTTAAACCACTCTAAATTTATGCCTATTTCATACACTTATTATATCTCGGTCGTTACAAAACTTAGATATCAATTTTTTAGTTTCGGGACCTACAAATAATTTCGACAAAGATATAGTACGCCAAAAATAACTTTGAATATCTAAAACTACTTAAATTCACCTATTTGTAATTTAATTAGGAATATACAAATTACTAGGGGTTTCTGATAAACATTTAAGAATTATTACAGGTGAGTTTAACAACTATGCATATAAAAGGAGGAGAGTAGAAAGTCACTTGCCTCGAAGACGCATCCGAAAGAAAAAATTTCCACCGCTTGGAAGTCCCTTCTAAAAGTCTTGAAATCATCTCTTTATATATATATATATATATATAGGGGTTTAAATTGTACATTGGGTAAACTTGGATAAGGGGTGTGGAAATATGTCTAAGTTGGTTGGGAGGTCACTTAGTGAAAATTCGAGAAAACGAAAAGGAGGAAAGAGGAGGGGGTAATTCTTAGTACAATGATTAGGAGAGGAGGAACTAAGAATAATGATAGACTCCCCGAATGGGGAGCTACCGATTCCTAACCCAACAATCTCAACCCTTGATCTCATTAGATGCCAAAATAATCTTGACCATTTATTTTTCAAAAATAATGCATTATATCTTTAGAGTTATAATTTATTTTAAACTAAAACTAAGAGATATTCTTTTAATTTTTTGAAAAGATTTTCTTTAGATTTCCTTCAAACATCTATTTACCCAATATTCTCTTTTTTTGAAGGTCCGCACCAGCGGCACTCCTTATTTTTAAACTTAATTTTTTAAGTCATTTAGTCCCTCAAACATCCATTTATCCTCTCTTATTTTTATAGGTCCGGGCCAGCGCACCCCTTATTTTTAAACTTAATTTTTTAACTCATTTTCTTAAACACTCATTTACCAAATATTCTCCTATTTTTATAGGTCTGCGCCAGAGGCACCCTTATTTTTAAGCTTAATTTTTTAATTCATTTAGTCCCTCAAACACTCATTTATCCAATGTTCTCTTATTTTTATAGGTCCACGCCAACGACACCCCTTATTTTTAAACTTAATTATTTTTTAATTTTTCAACATTTAAAACAATTTTGTATTTCTTAAAACCGTTTAAAAATATTAAAAAAAAGAAGCTTATTTTTATTTATATTAAACTAACTTTTATTTCTTAAAACAGTTTTTTCCGGAAAAAAAAAAATATATTTTTTATATTAAAATAATGTTTTCGTAAAATTGTAGCATTTAATTGGGTCGGATTCGGGTTATTTTAATTTAGTCATGTTCGTGTTCTTTTTTTTATATTTTTTTTATATTAAAATATTTTTTTATATATATAAAACACTGTTTTTTTATATAAAAAGTACATATTTTTATAAAACAAAATAATTTTTCAATTAAAAAAACAAATAAAAAGGGAGCTTTTGCATTGGGTATGGATTGGGGAAGGAGGAATCGGTAAGTCTAGCACTGCTCAGGAACTAATGGTGAATAAATGGTGGGGAGAAATTAAGCGTCTTGTCCAGTGGTATAACGCTGACATTGGGACACTGTTTGGGGGTGGATTGGGTTTGGTCCCCAGTTCGATCTCTGACAGTGTCAAAATAATGCTTGGCCTGCGCAAAACACAAACCGCGAACGAAAATTAATCGAGATGTACATAAGCTGGCGTGAACACCTCGTATGAAAAATGCATTACCAAAAAAAAAAATTGTGGGGAGATGATAGCCGACTTTTCCCTCTTTCTTGGCCCTTTGTTGAAGACAACTCTCTCTCCTATTCAATCTAAAGGAAGTTGATGGCTACTCCTTAATTAAATGCTCCAACCAAGGCATTTACACGAAAATTCACGCCCACTCTTCCCAAAACAGGAGAACATTTCCTCTGCGCTTGGCCTCTCCTTAATTAATGTCCCAACCAAACCTTTATTCACTCTTTAAATATCCCACCCACTGCCCTGAAACCCACGCCCCTATTGTTGTTTGTGTCGTCATTCCATTCAGCTCCTTTTATTTTCTTATCCCTTTTTCTTTTCTTTCATTACCATGTTTATTTACCCTAGTGTCGTGACTACTCTGTTGGCCTTAGGCTTTTAATAACTCAAGCCCATTAAAGATGCATGGTGTTAATTAGATTAACATGGGAGTTTTTCTTAGAAATATGGTCATTTCATTTAAGGGGTTTTCGAACTTTTTTTAATACACGTTTAGTCCAAGCCTTTTTATTTTGCATCAAAAAGTCATTCACCATGCCAAAAAGATTTTTCCATGCCGCAGGCGCGGAACTTTAAAGATAAGAGAATAAGGAACTTTTTGGTACAAAATTAAATGCTTGGACTAAGTGTGTATTAAAAAATGTTTGAGGGACTTTTTGATATTTAATCCTTCATTTTAAGCATTACATTTAAATTTAATTATTAAATTGACCTTAATCATTTGGGCACTACTACTTAATTAATTGATAGTTAAATCACATTAATCCAAATTTTTATATGAAAAGCAGACACAACATTGCATAAAATGTAACAATACCTATTTATTAATGATTTATCAATCATTAATTAATTTTTTTTGCAATCAAATACATTAGTCAATAAAATTTATATTTCATTTCTTCAACTTTATGAATATATCCGACTTAACATAGTGGTCCCTAAATCAGTTGAAATTTAAGAGCCATTATGTTTGGTTGTCCTTGTAATTATTTATATTATTATGAATTAAATTCTCATATTTACCGGGGTATTACATATCTGTTGGAAAGGTCCCATTTCTTATAAAGGCGACGTATTTATTCATCCAGCTAGGTCCCTTTTCTGTAATGTTTTCCATCTTTATTTCTTTCATCTAAATGCTAGGATGCTCTAAAAACTCTACGAGGGGATTCCCTTGGTCAGCAGAGTCGAGCCTCGCCAAGTGATCGACCTTCGCATTGTCTTCACTAGGGATATGCATGATGATAGAGGCCTTGAACTTCCCTGCTATCTCTTGAAACCGCTTTAGATACGCCATCATATTTCTTCCTTTCTCTCCATATTCACCCATCATTTGTTAGACTATCAAATTTGAATCACTTAGAAACTCCATTTGGTCAGCTTGCGATCAGCGCCTCATAAGCAGCTTCATCGTTGGATGCCAAATTGAAGCGTGGTGCGTACTTCACACTTTCACTGTCGGGGATCTTCACGATTGGCCCTGCTCCACAACCTTTCTTATTAGATGACCCATCTACATGGACCAATCAGACATTTTCCCTTCTATAATCTGTTGGGGAACATTTTCTCTCTCAATGTTGGTGAATTATGTTATAAAGGAGGCCATCGCCTTCCCCTTAATTTCAACTCTCGGCTCGTGGTGAATGTCGAATTCTCCGATCTCGATTGATCATTTTATTAGTCATTCGGAGACCTCTGGCTTGTGAAGGACCTTCCTGAGCTGGAAGTCTGTCAGTACGACTATAGTGTGTGCTTGAAAGTATAGTCGTAGCTTCTTAGCCGATATGACCAATGCAAAGGCTAGCTTTTTTAATGTCAGATATCTAGACTCAGACCCTTAAACACTCTTCTTACATAGTAGACCGGTCATTGAACTCCCCCATCGTGTCGAATAAAGATCGAGTTAACCATTGTTGAGGTGAAGACACAATTCTTCTCCGGGCACCGATTTTTAGAGGAGTAGAACTTCTATTAAGTAGGTTTGCAAGTCGTGGAAGTCCTTCTCGCATTTTTTAGAGTTTGAAAGAATGTGATGAATTGGGCGGTTGCCCTTTTGACGAAACACTTTAGTGTCGTTACTTTCCTTATCAATGATTGTACTTCCTTCCCCGTTTTTGGGCTTCTCTATTCAGTATATTTCCTGAATCTTCTCTGTGTTTATTCCCATTCGTGTCACCATGAATCCCAAAAATTTCCCTAATGCAACTCCGGAGACACATTTTTCCTGGATTTAGCTTCGTCTTATACCGATCAAGGACTTTAAAGGTTTCTATTTAGTCACATGGGTATCCTCTTTCAAGTTCTTCACCATCATGTCATCCATGTATACCTCCATAGTTCTCCCAATATGGTCATCGAACATCCGATTGACCAGTCTCTGATTGGTGGACTCCGCGTTCTTTAAGCCGTAGGGCATTACTTTGTAGCAGTATGTTCCTCTTTTGGTTATAAATGAGGTGTTATCTTTATCTCCCTAATGCATTCGGATCTGATTGTATCTGGAGTAAGCGTCCATAAATAACAAGATTTCGTATTTCGCTATTGCATCCACTAGTGCATCAATTATATGTAAGGGGTAAGAATTCTTTGGATAAGCTTAGTTCAAGTCTGAGTAATCAACGCAGAGTCTCAAATTTCCATTTGGATTTCTTACCATGACCACATTTAACAACCACTAGTGCATCGATTATGTGTAAGGGGTGAGAATCCTTTGCCAACCTCGTCATGGGCGGCTTGATTCCTTTTAGAGGCAAAATCTCTATTTTCTACTTTACTAGTCGACTAGATAATTTTACCTTCAGTTGATGGCTCATCACAAAGGCGTCAATGCCCAGCACATCCTCGTGGATCCATACGAATGTCCTGTGGTATCTTCGTAAAAATTAGACTAGTTCTTCCCTCTTCTGACTGGTTAATAATTATCCCACATAAACTACCTTCTCCAGATGGTTGTCATACAATGAGATAGAGTTCAGATCTTCCACTGGGGATCCGATGGTAGGTTATCCCCTCGGGTTGAGACCATTGATGTTGAAAGTCTCTCTTTCTTTCTTTAAAGAGGAAAAGTAACAACTCGTTTCTCGTGATTGGCTTACTCGTGCTGTCCATGTCCCATTTGGCATTTGGACTCCAAAGGTGAGGAACTTAATCGACAGAACTACGTCAAGCCTGCTCAGGGTCGTGCGACCGATCAATACATTATAAGTTGATGGCGACCTCTCCAGTAAAAATTCTACCTACGGAGTGTTCGACTTTGTGAACTTCCTAATCTTCAAGGGGAGCTCAATATCTCCCTTTGGATACACAAGATCTCCAAATAATCCCAACAGCGGGTTGTTCACCGACTTCAACCATGCTCCTTCAAGTTTCATCTGCTCGTAACACTCCCAATAAATGATGTCAGCCGAACTCCCCATACCCACCAGCATCCTTTCGACTATTCGGTTGGAGATATCTAATGTGATCAAGAGAGGTTCGTCATGGAGAGTGACAACCTCTTGAGAGTCCTTCGATATGAAGGTGATATCCTTTTAATCCTCAGCTGACTTCAGTGTTTATACTTTATAAGTTCTCTCTTTTGTCTCTGGTATGCTCGATCGTGAATCCTCCTGAGATTATATGTATTCTTGTTGACCCGTCAACAACGGCTACCTCTCTCTGCTCCTCTCGTATCGACTCCTTTTTTTATTTTGATCGGCTTCTCCTCTGATCATTCTTTCTTTCGTAACCCCGTTTGTTTTTCTAAGGTGCACCACTCTATAAAAATTTTCTCAGATATCCTCTTTGTACCAACGCTTCAATATCGCTTTTCAAGTGGGACGGTCGTTCATGTCCTGACCATAATCTCTGTGAAACTGGCAATAAAGAATACATTTAGGTCTGGTTGGCCTACCCTTTGGCTTGTTTGGCTACATCAGCATCTTCGGGTCGGCCATGATGTTTAGTAGTCGCCCCATAATTGTATTCAGATGGGTAGACTGTTCCGTATAAGTTTTGTTTATCCGATGATCACTCCTCGGGGTGAACCTCTGCTTTTCGGGTCCATCCTTGTGCTTTCTTTCTCCCATATCTCTTGGCAAATGGTTGGTGTACTTATGGTTCGACTGACGGCTATTGATGGTGTCCTCTGCGTGTATATGCTTCTCTACCTTCTTCATAAGCTTCGTCATGTTGGTAGGCGAATTCTTTGACAGCGAGTAAATCGTATTGCTATTGTACATCCGCCGCAAAAAAGATGACACGGCTACCTTTTCGTCCGGATAATCTCTATGGAGGAGCTCACCGTTTGAAAATCTTCACATATATTCTGAGGTTTTCTTCTCTCGTTTAGAGTACGTTAAGGAGGTGATCGGTGGTCTTTTGGTGAAATGTCAGGTGAATAGTTCGGAGAGCTCCTTGAAGAATGTGATCAAGTGGGGTAGTTGGCGATTGAACCAGGTTCTTGCTGAACCCTTTAGCATTGTGGCAAACGCTCGACACCTAATTTCATTTGGGTTGGACAGAAAGTCCATGTGGGACACATAGTGGTCTATGTGGTCCTTCGGGTCCGTGGTTCCATCGAAAGAGTCCATTCTAGGGAGCTTGACTAGCATCGGGCAATCTACCTCTCGGTTGAAAGAGAACTTACGTTGGGCATACTCGGTGTTCACATTTGTCGTCGTCACCCGTTGGACGGTGGAGTGGGCATGGTGGAGGTGGTCGTGGCATGTCATTTTCCATGATTTGTTCGACAGATAGAACCTGATCCACCTGTTGCTCTGACACCTGCGACTGGGTGGGTGACAGATGGCTGAGGATCTCCGTTGGTTGTTCTTGTAAAGTTTGATGTTGTTCTCTTAATCCGACGATAGCTTGTGTCACCTGATTCTTATTCATGGCTTTGGAAACAATCTTTCACACATACGGCACGAGTTATTTTTAGGTGGGAATTTAAGGTTACACACATAACACAATGAATTTATAGTTGTAATGCAAATCAAGTGAAGAAAGTGAGTGAAAACACAAACTACAGATATACGTGGTTCGACCGGGCTTGGTCTACGTCCACGGGGTGAATGGGAAGGGGATTTCTTTGATTACTCTATGGGAATGGAAAGTTAGAGTGGCGTACAAAACTATTAAGCTTAACCCAACACCTCTCCTAATATATTTGAATTTGAATAAAAACATGTGTACATCTCGAACATCCCCATGCATCCTCACGCCGCTCGTCTTCCAATATTCTCGACCGTGTTTATAGGGAACGTGTTAGTCTTTTGGAACTACATGTTGACATAGCCTTAGATATATAAGTATGCGGACATTGCCAAACCTTTGGCCGAGCGAACTGGGTCGTTCGTCTATCATCCTAAGCATGCCGGCCTTAAGCATTCAAGATCGCCAATACCCGATGTTTCGTATGCAGATCATCCCATTATTTTTTTGCTCGGTGGTTATGATATTACCTACTCGCAATTATCCTACGTTGTTATTAAGCGTTCGGCTATCCGTTCGAGTGACACATTCTATCGCAATATTGTTTGTACGCTGATCGTTACTCCTATGTCTCGATCGAGGTCTTCCCAAAGATATCTTTCATTTGACTTCGGTATTCAATTTCGAACAGTTATGAAAATACCCCTCATCAGGAATGACTACCTAATGCACTTGTTCGTCAACAATATCCTCGAGGGTTAAAATGAACATAATAAGTAAGAGGTGTACAATGTCTTATTAAAATGCGTTAGTTGCACTTTTTCCTAAACTTTATACAATTTTTCACTTTGTCACCCAAACTTTTATTTTATGGACTTAACCCGTGAACTTATTAAAACACTTCATAATATACCATTACCCCGGTGTTGAATATTTGGAAGAAAAATTGATCACGTGATATTCACATAAGGGTATTTTTGTCCATTCCAAAATAAAGGGATATTTTAATTTTTTTATACTACATATTTTACAAAAAATAATTGAAAACTTTTAAACTCTCTCTCTCTCTCTCTCTCTCTCTCTCTCTCTCTGTATATATATATATATATATATATATATATATATATATATATATATATAGTCACGCTCTCCAATATACTTCACTCAACATACCTAGCAACATATTCATTTTTTAGGGTTAATTATACTAGGGCCCCCTATACTTTGGCTCTCCTTCCAGTGTTCACCACATAATTTCATTTTTTTTAATTTACACCCCTAACTATAAAAACGACTGTAGTTTAACCCCTGTCGTCCAATTCCGTTAACTTTTTACAAAACCCGTTAGTCATGTGCGTGGCACATGACATTAACCAATGGCATATTCGTCAAAACCTAATTGCTTTTTAAAACAATCTTTAAATAACAAAAAAAAATTAATTAAAAAAAAAAAAGATATTTTTTAAATATATAAAAAAACAAGGAATAAATTTTGAAAATACAAATATATATTGAAAAATTCTGAAAATGCCAAAAAATAATTTTAAAATGTAAAAAAAAACTTGAAAAAAATTCTGAAAATATGAATATATATTTAAAAATTCTAAAAATACCAAAAAAAAATTAAAAGATAAAAAACTTGGAATAAGTTCTGAAAATATGAATATATATTTAAAAATTCTCAAAATACCAAAAATATTTAAAAATATTAAAAAAAAACTTGGAATAAATTCTGAAAAATATGAATATATATTTAAAATTTTTGAAAATACCAAAAAATATACTGAAATATAAAAAACCTTGGAAAAATTTTTGAAAATGCCAAAAAATATTTTTAAAATATAAAAAACTACTTTGAATAAATTTTAAAAATATGAATATATATTTAAAAAATTTGAAAATACCAAAAAGCACTTAAATAATATTAAAAAAACGTTGGAATAAATTTTGAAAATATGAAATACAAAAAACGAATATATACTTAAAAATTTGAAAAGTCCCAAAAACACTAAAATACCAAAATATGTAAATATAAAAAATAGAATTTTTTTTTCCAAAGAAAAATAGAAATTGCTAATATTTATTGGAAAATATATTAAAATACCAAAATAAAAAAATGGTATCCGTAAATACAAATATATATATATATATTTGTGATTTCCAGAAAAAAGAAAAAAGCATATCCCATTATGAAAAATTATTTCCAGCAATAAAACCACTCCAACACACACACGCACACATATATACATACACACACACACACACACACATAGATTGATATATATAATTTTCAACAATATATATAATTTTCAGAAAATATATATAAATAATTTTTCCAGAAAAAAGAAAAAAAACAGTCGCTGCCACCCCCCCCCCCCCCTCCCACCAACACCCCTGCCCCTCAACAGATCTGGCCGTCCCCTCCCCTCACACCAACACCCCAACCCCTCAACCCCAGCGCCACCCAACTAGGGGTGACTTGGGTGACTTGGGTGGCCATAGGCCCGAGGCCTGCCAAGCCCGTCCAATAATAAAACAGGACTTGGATAAGGTGAATAGGCCCGCAAAGCGGGCTTTACAAAATTTGATTGGCCCGATTTTTTTCGGACGAGCTTGGGCATGAATTCTTAAGCCCGATGAGGCCCGGCCCGGCCTGAGAATTATATATATATATATATATATATATATATATATATATGTATGTGTGTGTGTGTGTGTGTGTGTGTGTGTGTATTAATTTATTATTAACGTTTAAGACTACAATAAATTGGGTAACTTTTATAAATATAAAAACATATACTAAGTCTTTTTATGTGGAGTGAGAAACTTTATATATAGACTTTGTAATATATAAAGTTTAAAACATGTTTTTAATTAAAAAAAATAGGTATTTGATTAAGAAAAAATATTTTTTTTTTTATTTAAAAAAAAACAATTAACGGGGTTGGCCAACGGGCCTGGGTAAAAAGATTTGCGGGCTTGAAATTATATAATAAGCCCCGAGTGAGTTTGGTATAGCTCATAATTTATAAACCCGGCCCGGCCCATGGCCACCCCTACGCCCAACCAGCTCCTACCCCCACCCACCACATCCCCTCCCCTCCTTCGCCCGCACCAGCCCCAGCCCCTCTCCAGATTTGTTCTCGTGCGTGTGTGTGTGTGTGTGTGTGTGTGAGAGAGAGAGAGAGAGAGAGATCGTGGAGATCTCGTGTGTGTGTGTGAGAGAGAGAGAGTTTAAGTCTTAAAGAAATATCGTTTGAAATTACAAAGTTACCCTCACTAAAACTACATGTGCAACTCACGTGACCTCCCTCCCGCCAAAAAAGAGACGGACGTCACATTTTTGGATCGATTGCACTGTCAGGGCTGTGTACTTGAAAAAATTGAAAGTATGTGGTGGAAAGGGGAAAGAGAGTCAAAGTATAGGGGGGCCTAGTGTAATTAACCCCATTTTATAAAATAGTAAAAAAATGTATTTTTTAACCAAACTCGGTATATATGATCGAGATAATAAGGAGATTGTCTACAAAAAAAATCATCAAAAAAACAATCTGGAAGTGGATGAGATGATAGAAAAAATTTGAACGGCCGAAAAATGCTCATATATACCCCACTTTTCATTTCACCCATTTTCGAGTGGAATTTTTTTATGATTATTTTTATAGATGATCTCCTCATTATGTAGATCATATATACCGAGTTTGGTTAAAAATACTTTTTTTTATTATTTTAAAAAAATTAGTATATTACTAGAAGGTATGTTGAAAACCCTGAAAACATAGATATATATAGACTCCAATACATGCCAAGTATATATACCTATTATTTTAAATAGTAAAGAAATTATGTTCTGGCGTCATTCTTTTATAAAACGTTTAAACATTTCAGGAAACCCATATTAAAAAATCATCTCAAAATAACTTTTTTTTCTATTTTAAAAATGACCGATTTTATTGAAATAGCAAAAAAAAATATTGAACTGATTTTTTATATGAACCATTGAAATGTTTAAATACCACAAAAACTCAAAAATATTTTTTTTATTATTTTAATAAAAGTGATTTTACACCAGCAATATTTATACTTGATATGCATGAGAACCTCTCTCTCTCTCTCTCTCTCTCTCTCTCTCTCTATATATATATATATATATATATATATATATATCATTTGGAAATTACAAAACTTTATTTGAAAATTCTAAGAATTACAAAAAAAATAATTTAATAAATTAGGAAATATGAAGAAATTCCTTTTGAAAAATACTAATATATGTTAAAAAAATGATTTCTAACAGGAAAATGGATTTAAAAAAGATATTTTCCACACAAAAAATGAAATCCAACAAAAAACAATTATTTTCCAACCAGAAAAAATAATGTCCAACAACAAAAAATAATTTCCATCCAAAAATAAATTAAATGAAGTGTTTTGATCCGTGTGTGTAGATTTTTATTGAAGAGAGAGTGAGGTTATTTTTATCTAAAAATATAAAAATACAATAATACCCTTTCAAAAAATTCAATGGATGCCAAGTGTCATTTTCCATCCAAAAAATTAATGATGTTAGCATTAGGATATCACTTAGACTCGTTTTGAAAGTTCAAGAGGTTAACACCTGAAAATGAAAGTACGCGTGGCAAAGTGAAATGGAGTAAAATTCAATAGGAAAAGTATAATTAACCTTATTAAAATAGTATAAAGACGATTATATAAATGTGGTCCACATTAATCGACATAAGTTACTAGCACAAATAAGTTAAAACTATACATTTTCTCATATTCAATACAAATTTACTAAAATAATGTGCTACAACCTTACTGATAATTTGTTCTCTCTCTAATGCGAAAATCAAAAAAGCAACTCTTGTAATCAATCAATCATACTACTACACGGAAAATGTAGAAAGCATTTGTGGTTTTCGTATGGCTGCTTCAGCATATATTAACAAGTGAATTTCAATTCATTATACTAAACCCGTGTTTAGTGTCAACCATATTTCCCCAATATCTTTCTACTCTTCAAAAAGAAAAATAAGAAATTTTTAATGAGCGACGGGCAACAGCCTAGACTTCAACATAAAAACGACCAGGAAACTTGAACATAATTTAATATTGAATGTTGAATTTAATTACAGTTTTACCATATATTTTTTTCAAGAAAGGTATTGATGTATGCATCCCAAAACTTTTCACACCACTGTACAAGAACTTATCCATTTAACCAAAACGTGTCTCCGTATTCACATTTTTTTAAAGATGATGCATTTCAAGGTGTAGAATTCATCGAGATCTCTTGTGGCAGAGATGGGATTGACTGGTCAATATGAGAAGGGATACGCAGCCGCTGCAATGGCTTTAAGGCCACCGTGAGTTGTGCAAACGAAGGCCGCAAGTTTGGATCACTGGAAACATACAGAGGACAAAGAAATTAATTTAGCTAGGGCAAACTTATCACCGGGGCAGAAAGTGACCTGAATTAATGTCTTTGTATACAATTGTAAATAGTGTACTAAATTACTATAAGCGTCAGTTTGGCAACCCAATTCCAAGAATTGGAATTGGAATTGGAAAGCCAAATTCAATTAGGTGGAATTAAAATTAGTCTTCTAATTCAATTTCCATGGCATGAAATTGTGTTGCCAAACGGGCCCTAAGTATGTATTTTGGACGAAAAGAAAAAGTTAGAAGGCTCTAATTCCAATAACTAAAATTACTTTTCACCCAAGGGTGCATTTGATTAAAAAATTTCCAAAGACTAAAAAACTTTTCCTTTTCATAAAAGTTGGAAAAACGGTGTAAAAATCATTCATCTCTGTGTTTGATATTGAAACGTGTCGAGTTCGAAGTTGGAAAAAGATTATAAAATAATCAATAGTTATGAAGAAATGGAAATGCAGTTGAAGAACAGAGAATGGCCTTGTGAGATGCTGTCTTACATTTTCTGTTTTTTCATTGAATTAAATTATTTCACACCCATAAAGAAATGAATTCTGTGGAAGGAGAAAAAAAGGAAAAAGTAATAGAGAATCTCACTAAATCACCCATCTCGCTTTCCACTCTTTTTCCAAAAACAAAGCCGCTAAGAGAATAATACTAAAACTAAACACGGGCGACCTTAAGAGATACGCTAGGTATTCACATTCAGTAACTTACGTTTGCCAACATTCCAAGATGATCCTTGCTACCAAGGGATCCACATCTTTGGGGATATCAAGGCGGCGATTTTGAAAGCCAACAGCACCCACTACTTGCATCGGATTCATCCCACTCCAAGGCAGTCTTAGGGTAGCAAGCTCCCACAATATCACCCCGAAGCTATATACATCACACCTGTACACATCATTTATCACATAAAAGGTAAGTGTAAAAATAGAATCAAAACCGAATAATAGGACACTGCCAGGTATGGAAAAGTACATGCGAACATTAAATATAACACACAAATTTATTGACAACATTAATAACACTAGTCTTATAGTACTAGATAAGACTTAAACGCCAGAGTAGAATTTGATACAATTTGCTATTTGCGCTAAAAAAAATAAGTCCATGTGCATTTACATTCTTAATTTTTTACATCCAAATGAATAATTGTTAGCATTTTTTCTTAATGGTGGAGACTCCATCTTAAATCAAGGGTCAAGGTTTTCTTCTTGGAAACTTCCAAATCAAGAGTTAGTCTTTCAAAAATTAATGTACCAATGTACTACCCTAATTTTTTTAATAATTATTTTAATCGGCGAGAACTAATAATTTCAAAAATGGTAACTACTCAGTTGATGTATTTATTTTATAAAAACTTTGGGCGTAGCCAAGTGGCAAGGCAACGGGTTTTCGTCCCGCTAATCGGAGGTTCGAATTCTTCCGTCCCAGAGCATATAAATTCTATCTTAATTTATCAGAATAAAGATTATATTGCTTTTTTAAACTTTTTAAACAAGGTTCTGTTTAAAGGACTAGGAGAGAATGTGATTCTTGTTTCTTTTCTTAATTTTAAAGATTCTTTTCTGAATCATTAAAAATAAGAAAACTGAACTGAATCGAGTTCAAATGACATGCTGATGTAATTGAATAGATTTGTGATTCAAGCGCTTTTGCTACTGAGAAAGCGAACGGTCAACGCGAAGATTCAAGACTTAGCCGAGTGTTAGCGAAGCTAGATTCTCATAATGAGGTGCTTCGAGTTAACGAAGCACTATAGTAGCGCCAAAGCCCTATGTGCTACAATGCTGAGCCAAAGACGCTCCGCCTTATCTATAGAAGTAGTCAACTGAGTTCTGAACGAATTGGCTCCTGGGTAACGACTCAATCTATAGATAGAAAGCCCTATGATGGAAAACTACCGCGTTAGGTTTGGAGAGAGTGGCATTTTGATTGTATAAACTTTTATTTCATGTGGATTCATTTACTAATGAATTTGTACTTTAGCAGAACTATAGTTCTTTTGATAAGTTATTGCTTTGGTTTATGTAAGTCTCTATTTATGTAAATAATGTGTTAAAAGAAATTCTCATGAAATCCACGTTCTAGAACATTGCTGTGCCTTGCTTTCCTTATTGCCCCTTATGTATATATGGTAGACTTGTTTGGATGAAATCTAATGTAAGCTGTGATAGTAGTTCGGGTGGAGATTAATAGAGTGGAGGGATAAGATTTTAAAGTCCTAACTAGATGTGGGTCTTGACCTTGCATTGCAGTCAAACTGTTACACGAGTGATCCTAGTGTTATATTCGTATGGGGTGAACCGAATCATATGGCAAAGTATTTAGTTGGAAAAATATAAGTGAGAAAAGTGATTATTCATCAGATGGATATATACAAGTTCAAACAATAATATACATTCAATAGCAGTTTTCATAATGGAAGGATTATATGCACTTCTTGATAATATATATATATATATATATATATATACACGTATACACACACACACACACACAAACTGAGGTAAGGGGTTTTACATAATAAGCTCCTAGATACCCCGGGAGTATTTTTTTTTGTTCTCTATTCTATTCGTACTCCTATTGAACGTGCCAAGATCACTATTGGAATTTCAAATTTTGTTTAGTTTCATCATATTAAATTTATTTTGTTTGTTAAATTGGCCAAGTGCCATGGAACTTATGGGTTTAAAGGGAGATGAGCACCCACCAAAAGTCAAACATTCCAATACCTGGAATAGCCCTGCAGTTGACTTGGTGAGGTGAGATGAGGCAAGTGATCCATGACCATGAGGTATTATTGAAAAAGAGCATGAGCTCTAATTGTTGTGAAAATCGTATTTTATTGTAAATTAAAATTATTTGCCTCGTTGTCTTTTGACTATCGTTATCATTTGGAGCACTTTATTCTTGTATAGTTCCCCTATTTTTTTTTGTGGCAAGAAATTAAGGATTGCAGACAATATTTTGGGGACGGAGAATCTTGGAAGTCTCTAAAGATGAAAATAATCATTTCGTACAAATAAGAATTATTCAAAATTTGGAGTTCTAACATTTTTATTGGTTTGTAGGAATTATGTAATTATTTAAAATAATGCTCCAATATAGGATGAAACGCATCGAAGCGTTAGTGAAAAATATTAGGTTGATTTTGATTTGGGAACCTCAATAACGTATTTAGACTGAAGTACAGGTTTTATTTTATAAGATGTAACCCATTTTCTGTCCAAGTTCTGTCAAAGTCAACTGTGAAATCAACGATAACACAAATTTTAATCACTAAAGGAGGCATTCCGCAACGAGACACCAATATTCATCACTAAAGGTGTTATCTGGCGGAAAAAAAAAATTGTCCAAAAATCTCGCCACATTTATTTCCAACCATCAACTTTAAGGGATTTGCGACGGTAAGTGGGCCGAGTCTAATAAAACTCAAAAGAGGTACGTAAATCTTAATACGTCAACTATCAAGATATACCAGCCAAAATAAACCTACAGGGAAGAAAAGCGATGTTCAAAATTAGCTTTTGAGGCCATAAACTCGAGGCCAATCCAGAAGTTTGCATGGTGAGGCTATAGCAACACGGGCAACTACATCTCAAACTTTCGAGACTACAGCAACAAAGTAATAGCGCCTCAAAGATGGCCAATGTCTATGCCTCATTTTACAGTTTTACTCTTGCAATATTATATATAGATTAAACAAACATCTTATATACTTACAACATATATACCAATCATAGTTGTCAAAATCGTACGATTCGCGATTCGAACCGTACGATTCGATTCGATTCTCACATAAAACGATTTGAATTAATTTGAGAATCGTATAGGGTTATAAAATTGGACTGAATCGGCGATTCACGATTCAAATCTTGCGATTCGGATCCGATTCACGATATTTTTTTTCGCGCGATTTTTTTACCTTATAACCACCATGTGTGTTTTAATAAAACAAATAAAAAAGAAGCAAACAACAAAGGATACCGTTAAGAAACGGAGTTTTAGAGAAAAATATGTTCTCTTGGCTCGGACTTTTCTTGTATATTCTCTTGGCTGAGTGTCTTCTATCTTTTGCTTTTTTTTTTGTTATAAAACCTTTGTATTTGTTATAAAATCTTTGAAGGTATATTTGTTTTGCTGTTTTAAATTAATATTGTTTTATAGTTAATCTTAGTATTTGTTTTATTGGTTTAAATTAATATGGTTTACTGTTTTAAATTAATATTGTTGTAATTTTGTTGGCTGTTTTAAATTAATATTGTTAATCTTAGTAGGTAGGCTGTTTAAAATTTTTGGAAGTATTTGTTTAACAGTTTTACTATTTTAAATTAATCTTAGTATTTATTTTATTGTTTTAAATTAATATGCAGGATGTTTTAAATTAATATTATTTTAAATTAATACGTAGGTTGTTTTTATGATATATTTTTGTTTTTTACATTTTTAAGCTTAAAATGAATGAGAACATATGCTGCTGTTAATTTTTGTGATATATTTTGGTATATTATCATGTGCTACGATTAGTTTTTTGTAATATTATGCTTAATTACCAATTCTATAGTGTTAAATCCCATTTACATATGCTTTACTACATTTTTGTCATTTGGTTCCGATTCAATTCGCGATTCAAGGGGTAAACGATTCACGATACGATTCGAGATTTGATAACTATGATACCAATTTTATTTTGATGATTGATTTGTTTCGACTGATGATAGGACATTAGGAGATGTTAAACTATTTAGGTCTTGTTGACTTTTTGGGATGATTCTGATGATACACTATTTTATTTTATTATTCATTAGTGTTTTTTTTTTTTTTTTTGTGTGTGTGAGGGGGGGATTTACTCCCAAAACAAGGCTATAGCCTGATCGTCCAGAGAAAACACTTCGGGGACGCATTTAGCTTTTTCAAACATACAGAAAAGGGCACAAAATAATAATTTCAATGGTATCCGACTGAAAGAATGCCAGTGGTGATGGATAAAATTCAAATATAACTTGGCATCAAAAGAGAGCGAAACAGAAGAAAAAAAGCAGACTGTGGAAGAGCATCAATTAGCTAATTAAGAAAGAACAGAACTGTCGCGGATACCACCATTTATAAACAGCACAATTCATATATAGACTTAAATATGGAAAAGCAAAACAGATTTTATGGTCATCATCATAAAATATACACACACACACACACACACATCCAGGAGCCTGTGCGGACCAACCGTACAGAACAATTTCTTTGAAATAGTAGAAATAATTTATTTTAACCAAACTTGGTGGAGATGACTTCCATAGTGAGCCGATCATCTACAAAAATAATCATCCAAAATTTCAATGGTAAAATGAAAAGATGATAAATGTGAGCACTTTCAGACATGAAAAGTTTTGATGCTGATATGACCCATTTCCGGGTTGAATTTTTTGATGATTTTTTTTGTAGAAGATCTTCAAATCTTGAAGAGTATCTACACCACGTTTTGTTGATGAATTTAATTTTTGGGTAAATTACACTAAACCCCCATATACTATCTTGGGGTTTCGGGTACCCTATAATTTTTTTACCCGACAACTCGCCCCCTTATAGTTTTGACCCATTCATTTAGCCCCCACACCCGTTAATGTTCGAACCCAATTATCAGGAAAAAAATGCACCCAGCCATTAATTTTTGCATAAACACCAAATTACCCTTTTACAGTTTAATTAATTCATATTATTAAGTTCAACAAAGTCATTAATTAATACGGGATTCAAATAACTTAACAATTAATTTACCACTATCACCATCTTCACCTCCTCCATCACCCACCACGGCCGAACATAACCAAAGAAAAAATGGAACAAAAATAATTTATAATTCCCACCACAAGCCACCACCAAAATCAAAAGGAAAAACCAATCAATTTACCAACGTATTTGAATTCAACCCCGAATCGGAAAATCAAACCCATACACCAACAAGCCCAACATCGCCGTCTGCATTCACACCACCACCCACCTTCATACCATCAAAGAACCAAAAACTCAAGAAACAAACCAATTTTCAAAATACAAAAAACCTAACATTAGATGGCACTAAATTTTAACAAATCGATTTGTCAAATGAAAACGGTGATGATGAGAGGGTCGGACAACGTGGGCGGTGTTGATGGAGGAAGATGGTGGCGAGGACAAGGGTACACGACGGTGGTAGTGGTGCCTATGAGTTGTATTAGTGGTGTTAATGGTCAGTGGTTTTGGTTTTGTGTGTGTGGGCACGTGCGCGCATGGGTGGGTGGGTGGGAGAGTAATTGGACGTGAAGGGGGAGGCGATGGGATTGTGAAAAACAGAAGAGGATCGGACAATATATCAAGGTTCTAAAAGGCGCGAGGCGTGGTCGAGGCATAGAGGTCAAGCCTCAAGCCTTAGGAGCCTAGGCGAAGCCTAGGCGTAAAAAGGCGTTTTTCCTTTTTTTATTATTTTAATTATTCCAAGGCTAGTAATATAATAAAATGGTACATAACTTGAATTTTGAAAATATATCCATATGTTTGGTAGCCATCTTTCTCATATTCATGCTCCATAACCATTATTTGTCAACTAAGCCTTTGTTTTTTAAAAAAAAAGTGTGCCTTAAGCCTTTTACCAAGAATAAGGCGTAATAAGGCGTAGGCGATGCGTTTCTCTCAAGCCTCAAGCCTAGGCGGGCCTAGGCGAAGCCTAGGCGGGCCTTTTAGAACAGAGCAATATATGTCGGATTTTTATTGATTTTTTTGGGAAATACAAACCCTAAAGTTTGGGGTGATTTTCAATTTTAGACCAAATGTTTCAAAAGTTGCAATATTAACCTTAAAAGTATTTAATTTCTGCAATTTCACACCTCCATTAGAGATTCGTTAAGTAACGTAACGGATTTGATGAATAGTTTCATGGGGTGTCAGTGACCCATAATTTGATGCCATCCGTCAAAAATGTACACACTTAAAACAACATATAAAAGACCCAGTTAACCACCACATGATTCAACCATCTCCATTCCCCTCTCTTACATCTTCAGCTCTCCATCTCTTTATCCGTTCGACCCTCTCCCCCCACCCACCAAGTCCTTCCGCGACACCACCGCCATCGACATCTTGGAGCGTTCCTCCCTCTCTCTCTATACATATGTGTGTGTATGTATACACAATTCCTGTATATATACACGAATCAATATATATATATATATATATATATATATATATATATATATATATATATATACACACACACGAACCAATGTATATACTCATCGATATGTGTTTATATACATGAACCAAATGTGCGTATATGTGTAAATGTACCCATATGTATCTCGGGGTATGTATGAGAAGTAAAAGGTTTTTAGCAGTATTATGAGGGTCATGTTTGGCTATCAAAAACAGAGGCGGGGGATTGTGTATTTGATGGTGTGTATATGTTTTTTATGTAGTTTCCAACAAGAATGAAATTGTGGGGGGGGGGGGGGGGGGGGGGGGAGGGGGTCTGGATGTGAAAAGAAGAGGGGGGGACTATTTATGATGCGTCCGGATATTTAATTAAAAAAATATAAATATTATTACTATTTCAATTATTTGGATATTAGATTATTTATTTAGATATCGTTTGGATATTTGTTAGGATTTATCTTTTAATTAGTTATCTAAGTTAATTAGGTTATTTAGTTCCCTTTTTAATTACGAGACTTGCTTCCCAAGTTTAAGATTATCTATAAATAAGGCACTTGTCCCTCTCTTGTAATCACATAATTATTATGGAAAATTTATTTATTAATGAAATTTGAGAGGAGATTTGCGAGAAAATATGGTTTGATTATTATTTTTTTCGTGTGCGTTCATGTGTGTCAATTCCGTTATAGTAATATGGAGAAGACAAAATTGTTTCAAGCACCGACAGAAATGGAAGGGCCCCTTTTTTCGAAGAGAAGAGGACGGAGAACGAACCCATACACCTTCGGAGTTAGCCGCACTCACGAATGATATAAATACTACTGTTACTTTAGCCTTACTCACGTCAATGGCATATTTCTATGCGGATCTTAGCAAAAAAGGATTAGGTTATTTCGGGAAATATATTCAACGAACTCCAATCCTTTACCCATTAACATCTTAGAAGATTTCACAAAGCTAAGATGAATGAATATTCCCCTCCTGATTTTCCACATAAGTGTGCATATCAAGGTCACGAGCTATGGCAAGGGTTCAAGACAACCTATCGTACGGCGTGTACTCGGCGACGGTCAATGCTCCAAAACTAGACACCACAATTGTGCCACCACCAACGGTGGTTGAATTTGATTTCCTAACCCAATTAAAAAAATTGGGTGAACATATAAAGGTTTTGAAGGAAGAGCGGCGGCGAGAAGCCATCTGACAGGTACACCGGTTCAAGACGATGGGTTTTCAGTTGCCAACGAAAGCCGGTGAAGATTGGAAGATCACCGACCATCGTCGAGCAACGCCATGACGACATGAGTAATACGGATATGGGCGAGGGAGCCCAAGAGGAGGGAGCTGGGCATTCATTTTTGGAGTTGGGGCTTTTAAATGAAGAGTGAAGATTGCCCATGAGGTCTTTATTTGCCGTTGGCCCAATTTTAAATGACTACCCACCTGGGTTGGAGGTTAATGGCCCAAGAATTGATTTTTTTGGTGTGAAAAAATTTGGGAAACCACAAAATTTAAAATTTTGAAAAATAATTTATTAGCACCTCGAAAAATTGAAGAAAAATATTTTGGGTGTTGAATTAAAATTTACTCCAAATATTTATTTAATTGGCACGGGCGGCAACAAATTAATGTATAAGGCCTAAAGATTCATAATATCGTGATATGGACTTGGATGTGTACAATTCAAGGCTTTAGCGCTCAGGTCGAGCTTGTCAAAGAAGGGGGGAGTGATGCATCCGGATATTTAATAAAAAAACATAAATATAATTATTTTAGCTATTCAGATATTAAATTATTTATTTAGATATTTATTAGTATTTATCTTTTAATTAGTTATCTATTTTAATTAGGTTATTTAGTTCCCTTTTTAATTAAGAGACTTGCTCCCCCTAGTTTAGAATTATCTATAAATAAGGATCTTGGCCCTCTCTTGTAATCAGAATTATTATGGAGAACTTATTTATAAGTGAAATTTGAGAAAGGAGATTTGAGAGAAAATACGATTTGATTATTATTTTTGCTCGTGTGTTCATGTGTATGTCAATTCCCCTGCATTTCACGTAAGTTTATGTTTGAGTGTTTCTATTTGTGAGAACACATGTATGGGAAGAGAGGTGGGAGGTATTCGTCCGTGAAATTGGTGGTGGTGGTGTGGTGGTGGCGCTGTAGGCCAATGTTTTAAAAATCACTCGAGGCGTAGGCCTCGAGGCGAATCACTAAAAAAAGGCCTTGAGGCTTACGCCTCGATGCGCCTCTCATTTTTTGCCGAGGCGCAAAAAAAAAATTATTCTTCTTCCATCACAAACTCTGTTTTTTTTATTATTTTAATATATGTCGACAATTGGTATATATATATACATACTTTGCAGAAAGTGCAACAATTAATTATATTAATTTTATTATACAACACACGCACACAGTGCAATAATTAATTATATTTATTTTATTATACACATACTAATCAACTAATTATATATACATACAAATGATCTCTGTTTTTTTTTTTTCAAATTCACTGTTGTTTTAAAGATTAAAGAGCTCTTCGTTTTTTTAAAATTGCACTTCACTTATACTATTTACTATTTTAACTTGAAAGAAATTTTTGAAAAATAACCAATATGTCATATTTTAAAATAAGCAATATGTGAATGAAACTTAAAAAAATGATTGTCATTTTGATTTTGCATTGATTAATTTATTGTCATATTATAAAATTAATAATATGTAAATGAAAAAAAATTGATTTTGCATTGATTGATTGATTGTCATATTGTAAAATAATCAATATGTTAAAATTGATGTTATCAAGTTATTTATGAAAAAAAAGTCAACTCGGGGGAACAAAAAATTGTTAACCGATGTGAGAAAGTCCTCAAAGACGTAGTTTTTTTGCAGTCTTATTTTATATTTCTTTGTTATTTTATTTTTTATGGTTTTATTAGTATTTTTTAATTTTTTTTTTTTTTTAGGGGGGGGGGGGGGGGGGGGTCTTACGGCTCGCCTCACGCCTTTTTAAGCATTGTTGTAGTCGACATGAAATGTAATGATATTGGGTGGTGGTGGGTAGACGAGAGGATTTGTGTGTGTGTGTGTGTGTGTGTTGTGAGGGAGGAAGTGGTAAGCAATGTTTAAAAAGGCACGAGGCGAGGCGTTTTGGCTCCGGTGAGGCGAGGCGTAAAACTCACACAAGAAAATAGCAAAATACTAACAAAACCATAAAAAATAAAGTAAACAAAGAAATATAATATAAAACTGGAAAAAAAAAAATCTTTGAGGACTCTCACATAGTGTAACAAATATTTTTGGTACCCCGAGATGATTTTTTTTTTAAATAATTTGTTAAAAACAAGATTTGACATATTGGTTATTTTACAATATGACAATAAATTAATCAATGAAAATCAAATTAACAATCATTTTTTAGTTTCATTCAGCTATTGGTTGTTTTATAATATGACACATTGGTTATTTTTTAAAATCTCTCATAAGTTACAATAGTAAATATTATAAGTTGAGTGCAATTTCAAAACAAAAAAAGGAAAAAAGAATAAGAGTTAATAGATTAAAATAACAATTTTTTAAATTAAATTGCAACTTAAGAAAAATGAAGAAGTAAACATTTTAAAAAACAGTGAATTTGAAAAGAAAAAAAAAATCAGATCATTTATACTTTTTAAAAAAATAGAGTATGTAATATAGTAGAATTATAACAAAATTGTTTCAGTATCTTCAAAGTATGTATTTATATACAAATTTTCAACATATATTAACATAACAAAAAAAAACAGAGTTCAGAAGAACAGCAGTTCTTTTTTGCGCACGTCGGGGCATGAGGCGTGAGGTGTAGCATTCAGCCCCGAGGGTTAAGCCTCGAGACAATTTTTTAGTGATTCGCCTCGAGTGATTTTTAAAACATCGGAGATAAGTGATGATATATATGTGTGTTTGTGCGTGTTAATTTTTTTTTCCTTTGTTTGTTGTTGGGTCAAGTGTATATTTTTTGACACGTGGCAACAAATCAATGGGTCACTTGCCACGTAGATACTCCATGAGGTTCCTAGTTAGCATATCCGTTAAGTTACTTGATGGAACATTAACAGAGGTGTAAAATTGCACAAACTAAATCCTTTATCGTTAACATTGCAACTTTTGAAACATCGGGTCTAAAAATAAAAATCACCCCAAGCTTCAGGGTTAATTTTGCAATTTTCCCTTAATTTTTTTTATTCTTTTGTGTTTGGGTTTTGTTGTCTTTTAATGTGTGCTTGGCTTTTAATATTTTTAAAGTTAGTTTGTACTCTATTGGAACAAGGTTGGTTTTAAGATGATTTTTAAAACTGTAAGGGTATTATGGTCTTTTCCGACAACAATGATTGTTTTGTCAACAACTTTTGGCCACTTTGCAATGGGTCAATAGTATTAATGTAATTTACACTTAATTTTTTAATAGTTTAAAAAATTGGTCCGCATAATATGGTCCGCTCGACTGTACATAATACACACATCACAATAACAGAAACAACGTTGAGTAACAACTTACTTCTCATTTGAATTTTCATTGCGTAGAACTTCTGGAGCCATCCACTCAGGCTTAAGTTATCAAAAGAGAACTTGATAAGAAAGATATGACGAAAAGCATGGAAGGAAAAAAGAGGCTGGAGTATTTTGAAATGTCATATAGGAACATAAAACTAAATCCTTAAATACAAAATTAAGATTATCACCGTTCCAGCTGTTGATTTTGACGACAAAAATGTGCTATGCTTCAAACGTGACAACCCAAAATCAGATACCTGCACCATTAAAAACGAGAGCTGTGATATACAATCAAATTGATATAAATAACCTATTCCAAAACTTTATTTCAGTACTATTCTGTTACAAGTTTATTTAGAATTTTGTTGTTGAATACTTCTAGGCTGATAAGGTTTGGGGACAATGTGACATGGCACAGGTGCATTAGTCGATCAAACAAATCTTTATCCCCGTGAGAACCCCACATGCTGCCTCATGCATTACCACGTGTCAAAATGTGCCAGTGTGGAATTACTACTTTCTATTTTAAGTACTTCACATGTTTGAAAAGGAAACCTAACTAGGTATCAAGTGCAGAGTGAGCTCAGCTCAATAATTAACTCCTGCCATGAGTATTGAAAATTATAATTGAGGCTGGATTTCTAATTTTGTGTTGTTTTCCATTTCTGTTTTTTATTATTGAGAGAGGATGGGGCCGGTTAGGCACAGAGAAGTTTTTTTAGGAGTTTTAATAGGTATGGGATTACCTTTGGGTAATGTCTTTAATATCTCTATTATTCCTTTTCTTAGATTTAGGACTCGAAGAATAGCTTATTTAGAGGACGGTTGTAATCTCTTTCGATCACTTTTGAATTGAATAATATTGAGAATGTCCGATATTTTCACAAAAACTTTAGATGCACTTAGA
Organism: Sambucus nigra; assembly: GCA_949130495.1. Classification (NCBI taxonomy): domain Eukaryota; kingdom Viridiplantae; phylum Streptophyta; class Magnoliopsida; order Dipsacales; family Adoxaceae; genus Sambucus; species Sambucus nigra. The sequence goes on along the minus strand of OX422223.1, from coordinate 260,339,662 downwards.
TTCTCGCTGTGTTTCATATCATATTCAGGAATCTTATGTCTTAACTAGCCAAGATCGAGTTCCAAACTCAGATTATTCATGACACCACAAGCAACAAAACATATAAATAAATAAAAGAAGAAAAGAAATAAGAAACCATACCTTGACATTCCAATTTTTATCAACAAGCAGATTTGGTGACTTCAAATCACGGTGAACAATTGTCGGCATGCTGGTATGCAAACAATTCATACCCTTTGCCTACGAAATGAGGACTTTAGAAAAGGATATGTATAAGAAAGAAGTAATTTTGCAGTGAAAGAACAATTTTGGATTTCTAATCTCTTACCACATCAAGAGCCATTTTGATTCTACGCTTCTCATCAATATGAGAATGGGGACGATGAATTAGCCGATATAAGCTTCCTCTGGACAAGGAAAAAGGTGTCACCAATCAGAAAAAAGAGAAAACTATAAATGCAAATATATGAGTAGCCAGTGGCGAGCCAACATAAGACCCCCACCACCCCACCCCACCCCACACACACACATCTTACAAATTTAACCAGTAGCTTTTGGTTCCAAATCTCTTTCTTTACCTCCACAAAAGTACAAGAAAGAGTAATAAAGTTTATCGACAAGATCACGTCAAGGTAACCAACTTTCATTGTAAAAATCATGTTTGACACGTCGCTAAAATTTAATGATGCCTACGTCATCTGAGGCCTATTTCAACATAAGAGAAGATTCATTGAGGAAGAGAGAAAATCAAAGGTTTCATCACACCAATAACCGGCTACAAATCAATATAAATATTTATACAAGAACTATCTAACTTCCATAACAAACATGCTAACTTACTGACCATAACAGAATGCCTACGAAACTTGCCAGGCCCCGCAGCTGTTAACTTCTAAAACACCAAGGCTCTGACATTTATCAGAACTGTCATCATTTTAACTCTATTTGAGCTGAAGCAGTCGCAGTGGTAACTTAATTTAAATAACCTTCCTTTATTCCTACAATTAGCAGACGGGCACGCTATTGATTAAAGCTCTCTTTTTACTTAAATACCAATTGGACTGAGGAGGAGAAGAATCTCACATAACATCCAGTAAATTGATAACATTTACTGATGTAATCTAGGGTGCGGAAGCATAAAAATAAAGAAGTTATCTACACAACAACAAGAACAACAACAACTTGGAAAATGGGAGAATTCCTTTTATTTCTCTCTCTAAGCTTTCATTCTCCAAATGGCAAAAGTAATACAATGAGCAGCTCAATAGCTATTCATACTAAAAGGGTACAAAAGGGAAAAATAGAATAAATGCTAAAATAGACGACTATATCCCTATGCTCTGGCACCATTCTCCCCCCTTGAGAGAGGAATCCATATATGCAGAGTACTCGCAAAAGAAATCGGGATCAACATGCTACAAGGTAGCCTCAGTAATCCAAGAGTCCTCCCTCTCAGGACGTCCAACCCAACGGACCAAATAGCGTGTGTAGTCGCCCGCTGCAATAGAGACAAATGCGGAATCAAGTATACCCTCAATACGATCAACACGGGAACGGGCTGGCTGGGTCGAGGATGAGGGAAGAGGAATAGGAGGGGAATGGGTGCCTCGGAAAGGAGAAAGGTCCACCACATTAAATGTGCGGTGCATGCGAAACTCCGGAGGAAGGTCAACCTCATAGGCATTCATCCCACAAGCTCGAATAATAGGAAAATGGCCAAAACGTCTCATAAGAAGCTTGTTGTCTTTGTCGACACGTCGTGCTTTCTGGAGGTACCCTATAACTAAATCACCGAGCTGGAAAGAAACAAAACGGCGATGCGCATCAGTCCCCTCTTTATAAGAGGCCTGGATGGTCTATAGACGAGTACGGACGTCGGCCTGGATGGATGTCAAGTGGGCCGCAAACTCCTCTGTGGAGGGGCACGTAGGAACTGTCGTTAGTAGCTCAACGAGATCAATGGGCATAATTGGGGACTGACCCAACACTATGTGGAAGGGGGAGAAACCTGTAGAACGGTTGACTGCATTATTGAAAGCAAACTCGGCTTCTTCAATCACGATATCCCACCTACGAGGGTGCTCGGAAGTATAACAACGCAAAAGGTCTTCCACACTTATATTGACCATCTTTGTCTGTGGATGAAAGGCAATCGAAAATTGAAGCTCTGTCCGTAATAAGAGCCATAAGGTCCGCTAGAAATCTCTTGTAAATCGTACATCTCGATCAGATATGATGCTGCGGGGAACGCCATGTAAGCGAACAATCTCTCATAAGTACAAGGACGCGACCTAAGAAGCATCTATCGTACGAGAACACGGAATGAAATGAGACATCTTGGAGAATCGATCGACAACTACGATGATATAATCATGTCCACTGAAGTACAGGGGAGGCCCACAATGAAATCCATCGAAGCATCTTGCCATGGACGCTCGGGTATCAGAAGTGAAGTGTACAACCCTGCATTGGAATGTTGCCCCTTGACCGTCTGACAGGTATAACAACGCCTGATGAAGGCATTAGTATCCCGCCTCATCGTTGGCCAAAAGAAAAGGCCTCGCAACAACGCATGGGTGCGTGCCTGCCCCAACTGGCCTGCTAAGCCACCCTCGTGAACCTCATAAATAATTTTCTCCCGCAAAGAGGAAGAAGGTATACACAAAACGGTCCCACGATGTAAAAAGCCATCATGTAATAGGTACTCACCCGATGCCCCATTGCCCTGCTGGCATGCGGTATAAATGGGTCCCAAATCCACATCGTTCGGGTAGAGGTCTCGAATCTCATCAAATCCAAAAACCTATCTCCTCAAGGTCACCAAAGCATGAGCTCGTCCGCTAAGTGCATCCGCTACTAGATTTTCTTTACCGAGCTTGTACAAGAGTTGGAAAGTGTACCGCTGAAGATATGCAATCCACTTGACGTGGTCGCTGGCTATGAAGGAATCAGAAAGCCTCATATTTGATCACAAACTCCTTATGTAAGAGCTAAGGTGACCAAAACTTCACGGCCATCACGACTGCATAGAACTCCAAGTCATATGTAGCATAGTGTAAGGCCGCTCCAGTTAACTTCTGACTAAAAAAGACAATGAGCTTCCCATTCTGGCTCAAGACGACCCCCAACCCAAATTGCAAGCATCACAAGACAAACCTAAACAACTTATCAAAGTCCGGCAAGTAGAGGATAGGAGCAGTCATCATCAACTCCTTGATGCGGTTGAAGTCCCGCTCGGCCTCCTCAATCCATCTGAATTTGTCACTCGAAGAAGTGCTCATTAAGTCCATGATCGGGGCATGACGGTGTTGAATCCTACTATGAACCGTTGATAAAGCCCAACAAACCCATGAAAGCTATGAATCTGAATCACCGAAGTAGGGGTGGGTCAATCCACTATCGCCTGAATTGTGGCGTCATCCACCCTGACGCCATCATCTGATATTACATAACCCAAAAAAGTCACTGATGAAACACTGAAAGCACACTTTTTCAACACGAGGAAAAAGCGTTTGGCTCATAAAACCTCCAAAACATAGGTCACATGCCCAAGATGCTCCTCCTCGGACCGACTATAAATCAAAATATCATCAAAGTAAAACACCACAAACTTGCCCAGGAAAAGACGCAAAATCTATGTAATCACTCTCATAAATGTAGATGGAGCGTTGGAGAGACCAAAAGGCATCACCGTCCACTCATAAAACCCATCTTTGGTCTTAAATGTCGTTTTCCACTCATCCCCCGACCTCATACGTATCTGGTAATAGCCACTCTTCAAGTCTAGTTTTGAAAAATTCGTCGCCCCGTGGAGCTGATCCAATATATCCTCAAGCCTAGGAATTGGGAATCTATATTTTACCGTGATTTTGTTAATGGCACGACTATCCACACATATACGCCAACTCCCATCCTTCTTGGGAGCTAACAACGCCAGCACTACACAAGGAGACATACTCCCTAATATACCCCTTGTCACACAACTCGGTGACTTGTCGCTGCTGAGCGTGCTCCGTAGGCGACATGCGATAATAGGGGAGATTGGGGAGCTGCACCTCATGACTAAAATCAATGGCATGTTGTATATCCCGAAGAAGGGGAAGATCATCCGGATCAGAGATATATGGGAGATTCATATAGTAATTCAGCAAAATAAGAAGTGATAAAGTTACACAAAAGGTTTGAAAAAATTAATAAATTCATTTCCCAAATTCTTGAATTTTAACTAAATAAAGATCTTATCTCCGCCCTTCTATCTTTCTATGGCTATCCTTCTATGGAGAAAAACTTTTTTTCTTATCTTTTTTTTTGGTAAAAAAATCCAACAAACTCTGAACACACAGTGTAACAGGTGCCTCAGGAGTGGTGTTGGGGCTAATAAGGGCATAACACAATCCAGTCTCTGAGGCCTTAGTGGCTAACTCCTCATGTGAAACTACAAGGGCGATCGAGACATCGGGAATGGGTGCATGGGGTGGAGAAGAAAGTCCCTCCCCTCGGGTGTAAATGAACAAGTGTTGGCCCGACCATCATGTATGCTACGATGATCAAATTGCCACGACCTCCCCAAAAGAAGATGGCATACTCACAATAGTCTCTGATGGAAAAAGTCACTCGACACTGTCGGCTAGGAGCTAGGGTGACTTCGTTTTCCAACCACCCAATACGACACGGAGTAGACAATGATTCGGTGGGAAGGTTGAGCTTGTCTACCATCACTTGCGCAACCAAATTATCACTAACCCCTCCATCAATAATCACTGTATATAGCCTCCCTTTTGAGGTGCACCGAGTAAAAAATATGCTTGATCGGATCCAATTGTCGTCACTAGGTCGGGATGCGTGTGGATTTACGGGCGTGGTTACCATCACGGTGTGCATATAAGATGTAGAAATTCCCACACGTTGCGCTTGTTCATGGAAAAATGATTCTCGTCGTTGACAAATAGATTGAGCGGAGGCTGGCGGTACATGGGGTGGAATAGGAAGGATTCCGAGGGATGGACATCCTAGGGAGGTTGATCATTTGGTTCTTGGGTGTTCAGTTTAGGATTTATAAGGTTACGATAGGAAATTGGAGTGGAATCGGGTGTTTCAAAGGGCCGAGATGCACTGTTGGGTTGGTCCGACGGTGGAGAGGGGTTAAGCGGGGTCGTTCGGAGGTTCAGTTGGGCCGATTGGCTACCATAGGTTGTTCCGATTGGTTTTTTGGGGGTTTCGATCGGCAGCCATAAGGGTTGTCCAACCTTCGGCTTTGTAAACTGGGTCGGAGATTGATCTCGGATGAGGCGGTTTGGGTATTTGGGTGATGTGGTCTTGAATCGGGTAGGGTTTGGATAGATTTGAAAGGAGTATCAAGGAATTGAGGTGGTGGGATATTAGGGTTTCTTGAATTTTGGGTTTCTAGGGTTAGGGTTTCTTGGAAAATTTTAGGAATGTTTCGTGTTTCATTCGGATGAATCCAATCTGAGTCCCAATCTTCGATGATCATCTCTTAACCCAGGACAAGAACAAAAGATGCTCCGATTGGTAATGTACTCAGGGTGTGGAAAAGTAAAAAAAAAAAAGTTATCTACACAACAATAATAACTTGGAAAATGGGAGAAGTTTTTTTATTTCTCTCTCTAAGCTTTCAATCTCAAAATGACAAAAGTAATACAATGAGGGGATCAATAGCTATTTATACTAAAAGGGTACAAAAGGAAAAGATAAGAATAAATGCTAAAAAAGGCGACTATTTCCCTATGCTCCTGCATCATCTACCCACCCAGACACCCACCTACAAATTGAACGAAGCACATCCCCAAAACAATAAGGCACATACAAATTGATGTGTATGTTCTAAACCATGCCGACATTGCCATCACCACCAACCTCCCCCACCGGTTGTTGCCGCCACCAACTCAAACTCAGAACCCGATATCAAAAACGAAGCCCTAAATCAAATTCCTAAACCAAAGGGGAAACCTAGATCAAAACCCATAAATCGAAACATGACCTCAATCTCCGCTTGTTTGAAGCAAAAATCCTTTTTACAAATTTGAAGGTTAATATTCGTAATTATTTTGAAACATTATATCAATCTTTTACTTCATGTCAAATGGGCGAAGCTTTTCACTTCTTCATTTCTTTTCTATTATACAGCACACTGAGCCCTAACCTCCGATCGACCTCCTCTCTCTCCACACCAGCTCTGGTTAACGACTCCTCTCTCTCTCTCTCTCTCTACTCCTCCAGGTAAGTTCGTTTTACTTTTTAACTTCAGAAATTTCAAGTATTCCTTTGATATCAATGATCCTTTAAGTTAATTGCTTAAAATTAATTTGGTGCTGCCAATATTGATTTGATATAATTGATATTTCTAGGATATTATTATTAATACTGATTTGATATTTTCTATTTATTATTTCAGCAGTGACGAATAATATGTTATGTTGAAGAATTTAAAAAAGCAAGAACACAGTTATAATTCAAGTAATCTTTCTGCTCTGCCTCCACGCTACGTAGAGGTCATTTAATGAGTACCCGGTTGATCCTGTGTTAAGGAAAATCATTCATGGATACAATGGTAAAATGAAAGATATGATTCGGCGTTTTAACATGTGAAAAGGTATCTTTTCCAATTGGATCACTGTGACCAAGGTAGGGGTGATTCTTTTGTTGGTGAGGGATTTAAAATTGAAGAGAGAGTTAATGTGCATGTTGGAGTCGCCTTATACTAGTTATTCACAACAAATGTTTGAGGGCTTGACAAGATCAAATGAAGCAAAAGCTACACATAAAAGTTTCTTTGTCTTATCAATCTAATCAAACTTGAACTGCCTATCGTGTTCATTTGACTGCATTAATTTAATGCACTAAATTCCTTTTGCACCAAGGAATGGCTTTGTGTGGTCAAGATGAAAATGAGGGATCATTAAATCCGGGGAGCTTTCTCCAGCTCTTACGAGTTCTAGCCAACCACAATGAGGAGGTCTAGAATTGCATCGAAGAATGCTCCTTAAAAACTCAAGCTAGCATCACCCAAAATTCTATTAGATACAGGTAATTATTAGATACATTGCTAATGTAACTACAAATGCTATCATTAGCAAATGTGGTGATGGATTATCCTCTATATTAGCTAATGAGGATCGTGACATCCGGCGAAAGAACAAATAGTCATTTTTTCACGTTTTATGGATTCAAGAGGATATGTTGTTGAGCGCTTTCTTGCATTGTAAGCGAACAGGGTTATAACAAAGGAGAAATAGTAGCCTAAAAAGTTGATTATGATGTAGCTGTTGAGAAAAATCATGCGAAGATTGCAATGCTGTCAAATATTTGGAGCTTCATGCCAGCGGAGAGACATGCTTCGTGAGAAACAATTTGAGAAAGTTACCCTGCGGTACAGTTCCAAGTTTGATTTCTTTGTTATTGTCATTGGTTGATGATGTTTTAATTGTTAAAGAAGGCGGAAGAAATCCAAAACAAAGATGTCTGGACAACTATAGGGACATGCGCAATATTTTGAATAGCCTTTCAATTACATTTGGTGAAAAGTATCTTGGGACTTGCAACGATTTGTCACAAGCACTACAAAGAAAAGATGACGAGTTCGTAAATTCTACGACTCTTGTGATAATGACCAAATAACAAATGCAAAACATGAGAGATGATGGATGAAAACATTGTTGAATGAGGATTCTTTATTTTGTATTAAGTATAAATAGATGGAACACGTGGATGATTTGTTTGCATTCAAAGAAGGTCACGTCGGAATGTTGAAGGAAAGACCATCTTCATCAATATCATGTTCGATTGTTCAACAAATTGATAGATATGAAAGTTAGTAATCGTTTAATAGATAAACACAGAGTTGTTTATAGCGTGTTTTGATCCACGCGATTCAATTTCAACATATGATAAAAAAGAATATTGCTTCAACTTTCTGAATTTTACTCGTCCGAGTATTCTCCATTGAGTTAATGCATCTTGAGCGACAAGTTAATAACTATATTTTGAATGTGTGCTCCGACGGCCAATTTAATGAAGTTGTGGGGATTATTAGGCTTGCTAAAATATTGTTTAGTTAAGAAGCATCATTTATATCCATAAGTACGTTTACTTGTGAAAGTGGACATTGGAAAATCCTATTTATAAAAACTTTAAGGCGACGGGTCATTTGAACGACTCAGCATGTCGTTCAAACCAGACACTTTGTCGTTTGAACGGCTTCTTCGCGCGAGAGAAAACCCTTTTTAATTTTTTATTTCTGAAAATTCGTTTTTGAGTCTTGGAAAAATTATTTTAACTGTTGCAATAGCGATTTCTCTACGTAATTGATTGTGGGGTGAGAATATGAATGATTGTTTGGTGTCAATGTGTCATTGAAGGAGATATTTTATATGTCATTAGCAATGAAGATATCATTCAATTTTTAGCAAAATATGAAGTCGTGGAGATTGTAATTGTATAAATATCATGTTATTTTGATGGTTGTGGTGTAACAAGTCAACTATTACTATATGGCATTTTTTTACTACAAATATCTTCAATACTAGCTAATTTATTTTTTCGCGTAAGCTCCCGCACCCATGAGATTCTGTCTGCCATTATTTCTCGCACAAACTATCCATGCCTTAACTCCATCTTCAAAGAACCAACAGACTACACGTCTAACTCCAAGCTTTTTCTGATGTGAAGGAGAAGACGCACTATTTTGTCTTTTTAGTCATTAGTGGCATTTTTGTTATTTTCCTTATTTTGATCTATTTTCTTTTAGTTGTTGTTGCTTGGTATTATAGGTGGAAGTATTACAGGTTAATAAGGGCATAATTGTAATTAGGAACATTTCTTGTAGCCCAAGTTAGAACCTTCTACTTCCCCCTATAAATACCCCGCTTGTAGCCTCATTTGGAGCATTCTATCATTTGAGATTTTAAGAGAGAAAACTGAGACGAGAGTTTTCTTCTTCTCACTTCCCAGTTGACGCTCATTTACGTCAATTGGTATCAGAGCCTCGTTGGCTCCACCCGTTGCCATTGTTGTAAAACACAAAAAAAAAAATCGTAGACGACGGCCAATGGGTCCTAAGAAGAGGTTTGCACATCGTGCAATCACGCATCGATCAGTTTGAGCAGGTCTTGAACCGCATTGTGGCCCGAATCAACGCTCTCGACGCACGCCTTCCACCATTGGACACATCCACGAGCCGCTTGCACTTCGCCCCCACTCAAAACCCTAATCCCCACACCTCCAATTCCGCTCATTCCACCCCTCTACCACAAAAAAAAAAGCTCCGTGAAGTTCAATCCCCATCTCCACTAATCCTGTGGTGGCCGGAGACGAGATAGGTGGTGGAATCCTCACCGGAAAACAGTCTGAGGCCCCAGACAGTGGTGGGAGCTTCCCATGCCTACCGGTTGCCCCACAAACATTCCCGTCCCTTGTCAAAATCACCCGACAGTGGTCGGAATCCACCGGAACCACTTGGAACTCATCGGAAATCCCGCGAACAGCCCCAACAGGGATGGACCGTCCCTCCTTGTGTCGCCCTTGGGTCGCGGAAGCACCTCCCCCCTCCCGAGGGGCGCGGATCCTTCTCCTCCTCCCCCGATCAACTCCGCCCAAGTCTTGAACCCTAATTTCCCCCAAAATCCACCTATATTATCCCCCCTCCAAGATCCAAGACAATCCACTTCTAGGGTTTCACCCGTCATTTTACAATCCAATCACCAACTTGTAAACCCTAGCCTCCAACCATACAAAAATCCCTCCACCACCACCCGATCCAAATTTACGTAATCATCAACCACCATCTCCCCACCTACCACCACCCCGAATCCTCCTCCCCACCACCTTACCTCCACAAACCCTAAATCCCACCCCTATTGCTTCCCACTACGACTCATACCTCCTTCGTTTCTACATACCCCCGCCATCACCCCCAGAGGCATCACGAACCCTACCACCCCCATTCTTTTCCAGCCATTCCCCCCCAGCCCTACCCACGTACATTAACCCCCCCATCAACCCCATACTACTTTCACCACGCTTCCACCCCCACCTCTACTTCATACCTCCGTACCTCCACCTCGAAACTGGGGTTCATGTTCCTCATCCTCGGTGAGTGTGGGAACCCGTTTTGCGTACTCTGCTCATATTGATATTTTTTAGCGAGTCCAGAGTTGGCTAGGTCACCCTCAGCAGGATGGACCCCTTCCCCTCGGCCCCAATCAATTCCAGATTTTGAGCCCCCTCCCCCGATAGAGTGGCGCACTGACATATCACCTTTTGACTCTTTGAGCCCAAAGGTCACCCTATTCATGCCTATTTTTGAGCGACACTGCTTCTTATGCTATCAGAATGCTATGAGGATACTTGATAGATCAATGCCTGCAATGACAGTTAGTAATTGCGGCTCCACCCCCAGCACCTACCGTGACAGCGATCCCTCCATATATCCCACCTCCAGTTCCGGTCGAGACACCACCTCCCGCACTAGTTCCGACTCATCCACCGCCTCGGAGGCAGCATCACCGAGTCCCAGTTGAGGATCCTCTGCTATGCGAGGACGAGCTTGATGCAAATGACCTAGATTTTTCGGGCGGCGACCCCATTGCTCGCATGGCTTTGCGGATACTTTCTCGGAGCATGCAGGCGGATATTCAGGTTGATGTGTCGATCTTTGATGGTCACCTCCAGCCTGATACGATGATTGATTGACTTGCTACAATTCAGCACATTTTTTAGTATAAGAGGTTAAGTGGCCGACGTTATGTCCTTGCAGCGACCAAATTTCAAGGCTATGCGAGTGTATGGTGGCATAATATGGAGCAGGGTCAGGTGAATGAGGGGTAGCCTCCTTTTCAGCCTTGGGCAGAGTTGTGCGCAGCGATGATGACTTCCTTCGTTCCCGCCACATATGAGCGAGATCTATTTCTCCGCATCAAGACCCTCAGATAGGATACATCTGTTTTGAACTATACCGAGAGGTTCCAGATTTTGTGCACACCAAGCTCCCTTTAAAGAGCGTGAGGAACAAAGGATCAGCCGCTACATCCATGGGCTACAGGGATATATTTAGCGAGACTTGGCCTTAAGTAACATTTCCACCTTTGCGAAGGTGGTGGATTATGCCACGAAGGTTGAGGCATATCATCAAACAATACTATATAGCGGTACCAGCCACTATTACCCCTCCTCTATCCTCTTCCCATCCTGTGACATTTAAATGTTACAATTGCGGGGTAGTAGGCCACAGGGCTTCAAAGTGTTGTTTGCCATGTCGTCGTTCTTTGCTTGCTTCGGGAGACCACCTAAAGGAGATCGATGATGCCGCGCCACAACATGCTCTCATCACCATTCTGGAGGGTGACATCGAAAGCATTCCCCTTTGAGTTCGAGGACGAACTCTTTTTCATGGAGGGGAGAATGATGTGAAGAAGAAGACGCAATATTTTTTGTCTTTTTAGTCATTAGTAGCATTTTTGTCATTTTCCTTATTTTGATGTATTTTCTTTTAGTACTTGATGCCTGGTATTATGGGTGGAAGTATTGAAGGTTAATAAGGGCATAATTATAATTAGGAGCATTTCTTGTAGCCCAAGCTAAAACCTTCTATTTCCCCTATAAATACCCCTTTTGTAGCCTCATTTGGGGAATTCTATCATTTGAGATTTCAAGAGAGAGTTGAGACGAGAGTTTTCTTCTTTTTACTTCCCATTTGACGCTGATTTACGTCATTTTCAACCCAAAATCAACCTGTTTAAAGATTCTTTCCCATGAAGCATCGAAGCTCCCTCATTAGATGTTCGTTGTCTCTTCGCCCACAAATAACCTCTGAAATCACAAGCGACACCTCATTTGGATTGTGCCAACAATGTAGAGATTTAGATCTCAACTCGTAAGGTGTTGTATCCTTTGTGATGAGATTGTCTCCTTGCATATGGGCATTAATGGGAGAACATGGCTATTAATCAGCAACAAGTGCATTTCCACTTCCCGTACAGCTCTCTGACTTGTTTGACCCCATCCTTCCCTTCTCTTTGGTTCTTCATTTAGGAATAACCCTTTCTGTTCTTATCTTGTACTAAGTTTCTTTTTTATTTAATTTTATTACTAGTTAGAAGGTTAGCAAAAGTCTCAATATTGTTAGGACTAGTAATTAGATAAATGAATGGACCTTATGCTACATAGTTAATCAATACTCATATCATTTCCTCAAATTTATTAATAATGACGTGATGGGTTTGGTCCTTAGCGATCATTTGGTCTTTTCCCATTTTTGGTATTTTGGCCATTTGGTGCTTTTGTTAGTTTTTCCTATATTTCACCATTTACTTAAAGCTTTAGTTTAGTCAAATGATGTAAACTCTATTCTATAAAGGATAAATATCTAGAATGTACTTTTTTCCCTTTTCCGTCCTTAATTTTAATGCATTGTTGGCATAAATTATGGCACACCTTTCTAATACCATGTTATTACCCATTTGGGGCCATTATATTGGAGGATGGCAGTTTCACCTGCCCCGTCGGGGTCCGATCCTAACAGGATGGTTCAGGTTAAAAAAAAAAAAAAAAGGGGGGGGGGGGGAGGGGGGAGGGTCATATTTAAGTGTAACAAACCCCAACCCGCCCCGATTATGCATATACCTTATCAAAAAAATTATATACAAGTATATATCTTACAAGAAATACCTTTAGAAAAGTATATTTATGTTTCATTTATCCGTTAATAATCAAATAAGTTTGCAATATGGTGGTTCACTGGTGCATTAATCAAAACATTAAAAAACTAAGTTCAATAAAATACATAAGTTTAATAAGAGGGTCGGGTTCATGTTCCATTTATATTATTTTGGGGTGGGTTCGGGTTTTATTAAAATTTAAAGCCATTTTGGGTCCGAGGCGGGCGGGTTCAGTATATTTATAAACGGGTAAGGTTCAGTTTTTGCCAAACCCGCCACATTACCATCCCTAATCATATTATATTATTGAGAGAGAAGCTTTGTGCAATGCAATTTTTCGTCTTACGTCAAATTGGTAAGAAATTATGAGCGCTCTCAAGTTGTCGAAGAACAAATTATGACAACATCAATGGCAGCTAAGAAATGAAACCAAGATGGAATCGAACGAAGGATTACTTCCTTAAAAGAGATTGATGTCCTCTTTTATATCCAAAAATTTGCGATCAACTACCACCGCTCATACCAACAACCCCGACAGTTACTACGGCAGCCTACTGCCATCGCCATCAGGGGCGTCGCTCGAAATCACCCTGACCTTTCTTGTCGCATCGGCCACCCTCACGCCAGTTATCAATTTTGGGGGGTTAGCCTACTCACTCTCGAAAAAACCTATTGGCGGTCATCCAGCGAGGCCACAGTAGGCTGAATGAACACAACCTAGCCAAAGGTCATGAAAGCAATCAACGATTAGGGATACTCCGCGATCGAGTTACATCCCATTTCACAACCAATTCGGCCACCACTATCAGGGAGCATTGAAGCTGTTTTGATCGAAGGGAGAACCCCAATCAAACTACTAAGGGCACCAATCAACATTAAATCCCATTTCTTAGGTCTGTCCAACCACAACAGTTTTGAAATGGGACCACGTGATCAAGTTTGGTGAATGAGTTTAGCAACGCCCGCAAGGGGGATCGTGTCTGGTGCTTTTCAAGCATAGAGCTCGGAGAGGATATGGGATCGGTGTTGTAGACCGGGATACGTGGAGGACCGAGAGGAATTGAGTCCTAAAGTTCCCTATGTGCTCATTGATCAGCGTGCTAGTATTTTGTGGTTTGAGAGGTGCCATATTGTTGTACACAATAGGTCGACGTCGAGGGCGACCTATGGAGCCCCCACGACGCCACTTGGGTGGTGGTGGGTCCGATTGATGTATCGGATGACAAGGACGAGTTTGAGGGTGATGATATCGCCCCGTATCATTTGGGCAACAGAGAGCCTCCATCAAGATATTCGGTCCAGGTGCCAGTTTATTTATGTCGTTTATTATTGTCGTATGTACGTCGACACATTTTTTGATTGATCAGATTCAAAGGGGTACGCTGAAGTGTGGTGGGATGAACTTCTCCGACAGAGGGAAGACGAGGGACTACAGTACATTCACACTTGTCTGGCACTTGTGTGAGGCGTTCATCCCCAGTTGTACCAGTGATATGTTCATCAGACTTCACAATGTCCGTCATTTATTATACAGGGAGGTTACAACTTCACGATGTCCGTCATTGATTATACAAGGACGTTCCAACTTAACAATGTTAATTATGGATTATATCTTAGGAACCATCTTTTGTGCTCCCAAGACAGTTTAGGTGAGGTGGAGCACTTGATCACCATTACCTCTAGGGCTTGCAGCCGAGGATCAACCAGGACCTCAAACTCCAAAGACACTCCAAAGATGGCTATAGACAAGGGTTGTCCATGAGTAGGGTTGGGTCGGGTTCGGACTGACACCTCATATAACACTTCTTATAGAGGCCCAAGTCGGGCCAAACCGGACATCGAGCCAATATTGTTAGGATTAAATAGGCCCGAGCCCAACCCAGCCCATCCTCCTCCTTAAAATCATTTCTTAAGGGCCGAGTATTATGGGGTTTTTTAAGTAAAATGATAGAAATATATTAACAAAATTTACAATGTTCACAAGCATTAACTACAAAATAAAATAATGTAACAAAGACTAAAAATTAAAACTTTTGTTATATTTCATGATAGTAAAAAATAATATTGTGGCACAATTTGAACAAATTATTGCAAGAATAAAAAAATATTTTTTATGAAATTTATGACAAGAATAGAAAAAATATACATCATGGTAGAAATATTGGGGCTGGGCTAGGCTCGGGCTATATAAGAAAAGCCCAAGCCCGACCCGATTTCTAATTGGGCATTTTTTTCAGCCCCCGGTCATTCGGGCTTATATCCTTGGCCCAAGCCCTAAAATTTCTCGGTTGGGCTCGGCGCGCCACCCGACCCATGGACAGGCCTTTACATAATCCATCGAGTATGCCTACTTCCGCTCGGCCGCAGGCAGTTTCAACTTCGTCTAGCGGTTGGCCCTCCGAAGGGTCATGCGGGTCCTTTCAAACAAGTGCGGCCAAACGGGGGCCAAGACCTCCAAGCACCCCCAAAAGAAGCGGCGACCTATTTTAGCGGCAGAGCAGGAGGACCCCAAGTATGAGGCTGACCAACGTGTTGAGGAGAGGAAAGAAACCCTCATGGCGAGCACTATCAGTATTCCACGGAATGAGGACAATTTCCCCCTTTGAGCTTGTGGTCGAGCTCTTTCTCAAAAGGAAGGAGTCACGTGATGCGATTGACCCACAAAGGGTAAATATCTTGAATGTTCTCTTCTGTCATTTTTAATTATTTAGTATTACTTTTGTGATTCCTTAGACTAGCTAGGGAACACAATTCTAGGCTAATACCGTGTAATTTGTGCTTGAGCGCCATTTGTTACGTCAAATAATCTTTTAAAGAAATAATAAGCGGTACGTAAAATAAATGCATATATATATATATATATATATATATATATATATATATATATATATATATATATATATATATATATATATATATATATAAAATAAAGGAGGATGGTTTTTGAAATCTCAAAATATAAAAGCACAATGACGGCTGAGATTGATTGAACAAAATTAACGGTTGTGATGATAGCCTAAATTTCAGTATCCCGCTCAAAGCTTTCACATTACAAATTTTTACATCCCGCTCAATCTTTTACTTCATTTCAAATTAAACACATCACACAATAAACCCATCTATCTATACACGCATCTCTCTCTCTCTCTCAACATATGATTTTTTTATGATGGTCCTACTTTTAACTCTCTCACCCCTATCCGCACACTCACTCTTCTCCCATGGATTCTAAGCAGAACAAGCGATATCCTCGCTTTCTATTCTTTTTTATTTTAAGTTTGAAATTTAAAATTTTAGTTTGGATTATTGCAATTTTAGGAGATTTGGTTTAGATTTTGTGTGTTTGGTTCATATTGTATGGGTTGTCTTGAAATTGTATTCACTCATTTTTTTTCAATACTCTCTCTCATTTGTCTATTTTCTATCTTTTTATGTTTTTTTAATGATTTGTTACACTATCAATTTTGTTTTATATTTTTTGGTTGAACATGTTTTTTTTAATTACATGTAACCATTTTTTGCCAGTTTTGTGTTTTATTTTCTTTCTAATCAAAATTTATATATATTTTTCTTTATTTTCGTGGATATCCATCCCTCCTTTACCAGATACATGTTTATTGTTTTTTTAGCGATATCTTTTGAGTCAACTGAATCTTATCACTTCTAATCAAGATTAATTGAAAGCATATACAATAGAAATGTCGACTCAAGTTGCACTTTTGTTAATTTAGAATATTATCATTATGCCTTCTCATATGAAACAAATCTTTTACAAGCGATGTATGATGTGATATAATTTGTTTGCTTGATTTAAGTTGAAAGTATTGTGAAAGACATGCACAATTATTCAGAGCTAAACATGTTGGGTTTATAATTTTGTTGGGTTTAATTGGAACAATTGCACTCCAAGTGTTTGCCGAAAGTCTCATGTGAGCATTCTATTTTTTTGTAGGCTATATGTTTCGTATTAATAGTAAATGTTTATATTATTTGTTTACTGACTTGCAGAAATATAATTTCTTCCTAATTTTTTAATATATTTGCCACACAAGATGAATGTTAACTATGTTAGAAAGATTTTTCTTCAGATATCAATGGAGCTGTGAGAAATGGATATCAATTTAATATCCTTTCTAAATAATTTTTAAATGTGATTATTAGACATGAGTGAATTTCTTTCAACTCTATATTCCATTTATTTGGTTTTGCAGTTTTTTCCGACTCTTCCTCTTTTTATATCTTTGTCCAATGTAAGTTAAATTGTTTGCTAATTTGTAAGGTACTATTTCATATTTTTTTCTGAGGATGTAGCAGCTTTGCAAAATTTGGACACAGTGGTAAGTTTTTATCTCCTCCCGTAGGTTTTCTACTACTCCATTTTTTGGATGTCTGATTTAAAATATTATATAGAATTAACTACTGATGTTTACTTCACTGTCTTAAAAGATTTTCTTTTGTTCTTTTGTTTACATGCTTTGGCTTTAAATTTTACATAACAACAATCAAAATGAAATGCTTCCCCGGAACAGAGGCATCTGAAATAGATATTGACTCAGTTGAGAGTTTTGAATTTTCCTCATTTTTATTTGAACATCATATGTAATAATGTAAACTTATTTTCTTTTTCTTTTTATCAGCAAGGCATACAAAATTTGTGGAGTAAATATGCATTTGATGACATTGGTTGAATCCTTAAAGTTTAATCTTTAACTATTACACTTAGTAGTGGTGATTAAAAACCATTTTAGTAATTTTGCCAATGTATTATTTTGAAATAATGTAAAGAGTTTCATTAATTTAATTTTTTAGGTTATTTTAGTGCCATACGCACATATGAATTTTCAAATTCACTCAAAAGAAGTATTGAAGAAATGTATATTTCACTTTACATTATTAGGACAGTTAAATAGTGTGTTGTGTGTTGAGATGTCTCACGGTGAATGTGAGGTTGTATGTTATTAGTGTCTCCAATTTTATGCGTTCAAATTGTAATGTAAGTGATTCAAAAAACGAATTATAATTGATTTGAATATATAGACATTCATTCATTTTAATACCATTACACTGTAATGAATTATAATTTTATACTCATATGACATGTTTAATTGAGTAAGACATGTTTGGGTGAACATTTACTGTTCAAATATATTACACTTTTCTTATATAGTTGTGAATAATACTCTACCAATTCTTCAATAATAATTGGTTTGTACATAATGTTTGACTCTTTAAACGTGGGTCTTCCCGAGGCTTATACACAATGTTTGATTTTTCATTTTTATTGTTTGGAAGGAAAAGGTGCATATTTTATAAGTACTTCTACTCTTGGGTGGTTAGATTTCACATAATTGAAGAACTTTTGGTCTTCTAGCAAATATATACTGCAGGTGGCTATATAAATTGTACTTGTGTTTAAGTTTTGTTGGACAGTAACTAAATGTCCTTTCTTTGTTATCAATAGATTCTTAGAGCTACAACGTTAGATAAAACTTTATTTTACTGATTTTGTAATTCTTTTTTATTATAATTATTGGTAATAACTGATGGTACTTATTCTAGGGGATGAAAAGACTTGAAAGATAAATCCATGGAAGCATGTGTAGATGCGGCCAACAGATAAGCATGAGTGGTTTATCTCGGGGACACGGTTGGTAAGATGCCTTAATTTATGTCATTGTTTTCTCTTTGGAGGAAATGTATTAACAATTATGGAATTTGTTATATTTTACTGTTATCTTTTTTTCTTTTTCAAAGTTGGATTGTCATCTATAGTAAGATTGTAAGTGTAGGGTGCTTAAAATAACGGTTTGGGATTCAGATTGAAGGTCAGATTGTAGGATGTACTTTTTTGTAAATTTACATGATCTTTTGAGTCTTTGTATATTGTATACTCTTATTCTCTATTCCACGGTTATTTGGAATTTAAGAAAAAAATTCCAAATATTTGGGGTTTATACTTACATGAGGACATTGGGTGGAATAAGTAATAACACCATAATTCATATTTGTGACATGAATGAACATTCCTTTCGGGACAATAGATCTTTAATGCTAAAAGTATACAGTAGTGCCTCAATTCAATTTTTTCTCATATTTTGTATACTTTTTAATGTGTAATCCTATTTGTTAATATTTCTTCTATATCTATCTGATTTACTACATGCCTTTAATAATAGATGATGTGAAATATTATATTAATTTCCCATTCAATACATGAATTTCCTATTCAGTATTATATAAATTCTTTTAATGAATATAAATCCTTAGCACATGAATTTCCTATTCAGTATTAGGCCTCTCTTTCCCTTTAAATGGTGTTAATAGGTGTGGAATCTGTTATCTAGGTATTGTGTGGTAAATAGATATTTTTTCATAATATGTATTCATACTTAGAAATTCAAAAATGTCTATACAACTTTTTTTTGCAATAATGTTATGCATTTCTCAATAATGAACCTTGGTTGTGCATTGTTGAAGTCAGTTCCAACACGGACACAATTTTGGCCAATAGGTCAGTGACTCTTTCACCATGCATGTACTATATTTTCAAATTTCAGTTGTGACTTTAGTCACGGGCAGTAATGTGCAGCCAATGTAATTGAGTGTGTATTTCCCAGGTGTTACATTATTTTGGATCGATTTGTGGTGGTGTAGTGAAATGCAAGGATCATATGCACCAATGATATTTTTAGTGGGAGTAATTCATCTTGGTTAATGATTAAAAAAATAAAAATAAAAATAAAAATTGCAAGCATGAAAATGCCACTTACACTGATTTATGCCAGTTATGATTCTAAAGGTGGATATTTTTGTAGATATTTTTTATGCCAATTAGTATTGTTGTGGATATTTTTTATTTCTTAAACAAAGTGGATCGTCATATAAACAAAAAACTTTTCCCAATATTTTTAAATTGTTTACAAATATTTTTGTTATTCAATAGTTGATATTATTATGAGATCCAAGATGGATTAATCCGTTCTGCGATTACGTACTTTCGAAATTTTCATCGTTTCGCAATTACGTATTTCGGAAACTTCGTCGTGCCTTCAGGCACGGGTATCCGCTAGTGTGTGTGTATATATATATATATACACACACACACATAAACACTCTTAATCTATATACCAAAAATCTGGATGTCTAAAATAAGCCTGCTCATGATTATATTCAAATGAAATACACATGACAATATAATAAGAAAAGAAAATGAAAAGAAAGAAAAAGAGTAAATATGCCTTGGAAGAAACTCTGTGATGATAGAAAGGTTTGGCGGCCGAGTCACAGCACCCATAAAAAGAACAACATTTGGATGGCGTAATCTCTGCATTATGCGCACCTAACACGAAGAACAACCGATGATTGGTCAGTATTCCTTCTTTGGTATCAAGTAATCCTAACACCATAATAATGATCCATTAAGTTAAGTTTGGTAGCCAAGCACTTGGGGAAAAAGCAGATGATTCACAAATTTCAGTAGTATGCATATAAGTATATAGCTCAAATTTAAGTATATAGCTCAAATTTAAGTTGGGGTTTCTACAGTTTAGTCCCTGACAAAAAAAATTTAGACACTAAGCCACACTAAATAATATTTAGACATTTAAGGACACACATAAACCCATTTACCCATTTCTCTCTCTTAATCTTTACAAAACCTCTCCCTCTTCCCCTTACCACCCCCCAACCCACTGCCGGAGCTCCGGTGAGGTCACCGAGGTTCCGGCTACGCTACAGGAGCTCCAGCACCGGCAGGGTGGGTCGGGGAGGGGTGCTTCTAACGCGAACCTTTAAAAATAAGAGAGTATTGGATAAATGGGTATTTAAGGGACCGAGGTGTTAAAAAAATTGTCGTCTTAGTTTTAGAGTCCAAAGGAACCAAACTGTAGAAAAACCATTTAAGTTTGCCTTTCGGAAGGTGTTACTAAAGTCGTATATCAGCTTTTCACTTAGGTTATATCTTACTATAAAAGGAAACATAAATAGGTTGTATTTACAACTATAATTTATAGACTTCATCAGTTTCCACAATGGCAGAATAATAGAACCACCACCGCATCCTCCATACACACACAAAAATAAACACCATCCCTTTGTACTTAATTTTCTTTTATGGAACTTGCTACTGTCAGCAGAATAATTTTACGAGAGAGTATATAAAAAAATCCCCAGAATGTGATCACAATTGGTGTACACATTGTAAAAAAGATTTAGCTATCTAGTCATAAATACGTTTTCCATAGATTCCAAAAAAGAATAAAAAGAACTCAAAAAAGACTGCTGGAAAACAAATAGAGGATAAGAATATGATTGGCTAATTTCATACTTCTCTCCTGAACTCAGCCAAAGCAGCCCCAGAAAAATCCTGGTCAAGGAACTTCTTCACTGCAACCTCCTGTGAAGAAAACAATCCACCAGCCAGAGAATTAGTAATTAAAATAGACCGGTCTGGGGAAGAGCAGTGCTACGAAGTAAAACCAAAGAAAACATCGATGCCCAACAACGTCTATTGCGATTGACTATAATTTAGTGTGCGCCTATGAGAGTGCACATGACATGAACAAAGGGATTGCACCGATTTAAACAAACAAAAAGACGAGCATAGCATGTGATACGTAAAATAACTATTTTACAGAAACAAATTTTTTATTGTTGTTTGATACATAGAACATATTGAAGTACATAAAATAAGACAGCTGCCTCCCTCCCTCTCTCTCTCTCTAAACCAAACTGATGAAACTTGTTTTAGTCTTAAATAAGTGAACCCCATTTAAGACACTCAAGCCTCTCAAAACCGGAAGGAAAAAAAGTTTGATCTTATAATATTACACGTCTAAGCCGACGAGACTAGGACCACATCTTTTAAAGTACCATCCAAGGTTGTCAAAATGTGTATCGGAGCCATATCGTTTTCTTAAAAAATGTGTATCGTGTATTGTAAGATACACTTTGATTTTCAATAATTATGTAAATAATTTATATACATTAATATATGTGCATGTGGTATCTAAAAATAATATAAAAGCCAATTCAACACAAATTATATAGAATATTAAGTATTAAATAATGTCTAAAGCATCAACCAATCCAAAATATAATCAAATGTTCACGACATCACATTTCATAACATAATTCAAAACGCTAGAATTTTTTAATTGTTCCTCCTCAATGACAACCACGACAATAATTACGTTGCAATCTCAGCCATTTATTTTCCCTTCACCAACATGCGTGCAAGGATCACACACCGGATCTTTTTAAATCGGCATTCTATATAAACACTAAAAAAACGAGTAACACATTAATTCAAATCTAATAATATACTAGGTAGTCACTATGGTGTATGTATTATAATACACAATATATAATAATATACACAATAATCATAGCCACAATATTTAATAATATATACAATAATCCTAGCCCTAGCAAAGTTGTTATGGTTTGTAAGCTATTCTCCTTGTTTTTTATAAATCCTCGTAACTTGCTCAACCAAATCCCAAACCCTTTTACGAACTCTCAGACCCTCTGCTTGTTAAACTCTTTTGCCCTTATGGCACATGTTTTGATCTTCAAAATAGAAAGTATGCGAGCTCTGCACGAGTATATGTTTCCTACTAATTGTACGTTGACATTGTGTCCCTATTATTTTCACATTCTTAGTGTGTGCCCTTAGGGCACTTGTGATCCGGACCCTCGTTAAAAATAAAAGTGGCATCATTTAGCTGAAAAGCAGAAAAGTATGTATCGGCGATACGATAGCCCATGTCCTCTTTGGCTTAAGCTGTGAACATGATACGTATGTATCGGGCGATAATTGCTTATGTATCACGGACACTTGCAAAAAACGATACATCCACCAATACGCACGCTTCATCCTCGATACGTATCGTGTATCGGCTGATATTGACATTGGTACCATCCACTATTTCTATCCACACAATAAATCCACAAAAAACTATGTGTGCACTTGTGTCCCTTTAAAAAGCGACTCAAATTATTAAGCGGACAATCACTGGGTATCCATCATGTATAAACTTCCCCTCATCTTGCCTTAGTTTGATGCAACCACTAGCTTCTCATGGATATAAACCTTTTTTTATCCTCATTTTTCATCTTTCTTTTAATTTTATCCACACGAGTTCTCATTGGCACTTGCATTATGAACAAAAGTAAAATGCTGACATGTGTGGGTCAAAGAGTTACAAATCTAAACCCTGATCACAGACGGCACGGAATAATATTGAAAATCTGGTCACGGACAATATAGTAATATAGAAATTGTTTATAGCGGAGCGATGGATTATATCATGATGGGATGCTCATATATAGTGGGAAGGGTGCTCCCTTGCAGTAGCTTGCGAATGATATATTGCAGCATTCTTTTAAACCCTCCAATCTCTCTTTTATTGCTTCTCCTGCAATAATGTTTATACATATACATGTTTTATATTTTTAATTATAAGATTGTCATATTATACGTGTATACATATTTATATCTATATCTATATCTTTATCTATATTGTATATAAAGTTACAAAAACAGTTGTTTTACCCTTCGATGTTAAATTTATGCCTAGATTTTTATGGACAACACTTTCCTCCTTTCCAACTTCATCTTCTCAAAGCCTAAACCTAACCCAAATTTTATAAATCCCTAATTTCTTCACGACATAAACCTTAACCCATTGTTCAAAGTCAAGGTATGTATAGACCTGTGACTTGGTCACCCAATTTGCAACTCAATTTTAGGTATCAGTCTCAGTTTTGGGCGATACACAACAATATGCTATTTCGAAAAATCAAAAAATAAATTTAAAAAAATTATATAAAGTACGAATAATAATATGAATCAATTGGATAAACACAAATCATCATTTTGCACAGTTAATATTGTCTCATGTGATACAAAAAGTTCTCTAAATTAAATGTATATATATATATAAGCACAATCTTAAATTTAAATAGATGCAGGAGCATAGGGACAAGAGCGTCCTTTTTATTTTCTTCTTTTTTTAGCCTTTTTGTATCTTTAGTATATATAGCCAAAGGGCCCTCTTTTGTAACACTTTTGCCATTTTAATATTGAGAGACTAGAGAGAGAAATAAGAAACCCCTCTATATTTTCCATGTTATTGTTGTTGTTGTGTAGATAATAATTTTTTTATGCTTTCGCACATTTAATTACAACAAATTGGTATCTGAGGTCGGTTTGTTCTTGGAAACAAATATGATTATCGAAGATCGGGATTCGGATTGGGTCCATCCGAATGAGACACGATTCATCCATGAAACCCTAAATCGCAGCCTTGACGAAAAAGAGGGATCGGCTAGAATTTTCGTTGAACGCCCTACAAAATCAGGCCCAAAATGCAATCAAGAACAGTGCAGATTTATGGCCCCTACCAAATCAATCCCGATGGGAAGACTTCCTGGCCCGCCATGGCAGTGATTTGCTGGCGATACTCCTCAAACAGCCGGGGCAGCCCCAAGAAAAGAATGTTACAGCTGAACCTGATATTGGAACAGTCTTTAAAATCGGGCCGAAAGCCTTCAAGAAGCGGCGGAGTGCTGTCGGAATCAGTCCGGAATTTTCGCCAGAGCCGCCCTATCTCTAACCCATGCAGGTCTGCCTCCTGTTGCCCTCTCATCAACCACGATCTTGCCAGTTCCACCTTCTTTGTAGGCCGACAGCCCCATCTTACAGGGCCGATCCACCCTTAAATCTCCAATCAACCCTAGGTTCATCGGAATTTCAAGAAAGTGTCAAACAATCCAAGATTCATCCCGACCTACCTAAAACTCCTCATATTTCAAACCCCATTCGATTTCAACAAAAAGAAATCGACTCCAAACCCTACTTACCCCATTCTCAAAAAATCCTGATATCCAATCCATCAAAAAGCCCTAATCCTTTATTCAAAGGGTGCGCCCCCTTGGGCATCCTCCCCATCCCTACCGATGTACTCTTATCTACCACCCAATCCATTTGCCAACACCGTGATTCTTTTTGCTGGGCGCAAGCAAGATTTGCCGATATTTCTATCACCTATACACATACAGTTAAGATCACGACTTCGGTGGACCCTCAAACACCTCCTCCTAGTGATGATACGTGGATCCGCACGAGTATGTTCTTCACTCGTTGTACCGCGAGAGGGAGGCTTTGCACAATAATCATTGATGGTGGACCTAGCGTCAATTTGGTGGCTCAAGAAATGGAAGACAAGTTAAAACTTCCTACGGAATCATTAGCCTCTCCGTGCCGAATTAGGTAGTGGAGCCACACTTGCCCCTAACCGACAATGCCGAGTGGTTTTTTCTATTGGGGACTACCATGATGAGGTTTTGTGCACCGTGGTGGATATGCGAGTATGCCACCTTCTTTTGGGAAGACCGTGGCAATTTGATCATCGTAGCATGCCTGACAGTCAAGCTAGCACCTATTCGTTTACGCAAGAGGGGAGGAGCTTTCTCCTCCGCCCCATGCAACCATTCCCGATGTCACGACCCTCCGCCCTAGAAGTCTCACATGAGGAGTTAGCCACAGAAGCCGCAGAGGCAGGGTTATGCTATGCTCTCATTAGTCTCATTACCACCCCGGAAACATCCATTCCCTTACGTGTCCAGAGTTTGTTGGATTCTATTACCGACGTGTGTACACCTCCAAATGATATTCATGCTCTCCGAGATATACAGCATGCTATTGATTTTATCCCCGGGGTGCAACTCCCCAACCTCCCCCATTATCGCAAGTCATCCACGAAGCATGCAGAGTTGCAGAGACAGTTCACGGAGCTATGCGACAAAGGCTATATTTGGGAAAGTATGTTTACTTGTGCGGTACCCGCCCTGTTAGCACCAAAGGATGGGAGTTACTGTATGTGTGTTGATAGCCGAGCTATTAACAAAAACACCGTGAAGTACAGGTTTCCTATCCCTAGATTAGAGTATATGCTGGGCCAACTCCATGGTGGGCGGGTCTTCTCCAAGCTATAGACTTGAAGAGCGGCTATCACCAAATTCGCACGAAACCAGGGGATGAGTGGAAGACTGCGTTCAAGACAAAGGACGGGCTATATGAGTGGACAATAATGCCTTTCGGCCTCTCTATTGCCCTATCTACCTTTATGAGAGTGATGACACAGATCTTGCGCCCTTTCATGGGCAAATTTACGATGGTTTATTTTTATGATACTCTGATTTACACGCGATCAGAGGAGGAGCACCTTAACCATGTGGCTCAGGTGTTGGACATCCTACGAGCCGAGCGATTCTTCCTCACGTTGAAGAAGTGCGCTTTAATGCCACCATCGGTGGCATCCGTGGGCTATGTGGTTTCCGGCGACAGCATCAGGGTGGATGATGCCAAGGTTCAGGTGATAGTGGATTGGCCCCCACCCATATCGGTATCATAGGTCCGCAACTTTCATGGCCTAGCCGGATTTTATTGGCGCTTTATAGCCGGATTCAGCACTGTAATGGCGCCTATCATGGACTTGATAAGTACGTCCTCGAGCACTGAGTTTCGGTGGACTTCAGAGGCGGATGAAGCCTTCACGCGCATCAAGGAGTTGATGATGACAGCGCCTATTTTAGCATTACCAGACTTTGATCAACTATTTGAGTTGTCTTGCGATGCTTGCAAGACAGGGGTGGGTGCAGTTTTGAGCTAGAATGAAGTTTTCGAGTTCTATGCGGTTGTAAAGGCGATGAAGTTTTGGTCGCCCTATCTCCTCCATAATGAGTTTGTCATCAAGTCCTATCACGAAGACCTACGTTTCCTACATAGCCAGCGACGTGTTAGTGACAGGCATGACTTATGTATTCCATCTTCTTCCTTACGGGAAAAGATCATTTCTACGATCCACGGGGAAGGATTGGCGGGCCATTTGGGACAAACGCGTACTCAGGCAATGCTGCGGGGCCGATTTTACTAGTCTACGATGAGGAGGGATGCCAACGCTTTCATCAGGCATTGCAACACTTGCCAGAAGCCCAAGGATCAGCACATCAATGCGGGTCAATATACTCTATTGTCGATTCCTGAGAAACCATTGCTGGATGTTTTTAGATGAATTTTATCATAGGTTCTCCAAGATGTCGCATTGTATCCCTTGCACTCGCACGACGAATGAGTCCCATGTCGCTTCATTATATTTTCGTAAGATCGTCCGTCTTCACGGAGTTCCACGTAGTACACCGATTCACTTCCGGCAGGGACGTATGATTTACAGGGCATTTTTGGCGTACACTTTGGCAACTTTTATGGACAGAATTACAATTCTAGGCCGCTTTTCATCCCCAGACGGAAGGCCAAACTGAGGTGGTCAACCGGAGTGTGGGTGACCTATTAAGATGTCTGTCTTCTGAGCATCTTCGTAGGTGGGATATCGTGATAACACAGGCTACGTTCGCCTTCAACAGGGTCGTCGACCGTTCTACCGACCTTTCTCTGTTCCAGATTGTATTGGGGAAGTCACCTACTATGCCCATAAACCTCGCTGAGCTTCCTGTGACGGTGCCTACTTGCCCTTCCCCTGAGGAGTTTGCTGCTCGCCTGACTTTCATTCAGGTCGATGTGCGCGCTCGACTACAGACCATGTATGCCTCTTATAAGGAGGCCGCCGATGGGCACCATCACTTTGTCTCCTTCCACACGAGTAATCTAGTCATGGTATACCTCCAGAAGGCGCGCCGACGGGACAAGGTAACCAAGCTTCTTATGCGTCGATTTGGGCATTTTCCTATTTTCCGAACTTGTGGACGGAATGCCTATGAGGTTGATCTTCCCGATAAGTACCGCATGCACCACACATTCAACGTGGCGGACCTTTCTCCATTCCAAGGCACCCATGCTTCACCGATTCCCATTCCACTGACCACGGCCCACCCGGTCCGCTCTCACGTAGATCGCGTTGAGGGAATTCTAGACTCCGAGCTCGTATCTTCTTCTTCAGGCGATTATACGCGTCACTTGGTTCATTGGGTTGGACGTCCCGAGGCCAAGGATTCGTAGATCACAGCGGCCACCTTGCAGCACATCGACCCTAATTTCTATCGGCAATATACGGAATATATGGAGTTTTCTCAAGGGAAGGAGAGTGATGCAGGAGCAGAGGGACATGAGCGTCATTTCTATCATTATTTTTATTTTATTCTTTTTTTAGCCTTTTGGCATCTTCAGTATAAATAGCCAAAGGGCTCTCTTTTGTAACACTTTTGCCATTTCGATATTGAGGGACTAGAGAGAGAAATAAGAAATCCTTCTACATTTTCCATGTTATTGTTGTGTAGATAATAATTTTTTTACGCTTCCGCACTTTTAATTACATCATAAATTAAGAAAAATTCAGTACAATTAAATTTAATTTAATCTAATTCCATATAAATTTTTATAATAAACTATAATAACTTTTTTTAAGTCACTCAAGCCCAGGAAAATATTGAAAAAGAAAGAAAGAAAACGGTGGATGAGTATCCCCACCAACAAGGCTCACAAGAAAATAGAAGAGAAATCCTAGAGAGAAAAAATGACAAATGATGAGTGTACCGAACCGACACATCACAATGAAGCGTAAGCTGACACATTTATCACAGATACTTACAAAAAACGATACATCCACCAATACAGCACGCTTTGCCCTCGGTACGTATCGTGTGCCGATATTGACAACAATGGCACCATCCACTATTTCTATTCGTACAAAAAATCCACAAAAACTAAGTGTTCATTCATCCTTGTGCTTCAGCCAGCAACTCAAATTATTAAGTGGACAATCACTGGGTATCCATCATGTATAAACTTCCCCTCATCTTGCCTTAGATTGATGTAACCACTAGCTTCTCATGGATATAAACCATTTTTTATCCTCATTTTTCATCTTTTTTTTTTATTTTAGCCTCCCGCGTTCTCATTGGCACTTGCATTATGGACAAAAGTAGAATGCTGACATGTGTGGGTCAAAGAGTTACAAATCTAAACCCTGATCACAGACGGCACAGAATAAATATTGAAAATCTGGCCATGGGCAATATAGTAATAGAGAAATTCTGTATAGCGGAGCGACGGATCATATCATGATGGGATATTCATATATAGTGGGAACTAGTAGTGGCAAAATGTGGCCCAAATAATAAAACAGTCCATATTAGCCCAAGTATCTAAATATGGGGCCCATATTTAAAAGTTGTGAGTTAAATATGGGGCCCATATTTCAAAGCTATGAGTTAAATATGGGACCCATATTTCAAAGCAAGAAATCAAATATGGAGCCCAATTTTAAAAGATACAAATCAAATATAATACTCATTTTAAAAAGTTACGAGTAAAATATAAGTTTTTTTTATATATACCTCGAATTGTAATACTTAATTTAGTAGAAAAATAATGGGTTGGCCCAACCCATATTTGGTCCGCCCATATTTGGCTCAGCCCACATTTAACCCAACCCATATTTGGCCCAACCCACATTTAGCCCAACCCATATTTGACCCGCCCAAATTAAACCCAGCCCATAATTTTGCCAGTGCTAGTGGGAAGGGTGTTCCCTTGCAGTAGCTTGCGAATGATATATCGCAGCATTCTTTTAAACCCTCCAATATCTCTTTTGTTGCTTTTCCTTCAATATTTTTTATACATATATACATGTTTTATATTTTTTATTATAAGAGTGTCAGATTATACATGTATACATATTTATATCTATAACTATATCTAAACTGTATATAAAATTATAAAAACAGGTGTTTTACCCTTTGATGTTAAATTTACCCTTACCAACGAAATATTACTTTTCAGAGATAAAAATTAATTTAAAGAGGATATGAAAGTTCCAGTAATATATGAACATATTAAAATTAATTCCAATTTAGGTGTGCATCATTTGCATGCATCTGAACATAATTACAATCTTTTAAATTATTTAGTAACCCGGAGGCAATAAAAAAATATTTGTTAAATTTAGAAAAAAGTCCACAACTATTGTTGCATGGAAAAAAACTGATAATTCACAATGAATGGACCATTTCAAGTTGATAGATTAAACTGTAAATTAATTTAGGGGGCAAAAAATATACACTTTTAACTGAATATACAACATGTGTAGTTAAATAAATGCATATCATACTTCCTAAAAAATAATCATTTCTTAGACCAAATTCTTCACTAAAGCCGTTGGTTATTCATTTGCAATAAGGTGTTTTAATCACTCTAGTTTAACATTATTGTATATAATTTTTTATAATCAATTTTTGAAATAATGTATATTTTACTATGCATTCCTACATATTATTATATTAATGTAATATCATTATATTACTATGTTAAATCAAGACTAAAATTTTACATATGCTTATTCCTAACCTCTCTTAATTATTGCAAATTTTAAAATAAACTATTTTATAAATAAATAAAATTAGTGTGAATTGCAGGCTGTTCAGAACCGAATTTTATACAGTACTGTCTGGGAAGACAATACATTGTATCCTGTGCATGTCAACTTCTTAGAACTGTCCACTTAAACCTAAACAAAACGTCACAAGAATATATATATATATATATATATATATATATATATATATATATATAGATAGATAGATAGATAGATAGAGAGAGAGAGAGAGAGAGAGAGAGAAATTTATGAAGATAGAAATAGGCCATATAAATGAGTAACATGTGGAATGGGTTCTAAAGAAACAACAGAAGCAAAACCAACATATAACCCGACCTCCAAAACACTCGTTTTCCAGCTTCAATAGCAATATAAAGATGTCTCAGGCTTTCTTAACAATCAAAGTATGTAGATTATCGTATCTGCTGAAGGTATAGTGTTCATTAAATTGGTAAAACATAGAAAAGAACTCACGGTGCCATTCCAGTCAGCATGGAAGACCTCTCCATATGAACCTACACATGCAAAAAAGAAAATAATAATTAGGAGGGAAAGGATCTTAGAATGATGGGATGCTCAGATTCACTATAAGATCTCTCAAACAAAAGTGCGCGCGCGTGCGTGTGTGTGTGTGTGAGAGAGAGAGAGAGAGAGAGATGAGGGAGCAAAAAGCGCTCCCAAAGCAGAACATACTATAACATTCTTGTAAGGTTAAGAACACAATAATGCATTCTTGAAGGGTTAGAAATAATCATTAATATATATACTAAGTGGTCAAATCCACAAATTTTCAACAAGAACAAACAGAACAAACTTATCAAAGCTAGGTCAACCAAGTGTTACCTAGTCCAATCCTTTCACCAATAACTAAATCATCCCATGGAATTTCACATTCACCAACATCGTCTACGACATCCTTTATCATTGGAGCAACATGAATAGCACTAGAACCAACTGACGAGCTAGGACTTTCTGGGTCGTTCAACTTTAAATTGATTTCCATAAACCTATCTTCTGTGCACTTTCTATGATCATTCAGGCTAATAGCATTCTTTCTATGCTCTTTTTCTATGTCCAACTCGTCACGGTGCAGGACCTCCTTATCTCTGTGATATTCTTCCTTGTAATTACTTTGCATATCGTATGCCAATGATGAATTGCCCCAAATAGACGAATCCTTGTTATCATTTTCCTTGGGGGCAGAATATGAATTATCAGGTAACTTAAAACCATCAGAGTAAACTTTTTCTGACGAAGCAGAGCTGGTGGAAGCTAATGATGAGACGTTACTAGCGTTAGACTCACGGCTGTTTTTTGCAAAGAAACCCTCGACAAAATCATGTTCTTGTTTCTTAGGGACCTCATTGACAGCATAACGATTCTTCCAAGTCAATGGTAAAGGAGGTCGACCAGAGACAAGGTTATTTTTCGACCTTTGAAAGTCATCAACTCTATTCTCAGTTGGATTGTTCTGCATTGAAGCTTTGCCAGATCCTTTTATCTGGAACGGATTAAGATCAGCAAAAAGATTTTTAGTGTCCTCGACACAATTCTGGTTGTATGGGACTATGTTAACATTCATCCTCAAGCCATCACCAACTGCATTAGGCCCACGGCCCCCTTTATACAAAGAAGTGCCAATTGCTGATGAGGGAATATGATCCAGCTGATTAGTAGAAGTCACTTTATTCGTATATCCAGAAGCACCAACTCCAGTGTCACCACTTGCTCTTGAGACTGAAGGCAAAGATTCTCTCTTTTCAAAAATTGAGTTTGCACCCAAGGACAAACTATTTTCAGCCACAAAGTTTTGAGCACTGCCTTCATATTGACTAGTTAATGTCGGTCTCGAGTAAACAAGTCCAGACTCATCAGTCGCCAGAAGATTTGAAAATTTGCTCGATATTGGATTATACGACTTAAAGGAAGTATCCTTTGTATTAAAAATCTCTGCTGGTATCAATGTCCCAGGAGCTCCCATGAGATCAACCAGAAATTCACTGGATTCAAAGAAATAATTATATTAGATAAAGGCAAGGACATATAACAAATATCAACAAGGCTCTAACACATATACACAATATATTATGAACAAAGTTCCAATTGTAACAGATTATGTTCTGGGTTTTTAGATATACATGGATATTCATAAAGAAGTTCCCCAACAAGGATGGTAAAAAATTTAACTATGCTGTCTAAACGGAGGAAAACTAAAGAGATTTGGATAACGTAAGACTATATAAACATTAGAAAAAGAGAGAAGCACAACTATTAGCATGAAGCAAAATTAGAATGATCAAAAAAATAATAATTCAACATCAAGCGGAATATGATTTCTTTCACCACTTAAATAGTCGAACTTCTTTTTCATATCTTCCTACCTAATACCAAAAAGGTTATTCCCAGGAAGACCTGAGCCACTTCACTATTAGGCGCATCCACTCATATCCCTCTTGGAAAAACTAATGGTATATAGGGCTCTTTTTAGTTATTGAAAAGGCCTAAACATTTTCAAAGCACTCAAAAGGTTTTTTTTCCCGAAAACAAAAGAATTCATTGAACCAAAAAAGATCTATAAAATGGGGGATGCGGAGTCCCTTAGGGAATGTATAAACAATACCTAAACCACAGGAATCTATACAGAAGCTCTCTACATAATAAATACCTTCCCACAATAGAAACTCTAAAGGAAACGGAATATTAACGAAGGCTTTGATGAGTGAGCCCCAAACATGAACTTGATGATTTCCTTTGGACTGTTCTTAAAGTGCCCTCTTTAGTCCAAAAATAGTAGATTTCACAATTATGTCGATCGCACTCCACCTCCATTCTCATCACTCACCCCTTCTTAGAAAAAGCACATCCTCAAGCTTTAAAAATTTTACCCAATTGGACAATATCCCAAAATATGCAGGCGGAGAGAGAGTGAAATATGCGGGCCCCAAACAAAATTTTAAGCAACCAAAAGTTTCAGGGAAGGCCCAAATCTGTCAGACTATCCCTTTTCCTTTTTCTCCTTTTTTTAACCCATACTGATTTAACGATTTTAATGTCCCGGTCCCAAATACTCCTACGCCATCAAAGAGAAGTCATGGGCTGCCTAAGGCCTAAAAACCAAATGGACCAGCCTATCATTTATTTCTAAAATAGAAGTCCGAGTGCTAAAGCCCACTAAAATCAAGGAATTGACGCTTATAATGTAATTGTCCAAACAGGATGGCCCAGACTAGCAGCCCAAACTCCAGGTGCCCCATCCCCACCAGCTTTTCCCATAGCATGACCAGTGTACAGCGAAGCAGCGTTTCTTTTCCCAAAACAAACTTATGTAGAATAGGGTTTTATTGTTTAGTTTTGTTAATTGATAGTATTTAATGTAACAACAGGGGTTTAGTCCTCTTTAGGAAATATTTGAGTAAATGAAGGATATCTTAGTCCTTTAATGCTATCGTAGTAGAGTAGGATAACTACTAGTATAAATAGTTAATGATGTAATAGAAATCTCATTATTCCTTGGCTTGTTAATACAATTTTCAGATTTGTACTTAAGTTCTCTCATCTTTGGATCCAATGGGTGGTGTTCGCATCAAATTGGTATCAAAGCAAGGTGAGCACCATTAATGGCTCCCAAGAAGAGAAATCAAAACAATGGTTACTGAAATCATTTAACAATCCTAGAAGAAACCATGATTCAAATGACTGCTGAAACCAAAGAACAATGGGTTGATATAAAGATTCAACAAGCCTTATTTCTATCAAAGACTTGAAGGAATTTCTCCAATTCAAACCCTATCCCCAATCTTGAACCCTAATCCTGAAATTCTTCAAGAACCACCAAACAATCAACCATTAAGCCACATTGATTTTTCCAAACTCAAAGATTTCATGCAAACCCTATGTGCAACCGAAAAACACCATCACGAACCCTCCCAAGACCCTTCTGTTGGACATTTTCAATCCCAAATTTACGCAAACCCAAGGTAATCAAAACCCTAGGGCCACGACACCTGACCAGCACTTATTTAGTCCCCCACGACCCCAGCTCAGGCCTGCAACCCTACCAGAAGGTGCTCATGCCCAATTTGTCACACCCCCATCCCTCGACCACCCTCCCTCACCCCCCCTTTTGGCTACCAACTACCACTAGCTTCTTGATCCTGACCATGACAAACTAAAACAGCCCCTGTTGGCTGACAAACCACACCGATCACAATATCCACCGAACCGACTTCGTCGAGAACACGCTAAAAACCCCTCCAAAGCTGATGTGTATTTGGTGGAAGTTCCCATTGAAGCTCCCCCGAGTGCCAACTGACAACCATCCCATTTTTTTCGCTCGTTCGGATCCAAATCAACGGATTCAGGACAAAGGTCATCGCATTCGCAATTGGATACAACGTCCACACCCTCCGATGGGTCCTCAAGTTTTTGGTAAATCCTTTCGGCCTCCCAATTAAAGGAATTAGGGCTAAATTCAATATCGGGCCACCAGAAGAGCGTCGTTCCAATTATATTCCCCTTCACACACCCCGACATCAATCATGTTCCCAGGGGCATTTCATTATTCGAGCCCTAATGTGTTTCCCTATGTTGTTGTTCCGTTAGAGAATCGAAATTGTTTTGCTTGTTGCAAGAAAGAACACCTCAAAAATAATTGTCCCACTCGAGCCCCCATCACTCCATTTATAGCCCACAATAGAGAAAATTTCCAGTAACCTCGTGCTCACCTTGAGGAAAGGAAACCATGTGCATTAGGGCCTTATAATGAGCTCAAAGACAATGAGGATGATGAGGATGAAGTTATCTCACAAGGTGGGGATGATTCTAGCAATTTAGGACTTGTATTGAAGCTTCTAGAGAAGACTAAGGAGATTTACAAGTCGATATTCCCACTTTTGATGGAAAAATGGATGCAGATGCTTATGTTGATTGGATAGATACAATGCAGAAAGTGTTTGATCTCAAGAACTATTCGGGCCACAAGGTGTCAAACTTGTAGTGATAAAGCTACAAGGCCTTGTGAAAGTACGGTGAAATGACCTCATCCGAGAAAGAATACTCTATGATCAACCTCCAATTCGTACTTGACTCGAAATGAAAGACACCATGATGGCTTAATTTTTTACATTCTCGTATCTTGCGCCAATCCTACTCTAATGTAAGCAACTAAACAAAGACATTTCGTTTATTGTGTATCCGGACCGGTTTGAGCGAGACCGAAAGACAACAAATTAATCAGTATATCCACAGTTTGCAAGCACCGATTAAGCATGAACTCACCTTAAAAGAGATCCTAACTTTCCAAAAGGTCGTCGAATATGCTATGCGAGTTGAATCTCATCTCCGCAATGGAAATCTCCTCCCTCCATGGCTACCACCCCAAAACCAATGACAATTCAGCCCTCCCCTTCCAATAAGCGAAAGAAGAAGGCGGTTTTGGTCACCACAGAGGACACTGGAGAGGATGTCGAAGAGCCACGAGAAATCCATTCAGCACTTGTCATTCAACTTGATCCCGACACCAAATGCACACCCCGTTGAGTTCGAGGACGAACTCTTTCAAAGCAGGAGAGAAAGGGGAGAAAGATGTAGAATATGCTTTTATTGTTTAGTTTTGTTAATTGATAGTATTAAATGTACTAAAAAGGGTTTAGTCCTCTTTAGAAAATATTAGAGTAAGTGAAGAGTGTCTTAATCTTTTAATGCTTTCCTAGTTAGAGTAGGATTACTACTAGCATAAATAAGTAATGATGTAATAGAAATCTCATTATTCTTTGGCTTGTTAATACAATTTTCAGATTTGTGCTTGTGTTTGCTATCTTCTTTGGATTTAATTGGTGGTGATTGCATCATAAAATGTGAGGTATGTGGTGCATAAAGCATATTGATCAAAATGGCAACAATTAGTAGTGGTTTGGTGGAATAAGAATTGAATTATCTTGTTACTTTGGTGGTTAATTTTATGTTATTTGGGAATTTTAATTTGGATTCAATGAATTTTATGTTATTTTGGTAATTTCGTGATCTCAATTTATGTTAATTAGGATGCTTAGTTTTATGACATAAAATTTTAGTTTGGATTTATGGATATTAGTTTTAAATGCCTTCTAAAGTAGTAGTATCTGAATTAATCCATATTTACAAAGACAATGAGAGTAGTTATATTTAGATATTTATTGTCTATGTTTCTTTAATTTTTCAGTATAATTGTAACTTGCCAATGTTACTTCGAGTTTCTGGTCCAAGGACAATGGTAGCATTTTCTTTTAGATGTATTTTGTAACCTCAATTTTATAAGAACACTTTTTTTGGGTTCGGGGACGAGACCCCCGCAGGTTTCTTTAATGGAGAAAGGAAGGATCGAAAGGGCGGGGCGGGGCATGAGCGTGGTGCAATGAAGTTGGTTGTGCGCCGCCACCATATTGCGAAAGCTTCTGCAAAGGGCATCGAGTTGACAATGGCAATGGGGCAATCTCAAGTGAAATGTACACGCGAAGAAGTATTGCGAGGTCGATGGGAAGTGGTAGTGTAAATGGAGAAGGGGTGGTGGCGATGTCATTAACAACAGGGAGTCCTGAATTATCGAAGGGACGGCTATCATAATGCGAAAGTGCGGCATCAACCTGTTGCCAAGTCATCAAACTTCATGAGGAGTCGTTATCCCAAAGAGCACCACTACTCTAATACCAATTTGATCGATTAGCAGCCAAAATTAACACACATAACACAACAGAAGAAAGAACCCATATCAATGCTCTCACAAAAATCAAATCATCTCTGAAAGTGTAGTATCTTCTAGAATGGGTGGTCACACTATATAAGAGGGTACAAGGGAATATTGGGGAGAGTTCTAGATTCATCGATTTCATGGGTAATGGGCATCACGAGAGAACAATCGAGAACGCCCTAAATATATCTAAGAAAGTAAAGTATAAAATAATCCTTATCTTGCATCACCTACTCAATTCTCTACAACTGTTCCTTTTGCTCTTGAAAACCCCACCTAAGACCTCTAAAGCTATTGAGCAACTATGAAGCACGGACATGGATATGAGTGTCGTGTCTAACACGACACGGACACGCCGACATAGAAAATCTCTAAAATTTAGGACACGCCACGGCATGGAAACGACGACAAATCAATATATTTTTATAATGATATATATATATATAATTTTGCACTTTATAAACAAAAATTAGTGGTGAAACCAACATATCAAAATTAACATGGTTATACAATTCTTAAAAACACTTGAACCGTAATTCAAAAGTATGTATTGATATCAAGCGAGAGATTAACTTCATTCTCTTAAATTTTCTTCTTGTTATTCAAGAAACCCCTTATAGATTTAATTTTACATGACCCTAGAATTTCTTAATGTCCTTTAATTTTTGGTGGCCGTCCGTGTCCAGATCGTGTCCGCTTTCTTTAAAATGCCAAACAAGTCTGACATGCCATGTGGCATGTCTGCAAAGTGTCTGATCCGTGCCGTATGCGTGTCAGAGTGTCCAGAGTGTGCAACACGAGTTCATCAGCTCCGGACAAGTGTCCACGCTTCCTAGCTGAGCAACCAAAAGAGTATATGCCTCGAGGCTCCCTTCAATATCTCCACTTGCACCCGGTACTACTTGGTAATATCTCCACTATCAACCAAATCAAATTTCCACCACGCTTGGAACTGCAATTTTCATACCACCGTCAACGAAAATCAGACATTCCAGAGATTTTGAGAGATGGAATCTTGGAATTAACCAAAAAAAGCAACGAACGCCAGTTACCTCTTATGCACTGCACTTGGCCATATTCCAAAGAAAACCTATTGTGAAGCATTATACCATCTACCATATACCATATATTCTAACTACTTGCGACTGTTGAAGGAGGTGTGAATGGTGGATGGTAGGATTGAGAGTTGAAATGTCTTTGTCCCACGCATTTGATTATATGGAAAAAAAAATAACAATTATGGGGTTGCTAACTTTAAAACCAGCCAAAGCTGATGTTGCACTTTTTCACTAACAAAAATGGCTATAATATGGTAGATGCTCCGAGGTAAATAGGTGAGAAAAAGTTCATGTAGGAAAGCCAAAAATGGTAAGATGGCGGAATAAAAATTCATGAAGTTGACTTGATATAGAATGCAAAATGTTCTGCTAAAAAGAGAGATGGGATGAAAAATAATTTTTTAACATTTACAAGGACTGTCTATGAGTGAATTTTGTATTCAGCACTTTACACTAGGTCAACAATGGCTTCAGCAAAAAACACTGGTAACATCTGGTAAGTAAGACTCTCTATAAGTGAAGTTCTCAGAATGTTTAGCCAGCTTCTCTAATACTAAAAATGTGAAGCACAGGAAAGACGATTTTGAAAAGGGATAAAAAATAAAATAAAATTAAAAAAAAAATAAAACTGAAACTGAAACAGAACAAAAAATTCTGAAATAAGTATCTTTTGACCAGAAACTGAAGATTATGATGAACAAACCTTACAAATCATTACCTTTCATTTGCCAACTTTATTATGTTGACAGCATCATCCTCAACACCAGTGTAATGGCTGCCCTTTACCAGTCTACAAGTTAATCTAACATTGTCAGCTAATACCTGCATTTAAAGAATACTAATATAATAACAAAACCAACCCATGAACCAATTGGTTTAATGCAAGAAGATTACAACATCAACAAATCTGACCACATACATAAATCAAACTCCACAATTGAATAATCAATATGAATAGTGGCCTATTTTAGCAGAGAATTTCATTTGCTTGGAAGACACCTAAAGGATGTTTTGATATTTCAATTTTCCAGAAACACAAATGTTGTTAATAATTCATAAAAAAGAAGGTACAATTGGAGTAGGCCATCAGTTTACATAGAACAAAATAGAAACCAAAGTACAAGGCAAACTCCAAATGGCTACAAAAGGAGTGACCACACTAACGGTCAGGCTAACTCTACTCAACGACTCCAAACCAATGTTTTTAATCGCGGTCGCGCAAGGTGTCGCGTTTTGGCTCCGGGGTTGCGTCGCGCAAATCGCGTCGCGCATCGCGCAAGCAATTCGTGCATTTCAGTTTTTTTATTAGAAAAACATATAAAATAACATTTAAAACTGATATTTGTAAAATAATTAACATTTTAATTTGAAAATTATAGAACAAATAACTATTTGGGCTGAAAATTATTTTTTAAAAAAAAACATTTTAAGCTCCACTTTTGTAAACAAGTATCATTTAAACTGAAAATTACAAAAGATTAACATTTTAAACTTAAAATTATAAAATATTAACATTCTAACTTAAATTATAAAGACAAATTACAGTTTAAAATCAAAATTATAAAACAAATAACATTTTAAGCTGAAATTTTATAAATAAGTAGCATTTTAAACTGATAATCTTTTTCATATGCATGCTTCCATCCATAATCTTGTTTGTGTGCCATTTTTTAATCTGAAAAATAAAAAATAGAAAACATTTTACACTGAAATTTATTAAAAAATATACATTTTCTACTGAATTTATTAAAAAAATTACATTATTTGAGATTTGAAAAAAAGTTGCTGAAATATGAATAAAAAAAGTGAGTTATTGAAAAAAAGTTACAAAAAATGTAAGTTTTTAAAGCTCCCAGACAAAAAAAGTTAACTGAAAAAAAAGTATACTGAGAAATAAAAAAAAAGTGTTAACAGCCCATAAGTTTAACAACCCGTAAGTTTTTTGAAGGGTTAAGGGTTGGGTTAAACACCTCTTGGATTTCCCTTTTTTCAAAATGGCAGCGTTTTCTTTTTTTTTTTCCAAAGCTCCAATTGCGCTCCAATTGCGCACTTTCGCGCAAAATAGCGCACTTTCGCGCCAAATAGCGCACGCAAAAGGAGCATCTTGTTTAGCAGTGCCAATAGCGTGGCGTTTTTCAATCGCAAAAGGCAATAGCGCGCTATTGCGTTCGCAATAGCGCGCTTTTTAAAACATTGCTCCAAACAAGAGCACCGTGTTGCAAACATTATAAAACAAAAATTGACACCCACATCAAAAGTTTTGTAGCTATAGCGTCGGCCCAATTCATATGAAGCAACATCTTGAGGATAGCCTTTAAATGGTTTAATGGAGGAAACCCAAAAAAAGCCTAAAATTTTACCCTATATATAACCACTGCTCTTCCTCTTTAGCCTCGAAGATTCTAGCACTCCCTTCATTCCAAAGAGCCCCAAACATGAACAAAATCACATTTCCAAAGACATCAACTCTAGCTTGCTACCCAATACCTCCCAACTCCGGAAGCAAAAGATCAACCCCCTCTTTAGGAAGAGCACTTAGACTCTTGAAAAACCTGTTCCATAAAAAAGTGGAAGAATACCTACAGTGGATCAGTAAATGGCCCGAAATTTCATCGTTATTTTTACAAAGGCAATACCAAGTAGGGGAAAGGCATTTGAAGGGTCTTCTCCTTTTCAACAAGTCACACCTGTTGGGATTTTCATGAGCCACAAGTCCAGAAAAAACCCACACTTTCATAGGAATGCCTGTTGTGCATATTATTTGAGAAGGTGCAAAGAGAGGAAAAGAAGACTTAATACTAAAAGGCTAAAGTAGGGACATAATTACTGTCCCTAAAAGCATCTTCTATTTCGTTGTGTAGATGGGCCAAAAAAATTGACACCATTTTCCACAACTTACGAATCCTCTTTGCCCCCCAGCAGCCGTCTAACAAGAAGAGAATTTTCACTATCTCCAGCATCATCCAATGGAAACCAAAAGGAGCTGCAGAAACATCAAATTTTGCTCACCAGCTCACAGCAAGAATAAAACATATAAAAGTATGCAGCTGATCGGAGCGGACCAGCTCTCTAGCAGAATGAAAACCTTTCTTTGTTGAAGGTTGTCTACTGTAAAAATGCCCTCTTCGCAGCAGTCCCAAAAAAAAATTAGAATTTAAAAATTAAAAAAAGAAAACTTTTTCATCCTTGCCAGTTTATTTAATGATTTGTCTTTTAAGAGCTAAGATGCGTTCCCTATTAAACTTAATTTAAAGTACATATCCAATTTTAAGCACCACTGGGGTGTGACACCCCGCCTACTAAAATACCGGGTGGCCAACCCGTGATCAAAATAAAACGTTGGTCTCATATGGCTCATTCTTAGCATCACTATCGAAACTTTTTAAAGTTTCTAACCACCTAGTAATTTAATTAGACCGGTGCCAAATTTTATCTTCCATTAATTAACAATATGCGGAAATGAATAACAATTAAACCATCACACAAATTGGTAACTGAAATCCAACACAAATGAATGATATAAATAAAGCGAACCGAATCAACTATCGGCTCAACAATGAAATACAACAGTAAACAGAAATCATAACCTAAATACACAAAGTCAAATAAATAACTGAATACTAAATCTGAGGGCGACATGCCCAAATGAATATTGAAGTAAAGTCCCTACACTAGGAATGAATGAATGAAGTGTCTATAGCAAAGTCTTGAAACTTCCACATGAGTTGCAGGTGCGCATCCCTGGATAGAATCCTCAAACTGGGTGTCCCTGTGGCTGGACACCTAAAATGTTTCGAAAAAAATTTTGACACGAGTCAGAGCCCAAGTAAAATATTTTGAAAATATTTAGCAAGCAGTTAAATTGCTATAATTAAATATGCATGCTCACTCTTCATATTTAAGTTAGTGTCGCACTCTCTTGAGGTATAGCTCACCCCTCATCTAATGTGCACACCTAATGCTTGCCTGCTAACCTTCCTAGTTAAGCTACCCCATCTAACTAGCCGGATCACAACTCTTACCCCCACACTACTTTAACCCGAGTATTCTTACTTTGATTATTAAGTTATCTACTCATTTACTTATTAATCGGTTCAAATATATTAAATCATATAGCGTTCACACTAGTTATATTGGAAATTCCCCTTTTTAAATTATCTAACTTTCACCCTAGTTATACAAGAATTCACCCTTTTAAATCAGATAACTTGCACTCTAGTTATATAAGAAATACAATCACACTTATGTATTAATCCCGTATATAATTATCTGCTCATATTATATACATACTATTATACTACAACATTCATACACATGTCGTGTATAATAACCATCCTTTCGTGAGTAATAACTCATCGGATGTTTTCTCTAAAATGCTATCATGTCCCAGGCATGCTCACTCTAACCCGAACACCTCAAGTCGAACTAGCTCACACCGAACTTGGGCAAAAATATCCCAAATGTAGTGGAGGCGGTCATATTTCCTTCACCGAAAGTGAAACCGATTCATACCCAAAGCAGTTCACCTCTGAAAATAAATCACACAATAAAAATCTTGGACGATATGACCTGGGGACTATACTCTCCCTGCTCCTCAAGCCAGGGGTTCACCCACATCGCGCAACCTCCGATGATAGCACTAGAGGGGTATGCTTTCACATAAATATTACTTGCACCGATATTTATAAATCATACATATATATATATATATATACTATCACACTAACTGTATACATATATTTAATAAAGTACAGTTAACCCGTGCCTAACACCCAGAGCATTTAACCAAAAATACCCAATTCTATGTCCCGACTAGTAATTTAATCACACATTAATTACTTTATTATTAAAGTAGTGTCACCCAACTACAATACTCAGACTCACTCATTCGATCCGTATCCTCATCTCGTAAAGTTTATTACACAAACTCTCACTATCAAGTTTAACACTCATCATTAATTTTAATATTCGATAATTTATTATATATCTCTATGATAAATTAAATCGGCTACCCCATGCCTAACTCCCGTAGCACTCCGCCTAAAAATATCCGAGTCACAACCCCATGGTTCAAAGTCTCGGTATCGGTTCCGGTATCGGCCACTCGATTTTCAACTCGATCGCGGTATCGGTCACGGTATCGAGCGAAACGCAAAGATACACTATTTAGAGATAGCGAAAAATTCCGAAAAAAATCTAGAAAATTAAAAAAAAAATACAATTAACAATGTGGACAAAATCAGATAAGTTTAAAACTATCATTTAATATGCATAACATTGTACAATTGATTATATTGACGTGCTGCGAACTTGCCAGATTCAATGTTTTATAATAAATCAATGTTTTTTTTTCACGGAGGATACAAATATTATGTTTTTACAAAGAAAAACAACTGTTACTTTTTTAGTAGGAGGATAATTTTTTTTTTACAAAGAGGATACAACTATTATATTCTTAGTATTACTTTTAGTGATAGGATACAAATGTGTTTTTTAAGTATGTTATATTTTTCTAAAAATGATAGAAATGTTTCTTTTTTAGTATTGTTATTTTTTCACAAAGATGATACAAATAGTGGTTTTGACAAAACACTACATTTTTTTTTACAATCGTTTTTTTACAAAAAGGATGCAGATGTTATTTTCTTACAAAAAATGATGCAAATGTTATTTTTTTATAAAAGGAATGTAAATGTTTTTTTTTTTTTGTTGGGTTGCAAATGTTTTTTAATAAATTGATGGAAATGTTATTTTTTTACAAAGAGGAAGCAAATATTTTGTTGTACTTGTGTTGCAGATGTTATTTTTACATAAAGGATGCAAATATTATTTTTACAAATGTTTAGAGGATACAAATATTATTTTTACAATATTTACAGTTGTATATTTGTTTGTAAAAGAATAATATTTACGTTTCTTTTTATAAATAATGACATATTAAAATATAACATTGGGAACATTATTATAAAAAATAATAACAAATAACATTTGGATCATTTGCATTCTTTAAAAAAAAAAACTGGCACGTATACAACGCACTAAATTAAACCCACAGGATGACCAAATAATCCACACACACAGGCACAATACACTAAAAAAAAAACAATTAGCATTTCGTAACC
Organism: Sambucus nigra; assembly: GCA_949130495.1. Classification (NCBI taxonomy): domain Eukaryota; kingdom Viridiplantae; phylum Streptophyta; class Magnoliopsida; order Dipsacales; family Adoxaceae; genus Sambucus; species Sambucus nigra. The sequence goes on along the minus strand of OX422223.1, from coordinate 260,295,694 downwards.
CTCCCAAAAACCACGCTTACCAACACAACACTGGATGGAGAGAGAGAGAGAGAGAGAGATTGATTCTTAGTGACTTATACCATCTCGGCCGATATGGGTCGATACTATTGTGATATCGCCGATATAGGCCGATTCCATCGCGATATCGCCGATATGAGCCGATTCCAACGCGATATCGCCGATTCTATTGTGATATCGTCGATATGGGCCGATTCTATAGCTATATCATCGATATTACCGAGAAATTACCAATATAGGGTCGATTCACATCAATAATTGAAAACTCAACTCATAACTCGTAACTCGTAACTCGTAACTCGGAATCGGATCGGTGGGCACCAATACCTAGTCAACTCGGCCGTATCGTCGCGGTATCGGCCTTGACTTTGAACCATGCACAACCCCGACTCTTAATTCCATAAGTATTAATTACATTCATATTTTTATTCAAGATACTAAGCTCATCTCAATTCAGCCCGTATCCTAATTTCATCCGAAATTTCCATTTGAATCCGTTCATATATTTTCGAATGTTGTTCATCCTAAACACTTTTAAATCCATACCTCGAATTCATTCCCATCCAATTTAAAGGTAAAAATAATGTTTCTTAATATTTTCCAGAGTCCTACACTCATCTACGGACATCCCTAAATAATCGAGATTTGATTTCTCCCAAAGAATTTCGGTTTCAAACACCCTTCCGTAATAAATTCATAACTAATTCAAAAAAAATCAGAAAAATACGAAACTGGCGGTCACGCGTTCATAACGAAAAGATCTATCTCCATGACCAAACCTAGGGTCGTTTGAACGAGGTATCAATCTCGTTCGAACGAGATACTAACGTCGTTCGAACGACTTGCAACGTCGCTCGAACGACGTGTCAGGTCGTTTGACGCAACGCTGACCATTTCTTCTTCCTCCTTTTGATTCCTATATCCACACAAAATCTGCTTTCCTCCATTAACGAACCTAACCAAGCTTCTGCATCTTCATACACCTTAGCCAGGTTAAAACCATCATAACACGCACATATACTGGATTTAACCCTCATAATACCCTTTAAACATCAGTAATTTACAAATATCTAAAATCTACGAGATGGCTTTTCATATACTCGTTTCTCCCGAATTCAATCCCACAATTCGAATTAATCAACATCAGTTACTGGGATTGTAATATTATTCAGATATAATCAACATCAATTTCATCTGTAATCTACCCAATATGTTCGATTTCCTCAAAACCCATTTTTTTGTAATAATCCATCCCAAAAATAAATATGATTTACACCCACCATGATATGAATTGCAATACCGCAATTTAAATGAAAGCAACATTAACTACTTGCCTGGATAATTTCGTAGTGTCTGATTCCTTTGTTGTAGCCAATATTTTTTATGAAGAATGCATCAATCTTTTCTTGGTTTAGCTCGCAAAGGCTCTCTCACTGGATCCCTCATTTCTCCTCGGCAACTAGGCTTTTCTTAAATGAGTTAAGGTTGCCACACCCTCTCACATTTAGATTTTATTATGTCAATCCCGTTTTTAGTCTTGTGGGCGTTATTAAAATGGCCCAAACACTCCTGTGTGAGTCCGGTTATGCTTAAAAATTTCCCATGACCCAATTGCTACCGCCGGGTACTCTTTTTCGACTATTTCGACCCTTCGGGACTCAACCGTACACTCAGAATCGCCATCCGAGTTACTTAACTAAAATCTCCAATTTTCATCCTCAAATTGCGACACATGTATTCTTAAAAGAAATAACTCGTATTACTTTAAATCTTAATTCTCCAAATAAATTGAATCATCCAACTTAAATAAATTCTCCAAATCATTAATTTAGTTTAAATTCTAATTCACCAAATTAAATAAATTCTTTATCCTCAAAAATACGGGGTGTTACATGGGGTCACAAACAGAGCCTAAATGCAGTATTGCCTAGAGAGTAACTAATATAAATCAAGAATACAAGAACCAAATCACAATATTCGTTCTTTGTATTCTTTTTTCCTTTTTTCTTTTATTTTTTTCCTATTTTAGCTGGTAGTTGGTGGGGGTAATATTCCTTTGGAATATTTTATGGGTGCCTTTTGCACTTTAAGGGTTATCTTGCCTAGCAAGATAACTTTATCCTATAAATAAGGCCAATAGCTCTCACTGTAATCACTTTATATTGGGATGTTAATGAGAGTTTGTGCTTAGTTGTCATTCTTTCTTTTGGTGCCATTGGCGTGCCACGTCAATTGGTATCGAGGTTCTCTCACATTGTGTGTAAACTCTAAAATCATCACACCACCAATGGCTTAATCGAACCTCAAATGTCGCACCATCCAATTGAAAACCACAATGGAGTTCGCTTTGGAGAAATTTAGTGTGATCACCGCCACCCTACTACCCCAAGCTGTTGGCGCCACCGTTTCTTTCACGACCATAAACACCACCCCTCATTCACACCACACTCGTATAGTACTTTAGACATAGTAGGTTAGTTAGGGTATTTAGTACTTTAGACATATTAGGGCTAAGCCTATAAATACCCATATAGCCTCTCTTTTTGTATCAACCAATTATTATGAATATATGAGAATGAGTGAGTTATCTTTATTATTTCCTCTTTTAGTGAGTATGTGTAAACATTTCGCTGCGTTTACATCAAATTGGTATCAAAGCGATGTTCACTCCAAGAGGGAGTTCAAATTAATTGGTGTACGGGGCTAAGGTCCGAGTTATGGCTTCAACTTGGAACAACCGATCGGTCGGGAGAGTGGCTTCGCCTTCCATATGTAGCCGGGTTTGTGATCACAACCCCCAAAATCGATCAAATCTCTGATTGGGAGCTTCTTCAATGGCTAGATTCAACCCATAACCATGAAGGAACCAATTCACAGAAAAGCTGGCCCTAAATTTTATCACTGCCACATAGCCACCACCTCCAACTGCCCATGATTCCTACTACTCATCATCATTTGAAGGTGATGAGGAATCTGCAGAAGATGAATCTAAAACTCTAACGGATAAAGATGAAACAACAGAAGTAGGGGAAAGTCCATTTGATAACTTCCTTGGCCTCCAGCAGCACCTCCGTTTCAAGTGGCAAGCTGCCAAACAGCCTCAATGAACAAAAACCTAACCCTAGCAGATTTGCCTTCCTCTCTGCTCAACATCTTTGACACGAACCAAGTGGTGTGTGAGCGACCAATTCGGGAAGAGACCGGAGCAGAGGAAGAGAAGAATATAAACTAGAAATTGGTTTCAACCATTGCCGGCGAGATTCAAGTTGAAAACGACGACGGAGGAGTAGGGCTTGTAATGGCGGTTATCGGCGATTATGTTGCGCAGAGAGGAAGTTGGCCTTCAAGAGACATAGACTGAGCTTCTATGAGATCCAGTATCGGCGGCAGAGGTGAGTAGACGGTGGGCATGGGTTTGGTTGACCCCGCTCCCGGCTACAACGATGTCATGGTAGCACGATGCCAGCGAGTAGGGTCCTAAGGCTGTGTTCGGCCAAGAAGTAGCATTTATGCGAGGAACCCTAACACTGGGTAACGGCCTGCTTGGGCCTGAATCATGGTTCAAAGTATCGGCCGAGTCAACTCGAAATCGGAGGGTACCGATAAGATACCGAGAGGCGTTTCAAAAAAAACACTGAATCGTGTTGTCTCACCGAGATATCGATCGAGACAGCCGATTCCGAGACGTTTCGCCGCGATATCGACCGAGACAGCCGCGATATCGGCCGAGACAACCGATTCAAACGACACATTTTTTTTGGTAGCCAAAAAACATTTTTTAATTTTTTTTGTCAAAAGATGTCAAAAATACGTTTTGTAAGACATTTCTTTGTACATTTTTTTACAAAACATTTATTTGTTAAAAAAAATGTTGTGAAAATTATCGAGACCTTATATAATTTTTCTGAGTAATATGGAAAAAAATTTGCATCATTATTTGAACATTGTCATATTTTCTTTTATTTTTTGATAGAATTTTAATTTTTTACCATATTTCTTCATTGTTGAAAATATATTGTAACATTTAAAGAAATACGACCTATATAAGTTTGTCCACATAATACATACATGCAGAATAATTTTACACACTAAGATTAAATTAAACAATTGCAATAAAATTAAAATGTCACTAATATAAAACTAATAACATTCACCGTGCATAAAAATATTTGAACTTGGAACAAAATATCCTATCAAAATATAATGTCACATAATGTTGTCCAAAAATGGAAGAGACAAAGATTGGGGGGGAAAAAGAATCCCCATAAGTCTAGTCTCGTCCATGAATATCAAATATCCTCCTACATAAATTAAAATCAACAATTAGTCCCTAATACGTAATTATTTAGAGATTTTAAATAATTAAAAATAAAAATAAAATTAGTACGTTAGCAATATGTCAAGTCCGCTGCACTTCATAATAACTAATCGTACAATGTAATGCATATTAAATAATGGTTTGAGCATATCTGATTGGTACATATTGTTAATCTTATTTATTTAGAATTTTATATATTTTTTCCAGAATTTTTCACGCTCTCTAAATAACGTATCTTTGCGTATCGCCCAATACCGCGACCGAGTTGAAAATCGAGTGTCCGATACGGGGACCGATACCGAGACTTTGAACCATGGCCTGAATGGGATTGCAGTTTTGAGATTGTGGACTTGTTTGGAGCCAAGTCTGAGGCCCTGTTTGGCTATACAGTAGGGATGGGCTGTGACACTAATCTGGCAGAGGTTGGATTCATTTATGAGGTCCTATTGGAAAAGCCCAACTGGTATTCGTCTAAGTTGGATCTGTTTAAGAACGTGCCTGATTTTGGGCTCTTTTGGATGATAAAACAGGGTGGGACAGCTGTGCTCTTCATTTAATAGATGCTGGCTGAGGTTTTTGGCCCCAAAACATAATACAATTTATTTTAATGGCTTGAAGAGAATGGGCAGCCCCCAGCGTATCAAGAATTAAAAAATATTGCTTTTGGACCCCAAAAATCCCAGGAAAATTATTTTGAACCCTCAATATTGAACAAAATAATATTTTCTAAATATTTGTTGTGGTGGTACAATTGACTCAAATTTTCCCCTAGAGCTCGGGGTCGAACTTTTCCAAAGGAGGGGAGAATGATGTATATGCATGACACGTGGCGTGAGAAGGCAGATCGAGATGAAATTGTATTTTTAATTGCATTTTATTTTATTATTTTACTAGTGTAATAAATGATTATTCCCTTGGGAATATTCTATATTAGGTGAGTTAGGGTATTTTAGTAGTTTCGGCATATTAGGGCTATTACTTGGTCTCCAAGTATAGCTAAGCCAATAAATACCCATATAGTCTCCCATTTTGTATCAACAAATTATTATGAATACATGGAAAAGAATGAGAGTTATCTTTGTTATTTCCTCTTTTAGTGAGTGTGTGTAAACATCCCGCTGAATTTACATCACTTATGCTACCCAAAACGAAGCCCCACCACCATGTTCACCCAACTCCCAAGCCCCACCGCCACAAGAAGAAACGATGTATTAAAATCCCTTCGTCGTAACCCACTTGTAGTCCTAGGGCTACGGTTAAGAGGGGAAAAAAATGGGATGAAACTCTCTGTTTCGCAACCCCAATTCAGCTCTTGGGGATCAATAGCATAAGGAAGAGTTTGAGTAACCATCACCGCCATCGATTTGACTCACTCCGGAAGGGTCCCTACTAGCTCGGCAAGCTCCAGCAAAGGCTATAAAGAAAGGCCTAAGGAAGTGGATCTATTTCGCAACTCTCAGTTGAGTTTTGACCCGAGCATAGTTTTCAGAGACGAAAGGCGCAAGGGTCCCCGTGGAGCATAGGCGCAAGGCGAGACGCGTGACCGATCGAAGTAAGGTGCAACGTCTATAAAACATGCGAAAGTTATATATTTATAATAATAATAATAAGATCATTGATGATCTTAAATTTGAAATATATAGCATTTTTACTATTATACAAGGTTATGAAGAGAAACATAAGAAGAAGATAGAACTTATAACACCATATGGAAAAATTATTTATTGTTATATCAAATTTATTTAACAGTTTAATTATCCAATAATCAATAAAAGAAAGAATATTGATATATTTGAAAAATAATACTCTAATGTATGGGGAAAAAATCAAAATCAACATATAAATTATTTTATGATACAACGCTCTCGGAGTTTAATTTTGTTTGTTTATTTTGCCTAGGTAGGGACTAGTGAGAAAGATAAAGTTTCACTACGAATCAAGACTTATTTTGGTTAGTTTTGGGGTGAGAAATCGTCTAAACTTCCATATTCTATTAGAATATATGTAAAATAAGCAAATCAATTAGTTCATTCTTATATTGGGGGCGTTATTCAAAAAAATTAACGAGGCAAGCTTGAACCACACCTTAAGCCTGGAGCCTAGACTGCCCAAAGCGCGAGCCCTATTGACTTTATAATATTTCAAAAAGAATAATACAAAAGGTAAAAATAAAATAAAACAAAACAGGCAAAAGCATAAGAAAAGTTGATTTTATAATATTTCCAAAAACACTTGCAAAGGCATTCATGGAAGCAGGGAAAAAAATGAACATAGCAGCGACTTTTTGGTCCATTTCTGCTCTCCATTTCCAGAACAAACCAATGAACTCTGAAATGGAACGAAATCCCTAGGTTCCTGACAAAAGCCTCAGGCATTTGCTCGGATGGTGAATAATACGCTTTTACAGAAAAGGTAGAAATGACTAATTTGAACATTAGCGGACAGTTCCACCACAGTTGATTCAACAAATGATTGAGCTACACACAAGTGTAATACCCCGTACTTTTCTATAAATAATTAATGATGAAATATTATTTTGAAATAAATAATTAATTCTGGATATTGGACCTAAATAAATATTTTCATTCGAATGCCAAGTGAAAATTTATTATTTAGTATACTTGTGTGTGACTCATTTTGTGTGCATGATTATGATGTTTAATAAAAGAAAATGCATAATTTATGTGGGACACAAATTAAAAGTGATTAGTATTGGAATAAATAATTCGGAACATATTTTGGGACTCATACGGACTCGTTTAGATGGTTCAAGCCTTCAAAAATGGTCTTGGGTCAAAGTTATATGGGTTGAAAAAAGTTTTGGGCCAATTAGATAATGGATTCGGGCTCATTTGGGGGTCCAAGAGTTGGGCCTAGGTCCAACTCGGAATTAGGCTCCTGATTAGAGATTAAGTGGGGGTAAACCAATCCCCCCACCATTATTCCACAAACCTAAAAGTTGCAGTTACGAGAGATATTGGGAGAAATATCAAGAGAAGGAGAAAAGGGCTAGAATTGAAGAGGAACCAAAGAGGAACATCAAAGGGGGGCTCCTCTACCATCTTAAGGCAAGAATTTCTCGCATAATCTGTCTTTCAATTTATTTCTCAATGCATAATGTTTATTCCCATTTAGATTTCTGGAATTTAGGGCTTTATCTATTGGATTTGATGATAAATAACTCATGTAGAGGGTTGTTTTAGGTATAGAATCTATTTCAGAAATTAAGTATCGACAAATCTGAATATGGGTGTTAGATTTCCTTAAGATATTGATAACTATAGTGAATTTATGGACTGAAATCTGTGTAGAGGTTACCAAATTTAATACCCTTTCTATTTCGAATTGATTATGATTGAATGCTGGAAGAAAGCCCAAACATTTAAATCCTTAACAATTAATGAATAGAAGTTTTGTTGATTTGTTAGAATGAAATTTTGGGTAGCATGTGGTTTTGGGTTATAGAGTTTATCAAAACTGGGCGGACTGAATTGGGAAACGAAGGAAGGGAAAGAGACAGGGGTCGCTCAAACGACGCCACATGTCGTTCGAGCGACGTGCGAAGTCGCGTGAACGAAGGGCCCACCCGTTCGAGCGACGTGTTGGATGATGAAAACCGCCGTCCTGTTTTTGCTTTAGCCTTAATCCCTCAAAACCTTAGCCCTCGTCTATTAACAGGTATGGGGCATGAGAAATAATAAGGAATAGTAATATACGAGGGAAAAGGATCTTAATTGCAGTCTATATAAATTTATGGGATTAAGACACATCCACACTTTAATTACTATTAATTACATTAAACTAGATGGTTTAGTAATTATATTCTTCGAATGGAATTTAATAATTTATAAGATGATAAATTATTAATAGTAGAAAAAATGGTATGGATTTTAGATTGGAACTTTATGGTAATTATAGAGTAATTACCTTTACATATTATATGGAAAAATAATATGTATTATTATTATATTATATTTGTGTGTGGACATACCAGTGAACCGTCCTATCGGCTTGGGTGTTCGCGCGTTCGGGCCGTAGACCACACGTCGGCACAGGTGGACTTGATGATGTGTAGGCCATACAGGTACAACGTAGAGGCTCCACCCTCGAGAGGTAGGTGTGGCGCTAACCCTTCTTGTATTACCGCTGGGTATGGGCCGTATACAGGTGTCCTGCTTAGGGACCACCCCCAAACTTATATGTGATTTGCGGTGTCCGCTTAGGATGTAAGGATCCCTCCGGACTTGCTGATAGAGCACGAATTAGACACCGACAGTAGATGCCCTTGTGTGGCAATTATATGGAAGGACATATAATATTAATTACCCGGATATTATGTAAATAAATTAAACTGTCTAAGGATATGGACGCTAAGTATTATTTTGACTCTATAACGCATAATAGATGTTTATGCCTTACTACTTGATATTGAAGAGACTGGAATTAATGTAAGTTGGTAATTTAAATGTAGGGATTGCATTTAATTTAATTAATTAGGAATGAATTCCTTCTATAATTGAGATGATGTCATAATTTATTATTTGGGACGTATTGGGGTGTGAATAATATCACACTTAGATGAGAAGTGAGGGGTTATACGCATGTGAGTGACGAAAATGGGGTATTTATTTGTGCATTGACTGTACTATTGTGTTCATAAAGTATTCAAATTAATTCTTGCACACCTCGGGTCTTACTCAAATTTAAATGTTCCCCACCTCAGGTGCTCGTAGACAGGGGCAGCGGGATTGTGCATAGCAGTCTTGCAGCCTTACTTGCTCTCCGATTTCAGCTCAGTTGGCTCTAGTATAGGTGCTTTTCAGCTCTGATTATCTATATGGAACTTTATAAGGGCACAAGCCCGAATATTTATTTTATGTTGGTGGAGATTAGGCTACTCTAGTTGGATGTTTATATTATTGTATGTGGTTTTGGATTTATTTATTAATTATACACGTGCTCGTGACTTTTCAAATTTGGGCCTTTATTTATAAATTATTTATTTTCACAATTGTGCTAAGGATGGTATTAATTGACAAACAACCCTATCTTCGGCGTATCGTGCTTGTCCAGCCTTTACGTGAGAAAAAAGGGGCTGTTACAACAAGCATCAAGGATGGACATTGCTTTAGCATTGAAACATGAGTTACTGGATGATGAAGTGCTAAACACTACCTGTGCAATATTGTATAACGCGTAGTCCTTGCGGCCTAAGAACTCCAAGAGCTATAACGCCAAGAATAAACTACATAGAATAAGCTCAGTCAAAAGAGAGCATGACAGATGAGAGTCTCATAGATTACCTTAAAAAGCAAAGCACGATGGCGTGATAACCCGATCCTTAAGGTCCCAATAGGTAAAACACTAGTGTGAAGAGATTTCCTCAGCTCTGTGCTTCTTTCCATCCATCTTGCCAACATGATATTGGCATCCCGTACGGGCCCACCCATATGTTCTGTAACGAGTTCAGCAATCCTCTGTACCAGAAGACTGACTTCAGAAGGAGGGCAGTCTAATGCAATACAATGTGCTATCTGCACCAACTCTTCCAGGGTAGGGTCAATTGTTCGGTTGACTATTATAACTTCAAAGCCAGAAGTCCCAGGGTCAGTTTCAAGATCCGCAAGAGATGGCATTTTTCCTTGATCTGGGTCTGCTGAGATCCTATATACATCATAGAAACCATTCACTACTTTCTCCTCATAGTCAAGAACGCTGTAATCCTGGTGGAACCAGAAAGCCCGCATAAGTCAAACCATGGAGAAATTAAAAAAAATTGTTTCATTAAATCAACTGATAACGAAAAATTAATCTAGCATTGCTAGAAATAGCATTCATAAAAAATCAAGTATACAACATGTGCTACCAACATTATAGGTTTACACAATTCTGGATGCCCCTTGGACCTTTAGAAAATTACACAAAAAATCTGACTAGAACAAAACCATATATATATATATATATATATATATATATATATATATATATATATATATATATAGAGAGAGAGAGAGAGAGAGAGAGGCAGGATCAAGTGCGGACTTGGTACGGACCAATTTTTTTAAAATACTAAAAAAAAAAAATTGAGTTGATTTTTTTATTTTGGCCTTTAAACATTTCAAGGTACTCCTGAAAAAAAAAATCAGCTCAAAATGAATTTTTTTACTATTTTAAACAAATCGGTCAAAATATGACAGTTTTTAAGCAGTATAAAACTGTCATATTTTGACCGATTTGTTTAAAATAGTAAAAAAAAATCATTTTGAGCTGATTTTTTTTTCATGGGTACCCTGAAATGTTTAAACACAAAAATAAAAAAATCAAGTCAAAATTATTTTTTCTAGTATTTTAAAAAAATTGGTCCGCACGGACCAGTCCTTAAGCTGGTCCGCATTTGATCGGCTCCATATATATATATATATTATGTGAACATTTTTCCCAATCAATGCATTTACCCCTTCATTCTATAGTTCCCTCCTTTCAAAATAATATCTTCTGAAATCAGTCTATTGTGACGGGGAAATGAGAACAATGTAAATTGTGACATTAGAAGAACAAGAGGTATCTCAACTCAACTCAACAAAGCCTTTTCCCATTCCGCTCTATTCAACACAATATCTTCGGTTAAACCACATCAATATCATGTCCTTTTTGACAATATCCAACAAGTCAATTTAGGCCTACCTCTACCCCTTGCATTACCATCAATAATAACTATGATTGAAAAAATAAATGAAGTTCGAAAAAATCTATTAATTGCTAAAGCATTACAGACTAAATACTGCAATAGTCGTACAAATACAAGAAAACAACAGTGCAAGCACTCTCAGAAATGGAAATGTGTACATTCTTAACTTAAAATCTATGCAGCAATGAACCTGATGAGATTATATAGAAGACTCACACAACCAAAAGGAAAATCTCTCAATGAAATTCAATGCCTTTCCCAAAATGAGAGCATATATATATATATATATATATATATATATATATATGAATTGACAACTACGCCCCTAAGCAACCCTAATTGTGTAAAGGACCTAAGGCCAGTTTAAGAGGGATGGGGTGGAGTGATGAGAATTGTGGCTGTCATGTCATGAATGACGTCATTGTAAATTAGTGGATATTGGATGTCATTCATGACATCATAGATCCAATTCTCATCAGAACCAAAACGATATGGACAACGGATATAGCAATCTAAAACTAAGTAAATAAATTATCAGTGGTCTATAAATTCCCACCTAGGCGCTAAGCACAGTTAATTGCACATGCCTATGTCGAATATATATATATATATATATATATATATATATATATAGTTACTATTTGGGTGTATGTATTGTAACTGATACTATTTGAATTGTTATGTTTATACTAATAGTCGATTTTTATAATATTAAGAAACTGCCCAGGCATCCGCCTAGGCTCTAGGTGGCCTCACACCGCCCCTTCTTGCACCATGTGCCTTTTAGAACATTAAATGACATAAAAATAATACATTAATAAATGACATATAATTAATCTACCATTGAAGTGCTCTCATACTATTTTATAGTATAATATTCAAATTATTATATTAAGCAAGGTTCTAAAAAATGCGAGGCGTGATCGAGGCGTGGAGGCCAAGCCTATGCGGGCCTTGGGCGTGAAAAGGCGTTTAGGCCTTTTTAATATATTTTAACCATAACAAGGCTATTAAAATACTAAAATTGTACATATCATAAAAATATGTCTGAATATTTGCAAATTAAAATACTATTTGATTATTTTGGATGAGATAATGGTCCGGCTTGTAAAAGAATCTTTAAAAGGCGATATCGTTTCACTAAAGCATTGTTATTTTTAGAGAAAAAGTGCACCTTAAGGGTTTTACCAAGCATAAGGCGTGAAAAGCTTAAGGCGGGGCGTTTCTCCCAAGCCTCAAGCCTATGCGTGTTTTTTACAAAAGCCTATTAATCCCCACCTAGTATCCTCATGGCTAGAATGGCTCCAGCTGCCCGATTACTGCCTAGCTCTTTTAGAACCAAGATAAATATGCAAGTATATGCATACACTACATGCAATTGTTCATCATCTATATTATACGAACAATCATAGTGATCAATATCTTACATGCTATAAATCGTAAAATAAATTATATGAAAGAAACCGATCTGGCCTCTGAACTAGACTCAAACTTGATAAGAATTCAAATTTAAATAATACTGAAATATATTATAGTTCAAAACTATGGATATGCTTAGGAAGTACTAAACTTATATTTGTGAATCTACGAAGTACATTTCAGTCCAAACTAAGTATATATAAGGAAGCTTCATGAGAACATTATTTTTCTATATTATGGAATTTATAAATAAAAGAAGAATGTTGCATGTAAAACCAAAGCAAATGAAAGAGTAATAGATGTTCAAAAATTAGACATAACCACCTACATTCTGACATTGTTCTCCATCAAAACTCCCCATTAACCTTTAATTTGAGTTTAATCCTGTATTTTTATGGACAACACTTCCCTCCTTGCCAACTTCATCTTCTCAAAGCCCAAAACCCTACCCCAAATTTTATAAATCCCTAAATTCTTCACAACAGAAACCTTAACCCATTGTTCAAAGTTGCGGTATAGACCTATGACTTGGTCACCCAATTTGCAACTTGATTTTAGGTATCAATCTTGGTTACGGGCGATACACAGCGATATGCTATTTCGGAAAATCAAAAAATAAATTTTAAAAAACTATATAAAGTACGAATAATAATATGAATTAATTGGATAAACACAAATCATCATTTTTCACAGTTAATATTGTCTCATGTGATACAAAAGGTTCCCTAAAATTAAATGTGTGTGTATATATAAGCAGTCTTAAATTTAAATTAAGCAAAATTCAGTACATTATAAAATTTAAGTTATTCTAATTCCATATGAATTTTTATAATAAACTATAATAACTTTTTTTAAGTCACTCAAGTTCAGGAAAATCCCCAACATGAGTGATTTATCGAAAAAGAAAGAAAAAACGGTGGATGAGTGTGCCCACCGACAGGGCTCACAAGAAAAGAGAAAAAAAAATCCTAGAGAGAAGAAATGATAAATGATGAGTTTACTGAACCAACACATCTCACAATGAAAGCCTAAACCATTTGATAAACAAACGACCTACTTCCTCCCTTTCTTTACAGTCTTCTCTTTTGTTTCTTTTTGGACCTTTTGCACAAGAACCATGTGTTGAAAATTTGTTCCCCGCTTGATCTTTATACGCATTAATTATTTGGCAATCCATCTCCATTCTCTTTCTTAGAAGCTGCTTTAAGCTTTCCGATAGCAGCATCCACTAACCTTCAGTTAATTTGACCTGCTTGATTTGATATTGATATTCTGGACAAACAGGGATGTGGTGAAACTGGAGGGTCAAAGAGATATCTAAAAATGATCATTTCGTTATTTAGGCTCAATTATCCAAAAAAATTGAAATATTAGTGATGACGTTACTCATAGGATTAACGCAAGTTGGGTCAAGTGGAGAAGTGTTATCGACATATTGTGTGATCGGCGTATACCTTTGAAGTTAAAGGGAAAATTTTATAGGACGGTACTCTGCCATGTTATATAGGACGGAGTGTTGGACAACCAAAAAATAAAATGTGTTGAAAATGAGCGCTACGAAGATGCGAATGCTAAGATGGATTTGTGGTAAAACTCGTAAGGATATAAAATTAAAAATTAACAAATTCGTGAAACGATAAAAGTAGCTCATATAGAAGATAAATTGAGAGAAAATCGGTTTAAATATTTTCGACACGTCAAGCGTAAATCAATGGATGCTCCCATAAGGAAGAGTGATTTAGTTTGTATTGATGGTAACGCTATGGGTAGAGGTAGGCCTATACTCGGTCTGGAGATCGATTGGGCGATATTTTCACAAAGTCCTTAGCACGGCCCACAATCACATTTAGTTGTTTTATGTTCCAAGCTGGGAATATTTGGTCGTTATGCTCCGGCTTGAAAGGGTGTGTAGGAGTTCTCATTTTATGTTAATAAGTTTAAGTTAGGGGCATTAATGTAATATTCCAGCATTACTTAATAATATAAATAGTTTGGGCTTGTGAGGTAATTAGACACAACCCATAATTCTCCTAATTCTCTTTTTCATCTTCTCACGTCATCTTTGTCATTAACCAAAACCCAATTCCATTATCAAACTCAACTATGGTAACGCAAGAGGTAGAGGTAGGTACGCAAGAGGTAGAGGTAGGTACGCAAGAGGTAGAGGTAGGTCTAAAATGACTTGGTGGGATATTGTATAAAAGGACATGAGCATGTGGTTTTAACCGATGATATTGCGCTCAAGAAAACAAAATGAAAAAATAGGATTCATGTAACTGACACCAAATAAGTAGGAAAGGACTTTGTTGAATTGAGTAAAAAATTTAAGTTACTTGAAATATTATATATATAGTGTTTATATCCAAAATCCTAAGAATTAAATATTATGTTTTCTCATATGCAGTCTAAATTAGTTTTTATTTATCCATTTAATTAGTAAAAAAAATCATTAATTAGGAGACTTGCAACTTTAAAGACTAAATAACATAAAACGAAATAAGTTATAGATTTGAAATACAGTCAATAAAAGGCTAATAATTGAAAAAGACTATTTCAGGTTGCTTGAAATAATAAATATACAATTTGAATTCAGAATTCTAAGAATTAAAATATCATTTTTTCAAACAAAGAAACATATATACAGTGTGATTTCCTTTTAGTTTTAGCTTGTCATTTAATTAGTAAAGTTTTCAAATTTTAAGAAAATTGTGCTTAATCACTCCTTTTAAGGTCATTTTTAAAATTTGATCCGGTGGCTAAAATCTATCATAATGGATAATCTTTTAATACAATAACATAATGTGATACTCAGTATTTATGGGATTTATTTATAGGGATTTATTGAAGATTTTTTGGGATTTAATTCGAATTTCTTGGATTTTATTTAGATTTAGCCTAAGTTGAAATAAGGACGAAAGGGTAGTTTGGCCATTTGGTTAAGCTTTGCGAGCAAGCGTGGGTTTGAGGGGTGGCAGTTTTGTAGTTAAGTAGGAGTTTGAGAATTGAGAAGAGAGAAATAGAAAGAGAGAGATGCATGTTTTCACCCGCGCTGAGTTGCGCTAGCGGCATATGGCCTGCGATCACAGGAGTACCAAGGCGTGACTGCGGCCTTACTATCTTGCGGCCCAATCGCGGCGTCATCCTTAATCTATAAAAATCCTAAACCTCCATTAAAACACATCTTCAAACCTCAATTATAAGACCTTGCAATTGGAATTTGGGAATGCTACAAGAGAGTAAGTTAATCCGAATTTCAAGGAGATTATGAATCTAAGTTCATATTTGAGAGATGGAAGATTTCCGAGTTTAATTGTTCAAAGTAGGCGTTCGTCCCCCCACGGATAATTTTGTGTTACATGTATTCACCCTTGCTTGTATACATATATTAAATGCTATGTGGTGTATCTCTATATGTTTTATTTGTATATAAAGGTTATCCTTATTGCTTTGTTTCATGTCATGTAGTTGGGGAAAAACGTACTTAGATGAATTTACACCATAAGTTTGGTTATAGTAATTGAGTAGAGAATTGGAATTTAATCTAATGATTAATTAACTATAATAAATTGTGAGAATTATCTTGTTGGATGATGCGTAGGGATCCCTTAACCAAATCACCATTTGGACGGGACGTGCTATAGGGATATTTTCCAGATTTTTGATCTCGAGAGCCTTGACATATTGTTATGGTCGAACGATGAGGGGAGTACTATAACATACCTTATGATTGTATTAGGAGAGATTGTACGAAGTTTGTTTTGGGCCATGGAATCGTTTAAAGGATAAGGAAGAAGAGAGTGAAAAAGAGTCCATATCGTACCAAAGGAAAGTGCGAGGGGATTTAGTATATGGGGGGAGTTTGGGAAGTGTAGTGGTGCGTGATGAGATCTTAGGATTGATATGATCGTCTTGGGATTTTAGTTGATCGTTCATATGCGTACACTTCTATATATGTGCACGCCCGAGTATACGCAATTCACTTAGAGCATTTACACGAGTCTAATGAGTTTCCATCTCACACCCCCACGGTTTATATGCATTTTAGGTTTTGTACGTGTATCGGAGGTTTCGTGTTAAAGTCATTTCAACTATGGTGGCTAACCTCTAAATAATTAACAAAATAGTGACTGAAAACAAAATATCCCTAAATCTTTTCCCTTATAAGGTACATTGTTTAATTTGTTTTGGGCTCGGTCCAACTCGGCTAAACCCCCACCTCCACAACACGCTCTCCCAAGCCCCATTGCTTTTATTTCATCACTTGAAGTTCGCGACCATTCAACCGATATCTCAGACGATCCAACCAATATATTGTTGAGTCAACTCAATTTCAGGTTTATTCAACTCGTGTAACGTTATCTGAGCGTCTACCTATGATACCAAGCCAAGATGGTACTTTGCACCATGCCCTAACCGTAGGAACAAAATGGGTAAGATCCCTGTGAATGCTAATTTCTTCACACATTTATAGAGAGAGCGAGAGAGAAAGAGAGAGAGTCCGTCCCACATTTCAATGACTCGTGGCAATCACAACCAGTTGTGGTCTTTTGTGCTCACTCATATGTAGATAATTAGTTTTTGGGTTCACGCCGTTCAGACCCATCTCACTAGTGGTTAACGTTCGTTGGCCATGGCAGTAGGCATGAAAGTCCCTCTACAAACCCTCTAAAACTAATATATAGAGTAGAATCATTTTAGATTTGTAACAGGTTCTCGATCTGGGAGACAATACAATAGGGATTTGAATTGGGCATGTGTTTAACAAATTAGGTATGTGTTTTGAAGAATTCAGAATATTATGGTAGGGTTTGTAGTTATAAAAATTAGGGTTCAGGTTATAGACATGAGAATAGAATACAAAATTCAAATATGTATTTAATTTCCTTTTAAAATCTGTATCATTTTGTTTTTTGTGTGTTTATATATGAATTTGATTTTGATTTTAGTTTTTTGCAATTGTTTAGGGGTTTTGAAAGAGCTGTTGGTTCAGGGAAGAAGATAAGTGGGGGAAGGAGATAAGGGTATTTTGGTACATAAAAATCAAGGAGGTTAAGTTTAATATTCAATCAAATACCTCTTTTAATAGAAAGATAAAGGTGTCTGATTTTATGTTTGATTTTTAAACATTTGGGGTGGGGGAGGTAAGTCTAAATACAGCATTATTAGAGGGGTTCAGTAAAAAAACAAAAAAAATTCTTACGAAATATATTTGGACATTCAAGAGACAACCTCAGCCTACTAGGATGATAAACAGATGAAGATTTGAAAGAGTAATTTTGAAGAACAGAGAAGAAGAGTGAAAAGTGGAGAAAATAAAGAGAGCGGGGAATAATTGAGTTGAAAATGAAATCTAACGATGGTTAATGATAAAAGAACAAGACTAAAATGGAGCGATAGAATAACATAGAAGAAGAGTAAAAACAGACAGAAAGACGGAGCAAGAGTATAGATGAATTGGAGAAGAAAATTAATATGATTTTGATGGTGATAATATAATGAGACTGAATATAGCAGTTACAAAGAACAGAGAAGTCTGAAAACCAGAGAAAATGAAGAACAAGAGGAAAGAGAGGGAGAGTAGACGAATCGGAGAAGAAAATGATCAACTTTGTGCCGAATTTCCTGGATGATTTACATCAATTGTAACATCTAACTTTATTCTAATAGCTCTGGTAGTTTGCTTTACAAATAACCGGTGACTAACTTGCAACAAACATTTAAGCTTAACCAATCATATCGGTTACAACAACAACTTACTGATTCATAAATTACTTATTTCCAACTTCACCATTTAAATTGAACTTCTTGTCTATTGATAATCTTCGACATCTTAGCTCTGTTGACATTATTCATATAAAACCTGCAATCCTTGATTATCGAAACATCACCCCTCAAACAAAAATTAAACAACACCTCTTCCCTAAATGTTTGAAATTTAAATTATGTTTTGCTTCCTCCGGGGACCAAATACGATAGGTAAAATGTTAATAATTTCTCTGTTTATCAATAGTTGGATCTTCATATGAGCCCACTTCTTCATGATGTTTATCAGTGGTTGAAATATTTGTCTCCCAACACACTTATTTTGCATCTGACTGCGGTTGTGAAGTGGAGGAGCTTCCCTTGCAGAAGATTCCAAAATGGTACAACAGGATCAACCAAGTAATCCAACAAGGCCCAAACTACGCCATCAGTTGGACCTACCCTCAGATGACGAATCCATGACCCTTAAAGCTTCTCTACCGTCAAAATCATTTCCACTTTCTTCCTTATTTCCTGAATGATTTTCAACAGTCTGCTCTGCAATAATTAAGCACTTTACGTTATGTTCACCAAATTGCAAGGTAAAAGGACTGTTCTTCACCATACTAAGTTGCACAGTAAAATGACTGCTTTTACTATTTGCAACATACGTGTGTCTTCACATCTTGTGCCATATCCGTAAGCCTTAACCGTTGGCATTACACAAATCCTTATATTCGCATCCTTCTGTGAATTTTCATGCTTTTCACGATCATCGTTTTTTAGCAAAATGATGTTCTACTTTCTCCTCCGCCGCAGTATGTGGTTCTACTATAATAAAGATTCGTCATTTCTGGAATTTTTATTGTGCAGAATTTTAGGTTTCTTAGAAACGACTTCCACAGCTGCTTTTTCCACATAGTGGTTACTTTTTCTTGACCTATTTTCAAGAAGTTGTTCTTGAAATTTTCAGAGTCTAACCGCAGAACAAAATATTTGTGTATGGACAAAGCCTAACAGCCTCTTGCCTTTCTTTTAAGACCGTTTACGATGCAGTCCTGGGAAAGATACTCTTGTTAATCAAGGAATATTTTTGGCCACTTACCAAAATCTGGCACCAAAGTACTTTGCCGACGAGGCCTCAGTCTCAAACTAACTAAAAATTTCCTTGTATTAGCACCTTCAACATTACTTTTATATTCAACACCCTCAACTCTTTTTAATTATAAATACATCAAAAAACCTTAAAATACATATGTACCTCCACATACATTACCAGAAACTCAAAAAAAGTAGCTGCCCCAAAAAATCCATAAAATGGACAGATGAGTCTTCTTGAACCAAAAATGTATTAAGCCCAAAGACTCAAAAAACAGTGACGGGGTTAAAGCTTTGTCGCTTCAAAGTATCTTATATTTTTTTCCCACAATCTATTTTTTTTTTGTGTGTGTGTTTTTTGCTTTTTGATATCTTGGGTGGGCCTTTTGAGTGTGTTTAGACCCTCCAATCCACAAGATTATTGGAGGTTGCTCCAAGTAAGGTAAGAGTGGGGTTACCGCACTCCATACTTTTCTAATCCTCTTATTCATCCGGTATCAACTCCACACTTCAATCTAAGCTATCACTAATCTTGGCATCACCCAGTGCACACCAAAAAGGGAGGGAAAACCCCCACCATAACTTCCTCACTACTTTACAACGGATCAACCTGTGCTCACAGCCTCCAGAAATTTGCAAAACCAACACCTGTTTGCTATCCGAAGCCCTCTTTTGTTCAGCTTATCCATGGTGAGAATAGTTTCTAGCTGTGGTCAACACAAGAGCCACGCTTGGAGGTGCCTTGGTCTTCCAAACTGCTTTCAGGTTTTCTTATCACAAACGAGTAGAAATGCATTACTGAAAAGGTGTTGTATTCTTGATCTGCCCATATTCTCCTTCCCATGCCATCCGAGTACCCACGTCACTGAGCAATCAATACTCATAATTGTAGACCGTACAAAGATACCGCGGGCAAGATATCCACCGAAGCAGAGCAAGACATATCCGACATTAAATGCATACAACAAACAACACCCAATACAAAGAAGAAAAAAAGGCTGCAGTTCAAGAAAATCTAAGCATCAGCCAGCAGCCACCCAGCAAATGAAAATTTTGTAGCCATAAACGCTCATTTCACTGACAAGCCAGCAGCAATGCCAAAATCAGAGGTGAACTCCACGCCTTAAGCAACAAACATTCAGCCCAATTATTTTCAACTGAAGACAGTCCCACTCCTCCAAAAATTTTCAATTATTTCAATTCAAGATCTTCAATCTCCCAATCTAGAAAGTGGGGTCTCAATCTCTGAATTCAAACCTGCCTATCCCTTCACAATCTTCAATCTCCCAATCTTGAAAGTGGGTCTCAATCACTGAATTCAAACCTGCCTATCCCCATAATTCTCAGCCAGGCGAAAATCACACTCAACTGCCACTCTTCTCAGCTTTAGGGGCCTATTCCCTAATGAGCCCACACACCACCACCACCACCACCATGTCCCCGCGCGCACACTGAACACCACTCCAAAACCTACCATGTAACCAACACCAGTAGAAAAATGAATACACCACCACCATTCTACAATTAATTTCCACATCTCCAACCCATGCAAATTACACAAAAATCTGTTTTTCATCCAATATCTGTTCACCCCAAATCTGGAAAGACCACGCGTCTCCACAAGCTCCCTTCCACCTCCGTAAAACTCCAAAGCTAATTCACAAGCAAAGCTTCTTTGAAGATTATGATTTTTTATCCCTGTTCTTCTTTGATAAAGCGATATACATATATATATATATATATATATATATAGAGAGAGAGAGAGAGAGAGGATCACAAGTGGACCAAAAGAATGGACTTTTTAATGGACTTAACAAAAAAGACTAATAACCCACTAATTTTAATTCCTTGGTATGGGTCCGCGCCAGCGGCACCCAATAACCGAGACTTATTAGTCTTTTTTGTTAAGTCCATTAAAAAGTCCATTCTTTTGGTCCACTTGTGAACCTCTCCCTATATATATATATATATATATATATATATATATATGTCCTTCCAATTCACCAAATGATACTTTGAAGTCCTCCGAATTGACTTTCAATAGAAATCTATCATACACTTCTCTAACATCTTCCAAACCAATATTGATACTTGAATGGACAGGTAATATCGTTCCATCTTGAACTTGTGAGTGCAAATGATGGGAATCCCATATTATTTTCCTTTTATTTCTATTTCTATTCTTTTATTTTAGTTCTTTTATTCCTTTTAATTGATCTCCAAGCATGTCTGGGACTAATTGGGTATATTTTTGTAATTGTCCTTTTTAGTCTTTTAGGTAATTACTTGGATAGCAAGTAATTCCCCATATAAATATCCATGTACTCCTCATTTGGACATAGCTTCCATTTTGAATATAAGAAATTCCTTATTTCTCTCTCTAGAATTTGGTGTTTGTTTAGTTTTTGGCCATTGAGGTATAGTTTACGTCAAATTGGTATCAGAACGGGTGTCGCTCCAACATTGGTGAATTGGTGTATCGGTGTTTAGATTATCAAACAAATCATACACTACTCTTCAATCGCTCCAAAAAATCCAAACAACAAGAGAAGATTCAAGAATTAAGACATAAGATGGACCAAAACCCTAGAATTCAATAAGAAATTTGAATCTCTCTTCCACCAAAATGAGTCTCTCTTCTGCCTCCTCACCACAAAACAACCCCATACCGAGGATGAACCACCTTCCCGGAGAAATGGAAAAGAATCAATGGGCAGCCAATCCGAACCCATTGAAGATAGGGGGCCACCTACTGTCTCGTCTGTAGTACCCCGTATTTTTATGACTTTTAATTTTGGGGATTTATTAAATTTAATTAGAGATATTAATTTAATATTAATCCGGAAAAACATTTAAATACTTACTAGCGTGATGAGAGTTAGTAATTATTGGAATTTTGTTGTAAGTTACTTTATGGGTAAAGTAAGTGGTGTAATTGAATTTAGTAAAATTATCACGAGAATCTAATTTGATAATTTTGGAAATTTATCGGGACGCGTTTGTGTCGTGCCGGGATTAAATTCGAATTATTAAAAGTGAATAAGTTATAAGTCACCCGCATGGTAATTTTGAGTGGGCCAATGTGTCCGGAAGGGTCGAGATAGTCAAAATAATGTACCCGGGGGTTTAGTTTGGGTCCCGGGACGTTTTTAGGCCTAATTAACATCCCGGGAAGGGGTTTTAGACATTTTACATTTTTGGGCATGGAAACCCAGGAAATTTCTAAGAGTATATCAGATAATAGGAGTCATCTTCTAGGGTTAGAATAACCATAAACTAAAGACGGCCATTGGAGAGGAAGAGGAGAAGCTTTCCAAGGGGTTCTAGGCCAAGAACTCCACCGTTTGCACCGCCGTCGCCGCCAAACTTTAGATCGCGCAACGAGGACCACAACCACACCGATTTTTCCACAAATCTGAGCCAAGAATTCCCAGGCAAGTATCTATCTTGCTCTATTTCAGTTAATGCTTCAATGATATTAGTCTAGAGTTGATTAGGACTAGTTTTTGTGAAAGAAAAACCTATTTTGGAGACTCGAATTTGCATGATGTATAGGTAAAAGACGTATTCTGGAAATCAAATTCACACGTAGAGGTTGAACCACGAAATTTCATTAAATTAGGAGTATAAAAATCTGAGAAAGAATGGGAAGAAGCTAAACAAAGAAAATATTAGGGTTCTTGATATTTTTATGGATTGTGGTCCTTTTAATTCGTTAAACTTGATGAAAATTCGCATGTCTTACGTAGAATATCAATTGTTTGGGAATATAACAACTGTATAAATTGTTGAGACTTTGGAAGTCAAATATGTTGGTTTGGATGATTTTGGAGGAAGATTCCCGTAACTGGTAATTCTGCGGTTTCGCCATAACTGCTTGATCGATCGATCGACCTTAGAGCATCGATCGATCGATGAATCGATCGATCGAGCCCCTGCCATAGATCGATCGACCCCTCCTGGCAGGCTCATACTTCCCTTTTTAAATGGTTGATTTCATTTTAAATGAGTAGTAATCTTTGGATATTCTTATTAAAACATTTTGGGAGATAAAGAGGACCAGTAGGACTTGATAAAAATGGAGCATTTCAAGTAAGACTAAATTAGGGTTAACGGGGAGTAAATTACACTTAAGAAATTGTGGGAACGTGTGTTTAAAGGGTGAGACTCGTAAGGGAGTTACGTCGTTAAAATAAAAGAGTACCTACTGAAATTACACTTATGAAGATAGGATTTCAGGAGTGTTACGAAATAAGTCGGAATAATCCCATAAATAAGAATAAAAGAGACGAACCATTATACGGGAGAATCTAGTAATGTGCAATAAGAATAAATATCATAAGTATGGGTCGTGGGTGTACCTAAATTTGAAATGGGAATGGTAGTATACATATATGACTGTGTTTATGCATATACTATATACGTGTAAAAATCATGCCCGCGCTACTTGCTATCACTAAGGTTACCGCGATGGGACAGTCTTATCTCGATGGGACCTTTATGGGGGATATTGACTTGTACCCTAGAACATAGGAATCCTTGGTACAGGCTATCGGATCGATAGTCAGACGGTCCTAAGAGACGTGAGGGTATGTGCTGACCTCTTAGTGACTTGGAACTATGCTTTGCCTCAATTTGTATGTGTTTTGTGTTAGTACAGTTCGAGAGTGATTCCGAACTAGTATTTCCCTTAGTACGAGTGATACGGGGACTTGATAGCAGAGTATGCCCGCACCATAAATTTTATGTGGGGTGCCGATAGTATATATATATATATATATAAACTTGAAATTTGGGAACTATCTACTGTGACTAAAGGTAGGTAAATAATGAATAATTATTTCAACTTGGATATAAGTGTTTGAAAAGTTTGAAGCAATACTGAGAAACTTTATAATCAAATGAGGCTTATGTGAGGACTTTGCTTTTAAATAAAATTAATTTTCTTAACACTAGAAATTGTCGGCATGAAATCTTGTGAGTAACTTAAGATAAGCTAAACTGTTGGGGGTAGTAGTGCGGTAGGTGTGCACAATTAGAAGAGAGGTGAGAATTTCTCAAGAGAGTGTCGCACTAATATGATTGTTGCATTAGTCGGTAAGCATTTTAAATACTTGCTAAACTAATTTTAAACTGTTTTACAATCGGGCTCTGACCCGTTTCCTATTTTATCTTCTCTCTTGTATATATATGTATATATTACAGGTGCCCAGCCACAGGGGCGTCTTGCATAGGATCCTTTGGAAGGAACGTGCTGCAGCTTAGGTGGGAATTGCAGCAGGCCTCTTGCTTAGACGATCTCATTATTGATTCCACTTCTAGTTTTATTTTATCTAGTTGGGTATGTGTCGCCCTTTTCCATTATTCAGTGGGTTTTATCCGAGCTTGTGACTCATTTATTTCCAGTATTTATACTTTGGGATTGTTACTGTCAGGATGTTTTTCATTTGAAGTTTTAAAGTTGGAATTAATTAGTTGGATGCTTAAATTGCTTGGATTATATGTACCAGTATAGTTGTTGGGTGATTCTTAAACTATGGATTATGAAAGGTTTTAAATGTTGGTTTTTAAATTAAATTTGGAAATTGATGTCTTAAACTGGTTTTGTCACTTAGCTTAATTATTTAGGGTGTTTAATTGGAAAAGTTATTTTTGCGACAGTGATGCTAAGAATGAACCAACTGTTCACCTTGGTTATAATTTAATAAAGGACTGATCACCCGGTATTTAATTAGGCGGGGTGTCACATCGTCCCCACTAGAATGACAACACTCACGACCCAGAAACAACGGACGATCGCTGCATTATAGGGCCGACAGTTGATCCCTCAAAAATACCGGACTTTCAGCTATTTTGGATGCGCAATCAACCCAGAAACCGTCAGTCAAAGGTGGAATTCTGATCTGATTAGGCCGGAATACATACCTGAACCACTCGGCAGTAGACCCTGCTCGAATTGCCCGTTACTGTCCATAAATCATATCCGAGCAGGGAATAGGGGTTTCCGATTTGGAGTTTTCCGATCAACCAAGGAAAGAGGGTTTTTAACCCCTACCCGACATCGCCGCCCCAAATGGAGGACCTGGAAATTTTGGCCAACTCGGTTTCTTTCAAATATCCAACCCTCTTGGTTCGTTAGGAAATTCTGGACATCTCGGCTACCAAACCGAACCCTTCGGATGACCACCAGAGCCCTGTCCCATTCGACCATCCGATTTTTCCCCCTTTTAACCGACACGAGCAACCTTATGAATCCATTGGTTATTTTGACATTTTTGGTTCCCGAAACCTTGATCCAAGTTTACACCCTCAACCACCACCATATATACCACCACGCTCCCACACCTTCCCACCGTGATCGCTCTCTACTTCATTCCGACCCCTCTTCATCCTACGACACCGGGCACTCCCACCATAGCGTTTTGGAGTGGATACCTCCATCCCCACCCGACGCCCACCGCTTCACCCCATTACGGAACTATCGGTGCTTTTATTGTGGAGAGCGTGACCATTTGATTCGCATGTGCCCTCATTACCATCGCGGTCCCCCAGCACCTCCAGTGGTCCAGCACGTGCCTCTTCATCGACCACCTGCCCAGATGCCACCCTTACCTATCGATTATGCCGCACCTGTGCCGGATGATGTGATGAGTCGTGATGCTCATCAGGATGGAGACCCTTTATCTATGGCGCTCCATCTACTCTCTCGGAATCTCCATGAGGATATACGCATCGACGTTCCTATGTTTGACGGACGATTCTTCCTCGATGATATGATTAATTGGTTGGGAAACGTTTTTTTTATTACAAGCGGGTTCAGGACCGCTCTTGTGTTCTCCTTGCTGCCACCAAATATCAGGAATTCTCCCGAGTTTGGTGGAAAGCCGAACAACTGCAGGACATCCTCTTATCCAGTCATGGCCCGAGCTAAAGGCCACTCTTCAGGCTTCATTCATAGACATAAAAGCGCGACCTTTTTGCACCAAGGCTCGCATCCAATCCCTCCGACAGGAGACGTCTAAGATGGTGGAGTATACGGAGCAATTCCAGCTCCTTTGCACCAAGGCTCAAGACTGAGGATCGGCGGATCAAGCGCAAAATTTTGGGGCTCCAGCCATTTATTCATCATGATCTGGGATTGAGAGAGATACCGACCATCCTGAAGGCGGTAGGGTATGGTACCAAGGTCGAGGCCTATTATGCGGCGCCAGCAGTTCCACCAGCCTCACGCGCTCCACCTCCATCGGTTTCTGCTTCTGCTCCTCCTCTAGTATCGGCATCAACTACTTCTAGCACTACCTCCGCAACGCCACATTCGGGTCCTACATTTCAGTGCTACAATTGTGGCAACGTTGACCACCAAGCTTCAGAGTGCTTTCTCCCGTGTCGTCGTGCGCTTTTAGCAATGGAGTATACACCGGAGTATCTTGATGAGACCAAGGAGCCTCCCCGACATGCCTTGATTATTGTTTTGGAGGATGACTCAGTGGGCCTTCCTCATTGAGTTCGTGGCCAAAATCTTTTTTGGGGGGGGGGAGAGTGATGGGAATCCCATGTTATTTTCCTTTTATTTCTATTTATATTCTTTTATTTTAGTTATTTTATTCCTTTTATTCTCTTTAATTGATCTCCAAGAATGTTTGGGACTAATTGGGTATATTTTTGTTTATAGTTATCCTTTTTAGTCTTGTAGGTAATTACTTGGCTAGCAAGTAATTCCCCCCATATAAAATACCAATGTACTCCTCATATGGACATAGCTTCCATTTTGAATATAAGAAATTCCTTGTTTCCCTCTCTAGAATTTGGTGTTTGTTTAGTTTTTGGCCATTAACGTGTAGTTTACGTCAGCTCGCTTAATGAGAGTAAGTCGACCCCTTTAGACCAATACGAATGTTTCCATCCGATTAATCTCCTTTCAAAGCTCTAATTACTGCTTCCAAAATTCTCTCGAATTATTATTTGCTCCCATCGGTAAACCCAAATACGTCCATGGAAAGAAACCAACTGCACATCCCATACCCAAGGCCAATTCCTCCAAATTTGGCACCTCCACTACTGGCATTATATAACGCCCTTTTCCAACATTTATTCTAAGACTCAAGATAGCTTCGAAACACATCAATATCACCCTTAAATTTCGCGATTGTTCCTTCTCAACATCACAAAATTAAGTGTTGTGTGCAGTGAGAAAGTGGAAAATAGAAATCTAGTTGAGCTTGTATCGAATGCCTTCGGATTTCTAAAATAAGATTTCATGAATCCCATCAATAAGGAGTGAAAACTGCACTAAAGAGGTAAGCATTTGGCTATGGACAAGGACAGGATTGAGTCTGGCGTAAACCACCCGTCAAAAGGCTCTTAAAAATATCTAACACACTTTTAGAGAGAGAAATACTCTTTTCTATTCAAAATTCCAGTCTACCTCAAATGAGGCTTACAATTGGGTATTTAAAGGAGAAGGGTAGCTTAGGCTCTAAGCTAAGGCACTAATTACAAAAATGTCATTACTACTCCTTACCTCTAACTACACTAACAAAAATAAAGAAAAATACAATAACAAAATAAAAGAAAATAAAAATGACAAATAATCCCTAAAAAATGGCTTATTTCCATCACTTTCCCCCTCTTAAAACTAAGCTCGTCCTCGAGCGTACCAAATTTTGGGAATTCGTGGGGAAATTCTAAAAATTATTCAAAAAAAAAATTGTGGGGACCTAAAAATACTTCTTGAAACTTGAGGAATGCACATCCCACAATTTTCTTCTTTATTTTTTCATCTCCCCTCTTCTTCTCCACTTTCTTCACCTAACAAGCCCTAGAAAATTCCACCCGGGTCAAAACTAATGTTTGGAAGTGGGTAGAAGGGTTTGGGGTTGGTTAGGGCAGCCCATGGTGTTACCGAGAAGGCCTAGGGAAAAAAACCTAGGTTTCCGAGAGCAATTTGGGGCTGGGGAGCCTGCGTGACCACCAGGGGTGGTCGGCGACCAGGAGGGGAGGGGCTGGGGTTGTCGAAGATGAGGCGATAAGGCAGGGGTGGACTGGGGATGCTGTCGGAAGTGGTTTTTTTGCTATTGGGGTGGTCGGCGAGTGGGCAGGGAGCTGTTGAGGGGGTTTGCGGGTTGGGGCGGCCTCGGTTAGGGTTGCATTTTTTTTTTTTTTTTTGGGGGGGGGGGGGGGGTGCAGGAGGTAGGTTTTTTGGGGTGGAGTAGAGGGTTTTGGGGCTCCGATGGTGTGGTAGCGGGGTAAGGCTGAGGCAGGGGCGGAAGCTAGGGTTCGGGTTTGAAAGGGGAAGGGCTAGGGTTTGTGGTTCCTCTTGGGTTAGGGCAGCCATGGGTGTTGGAGGGTTAGATTTTAGCCCGAGGTTAGCAAAGAGTTGGGCCATTTGTTGTTGCAACTCCGCCATTTGTTGTTTCAACTCTAGAATCTCATCTTGTTGTTAGTGAACGATTTTGATAAAAAAAAATACACCGATACCAGTGTTCTAAAAGGCGTGCATAGGCGGCGCCAATGCACGCCTATGCGTGATGCTTTTTAGAAATGCTACGCATTAGGGGTATGCGTAGGAAAATGCATGGTCAACGGTTTTTGAGGCGGTCAACGGGCATTAAGCGTTTTTTTTAGCTAAACGACGTCGTTACGTATGACCTGTTTTTTTTTTTTTTTTAAATCTAAGGTACTAAGTTGATTAAATAGATATTACAAAAAAAAAGTGCCATTTACTAAGTTGATTAAAAAGATATTACAAAAAAAGAGCCATTTTTTCAACAGACATTAAAAAAGATCTTTGCTTTTTAACAAACTTTAAAAAAAAAACTTATAACAAAAAAAAAAACTAAACTACAAAACGATCTCTCCTTTTCCCCTACTTGTTCCACCGAAAACCCTAAAGCCCAAGAAAGAAAAACCTTAAAACGCTACCACTGACCTCTGATTTCCGGCGGACTTTACCGGAAAGCCTTAAAACCCTACCTTTCGGCCGACCTTTACCCGAATACCAAGTAAGTTTTCTGATTTCTTTTGATTTCTTTACCGCCGAAAACCACCTCTATTGTAAATTTTCTTGCCTTTTGATTTCTTTCTTAACCTTCGTTGTAAGTTTATAATGTTTATGATTTCTTTACCTCTGTACGAACTGTTTAAGAAATGTCACTGAAGGCTGAAAATTTAATAATTGTTTATGAAATGAGCCATTTTTCATTATATGTTTATAATGTTTACTACATGAAATGTTTATAATGTCACTTAAGGTTTACTGTACAAAAATTTAAGAAATATTTATAATGTTTTTAAGAAATATTTATGAAAATTTAAGAAATATCAATGTATAATTTTAAGAAATTATACACTGAAGGCAGTGTATAAGTTATACTTATATTTCTGCTTTTATTATTTTACAAAACTGGGTATAATTAAAAAATATTACAAAAAAGGCAAAATGCCTTTTTCACGCATAGGCGCTCCTATGCCCCTAATGCTTGATGATTGACCTCCACGCATCAATCACGCATCACGCCTTTTAGAACCTTGACCGATATACCAAACACCAATGTGGAGCGACACCCGCTCTGATACCAATTTGACGTAAACCACCCGTCAAAAGGCTCCTAAAAATATCTAATGCACTTTTAAAGAGAGAAATATTCTTTTCTATTAAAAATTCTCGTCTACCTCAAATGAGGCTTACAATTGGGTATTTAAAGAAGAGGAGTAGCTTAAGCTCTAAGCTAAGGCACTAATTATAAATATGCCATTACTACTCCTTACCTCTAACTACACTAACAAAATTAAAGGAAAATACAATAACAAAATAAAAGAAAATAAAAATGACAAATAATCCCTAAAAAGGACCTATTTCCATCAAAGTCACTATATCATCATGACATATATACTCTCACTTTGGACATTAATTTCCAAATCTACCACCCGAGGACCTGTTCTCATTCTCACACATAAATGATAATTATGTAGCTTAAACTCCTCATTCTCCACAAAAGTTTTCAAATTGATAAGAGCCTGTGTACAATTGTCTGTTTGACAACATTTTCAATTGTGCCCTCTTAACCCCAGCCCCCTCTACAAAGATCCCAAGATATCAGAATTGAATTCAACACACACAAAGTTGAGAAAAGTTGATATTATTCTCATCAGATCTATACCCTGAAAAGTCCTAACAAATTGGGCTCTACTTGGAAATATGGAACAGCCAAATAGGCACCTAAGAATTTCAGATACTAACAGGAGTACGTTACGCTACCAGAAATTTTAGAAACTATTGATAATGCTTAAATAATATTTTGAAAATGAACCAACCCAATGCATATCATAAAAATATATCAATGTCATCAACAAAATAGTCATTTATAATTCAAAATATATAATAACAATAGCTTCACATCTCAATTTAATTTTACAAGTATTGTATAATCAACTTCTTCAACAAGTTCTAATCTGATTTCTCTGTATCATTTAAGAAAGCTGTAATTTGTTTCATTTTATATAAGCCTAATCCTAACCCTAATAGAGTACTCACAACAAACATTTGAGCAAATAGTGAATATCCATGAAGTAATGGCATCCAATATGACATGTACCCGCAATCCTAAAAGTGCCCATACATTTTAACTATGTTATAACCTAACCATGGACATTATTTGTACACGGTGTCTGCTATTGCGTTTTGCCCTAGAAAAACGCTATATAGCGCAGCTTTTTTGCGGGATACCCCAATAGCGCACGCTAGTGGATGACGTGGCACGCGATAGTGCGCAATCGGAGCTTTGAAAAAGAAAAAAAGAACTCTGCCATTTTGAAAAAAGGAAACGCAAGAGGTGTTTAACCCAACCCTTAATCCCTCAAAAAACTTACGAGCGGTTAAAAAAAAAACTTTGCCCTCACACAAACAGATTTCCATAAAAACCCTCAAAAATACTCCATAGCAATCGCTGATTGAGTGCGGGGTTCACTCTGCTGCAGCCGATCCAGTTCGGAGGTCGCTCTGCTGCCAACTTTTGTTTGTAAGTTACATTTACACTTTTTTTTTTAATACCAAGATGCCGACTCCTGTTTGGGAGCTTTTTAACACCTTTTTCATTTCTCAGTATACTTTTTTCCAGTTAACTTTTTTTGTTTGAGAGCTTTAAAAACTCACTTTTTTTCAATAACTCTCACTTTTTTATTCATATCTTTGAACTTTTTTTTCTTCAAATCTCAAATAATGTAATTTTTTTTAATAAATTCAGTAGAAAACGTAATTTTTTTAATAAATTTCAGTGTAAAATTTTTTCTATAGTTTCAAAAATGGCAAACAAAAAAGATTATGGGTGTAAGCATGCACATGAATAAGACTATCAGTTTAAAATGTTACTTATTTATAAATTTTCAGCTTAAAATGTTATTTGTTTTATAATTTTGATTTCAAAATGTTATTCGTTTTTATAAATTTCAGTTAAAATGTTAATATTTTGTAATTTTAAGTTTAAATTCTTAATCTTTTATAATTTTCAGTTTAAATGTTACTTGTTTACAAAATTACAGCTTAAATGTTAATTTTTTTTTTTTCAGCCCAAAATGTTATTTGTTCTATAATTTTCAGTTTAAAATGTTAATTATTTTTAAAAAGACAGTTAAAATTTTATTTTATATGTTTTTCTAATAAAAAAATTAAAATGCACGAATTGCTTGCGCGATCGCGATTAAAAACATTGCTCCAAACTAAAATCGATACTCTCACCTTTAACTTATCAGGCTTTGATGCCAATTACATATTCTATGTACTTTAAGCTAACCGGAATTTCTTATGATTAAAGAACCGTGTATTGGCTCTTCTCATTGGTCGAACATATTATTTTCACACAACCATAAATTTGAAACAAAGATAATTGATCAATCTTATGTCCCATTCCAACATTTTGAAGGAGACCTGAGTCCCATCCTAATAATAAAAATTATCTCATACAACTTTTTAGGGCTTTCTGCCAAATTTCATTTTTCATCAGTGTTCTAAAAAATGTTCCTAGGCTCGGGATTTTCTAGATACGCCAAGTTTTGGTCCTAGGCATAGATTACGGCGTGGTCAACTGCGGTCAACGTTTTTTGTGGTAAGGCGTTAAAAGGGCGCTTTTTTAAAGTTAAAAGGCGCCTTAGAACGCGTTTTTTTATTTGTTTGTATCCCCTTTATACAAAAAAAAACATCTTGAACAAACATTCCCCAATCGTTCAGCCCTAATCTCTCACAAAGAACACTCATCCCCAAATACCTGAGGAGAACAAAAAAAAAACGCGTTCAGCCCTAATCTCTCACAGAGAACACTCGTCCCCTCCCTTGTTCGCCGGAACTCAGCTGGAGATCGCCAGGACTCAAATCCCCTCCCTCGCAAAGAACATTTTTTTTGGCTCCTCTCAGCAAGGAATCACCTTTTCTTTTGTTTGTTGATATCATCTTTCAATACGCATTAGGGGCCAATCTTTTGTTTGTTGATATCATTTTTCATTGTTTGTAATTGCTTCATTGCTATTGTTTCAATATAAGAACTATTGTTGATTTACAGATGAAAGAGAGAAAAAAATATTTTTGGTCATTTCTTATTGTAAAGAATACTTTAACAGTGTTTGGAAATTTTTTTGACCTGTTCGGAATTTTTTTAACATCTTTCAATACACCTGTTTGGAATTTTCTTTTTGGCAGTGTTATTGTGGCACTGTTTGGAATTATTTTTTTTTGACAGTGTTTTGCTTCACTGTTTGGATTTTTTTTTAACAGTGTTGTTGCTTAACTGTGTTGACAATTATATCTATGGCATGGCATTTAATTTAGGTGCAGCGAAATAATTTAGGACAGTAGTGTTTGTACAGAACTTGCTGTAGGGAATAATTTCTTGATAATTTTATGTTAATAATTTCTTTTTTTTAATATTCGGACATATTTTTAAGTTATTTACCATTTTAGTATTTTTAATAGCTTTGTTATAATTAAAAAATATTAAAATATATTTAAAAAGGCCTAAACGCCTGTTTACGCCTAAGGCTCGCCTTGGGGTTCTAAGGCTTAAAACTTGGCCTCTACACCTAGGTTACGCCTCGTGTTTTTTAGAACCTTGTTTTTCATTTATATAAAATGAGTTAATATTACAACAATTAACCATTTCTGAATAATAATAATAATAACAGGGCAAGGGGGTCGGCAGAGCAAGGAGCCTAGTTCAATGTTTTCTAACCCAAACACAAATCTAAAACTGAAGCCCATACTAAAGGTAAAAAGGCGAAGGCACAAATGTGGAAGTGTTTAAACTAGGAAGCACAATTGTAAAAATGTTTAAACTAGTCTTGATTGCAAGCCCAGTGCTGAATAACCAATCCCATATAAATGCCTCCCACAGGTTTGCTTGTATATTTATACAAAAATACTGGACGTACGCTCATCCGATGTGGCACTCCGTTCCTAAGTGGTTTGACCTCTTTTGTATATAAGTGTTGTTATGGACTTGCCCAACTCAACCGACATTGGAGACACACTCCTTCTGTCTAATTAAAGATTAAAGGAGAAGAATACTCCGCGCATAAACAGTTGTTACTACCTCTTTTACTAATTAAGATACTTATAAATATCTTAACAATATATAATATGAATTTAGAAATTTTATATAAATTGTAACATTCTTGTGACGTTCTTAACAAGTGCTCCACTTGCCAGTCCCGTGCACTCGCACTCTTGCACTTGTCGCCTGCAAGTTGAATACTTAAATTGGTATGAATGCTTTGATGGGCAACTGTTACTCTATGAAGTAAACGCAACGAAATACTACTTACACTTACTCAAACACAGGACAAGACGAGAGAAAAATTGAGTCTCAACTATGCATCTCATGAGAGAGGGCTAGAGGCCTTACATGTAATATTACTAACTAGAGTCCTAAATCCAATATAAAAATAAAGATGAAGTAGGAAACAAAAAGATACATCTCAATAGAAGCATAATTCCTTGAAGATACTCGGAATCGGAAATAATCTCCTTAAATATATAGCTACTACCTACAATATATCCTAAAAATCAGCAGATAATGAAAATATTTCTTCAATTATCCTTATTGGTGTTAGTTTATAATAGAAAATAGAGAAGATTATTTAAGCAGAATGTAAAGATAGTGAAAATGGAAAGCGAGAAGCAAGCATAGTAGCAGTAGGAAAGAGAGGAACAGACCCAATAGTGTCGGGACAAGGAGTGTGCAGCGGAATCTGTGGAACGAGAGGCTAAGCTGAGCAGCGTAGCATCGCGGATCTGATCCTTTTCCCGATCGCCCTGGGTCTGAAGCTGGGGCTGGGGCTGAGCCTGAGGTTGACCTGAAACACTGAGTGCTAGGGCTAACTGGACCTGATACTCCTCTTCCGATGAGAAATACTCCTGCCCCGACAGTGACACAGGAGAGTTTTGTATACGCTGATCGGATACACCCGGACTCTCGCTCGACCGATTCGCCTCGTGGTTGCTCCCCCCTATGTGAAGCTTCTTGAAAATGTGCTTCATCTTTTTTCCTCTTTTTTTCCCCTCTCTCCCCCTATATATAATATACAACACCACTACACATACATACACACCGCACTACAGAGTTGTACTTTGTGCCTTGACGAAACCCACAATAATAAAATATAAAATTTTAAAGCACTGGATATGGAATATGTGTACCAAAGTGGGTACACATATCTTTATCCTATAATATATGTCAAGTTTGTTGTTCGGAGGAGGACACACAGATGAAACGAAGTTACAAGAAAGAGGAGAAAAACTTATGGAACAACTCTACGTGTCATGCTTCAAACACGACACGCGCAAAATATACTCTTCCACCACTCTATATCTTCTGTGTATCCTGACCACGCCATGTGTGGCCGAGTATATATATATATAGAGACTCTATTAAATTGATATTAAACATGTGAAAAGTGTTATAAAATCCAGCATGGTTTTGAAGATCATAAACATATTTTTAAAAGTATATTTTGCGAAAAATCAGGTTATATGAAGTAAAAAAATTATAGGCCCTGTTTGATAGAGGGCATTTGCCGGCAAATGCCCAAATTCCTTCCAAATTCCATCTTTTGTTCCATTTGGTACACGTTTTTTTGCCCTGCAAATCAATTCCACAAAACCGAGCACGTGACCTCCGATTCCCGAAATACTCGGAATCCATTTCTTCCCCCCCCCCCCCCCCCCCAAAGAAACCAATGGCCTGGCAAAACTTTCTTGTTTTTACCTTCATTCGAGGTGATTTGACGGCAGTGGTTGGAGGCATTGAAACCGATCTTGAAGAGGTGAGCTGATTCCATCATCATTTATGCCAAGGGGTGAGAAAACAAACGGAGCCACATTTGTTGAGGTAAAAATCAGACCTGTTTTTTTCCACCATTTTTGGTCGCTGTGTGTTTCTCCACCATTCGTTGGCTGCTGTGTGTTTCTTCTGGTTTGGTTTGTTTGCTTTGGAGGTAGCATTTTTTGCAAGATGTTGCTTTGGC
This sequence comes from Sambucus nigra, assembly GCA_949130495.1. Lineage (NCBI taxonomy): Eukaryota > Viridiplantae > Streptophyta > Magnoliopsida > Dipsacales > Adoxaceae > Sambucus > Sambucus nigra. The sequence goes on along the minus strand of OX422223.1, from coordinate 260,259,902 downwards.
TGCTGTTGTGTTTCTCCAACATTTGTTGATTTTTTTTAATGGATCTGTTTTTTTTATGAGTATTTATTTTATAATGAAATGGTGAAATATGCACATACTCATTTATAGGTTCCATTTTTTATTGGGTTTCATTGCTACGTAGGTTCCATATTATTGATTTTTTTTTATGGATCTTTTTTTGTTTTTATGAGTATTTATTTTATAATGAAATGATGATGTTGAAATGGTGAAATATGCACATACTCATTTATAGGTTCCATTTTTTAATGGGTTTCATTCCTACGTAGGTTCCATATTATTGAATTTTTTTTTATGGATCTTTTTTTTTTATGAGTATTTATTTTATAATGAAATGATGATGTTGAAATGGTGAAATATGCACATTATAATGATAGAGTGAGATGAGTAAAAAATATTTTATAACAAAAAAATTATTGTGTTATAAATACCGCATATTAACTAACTAGATAAAAGGAGAAAGGTATGTGTATTTGTTTAAGTTGAAAAGGTCTCATTATGATGGCGCAATATGAGTACAAAAATAGGAATATTGTTATAATAGCGCAATAATATTATATTTTATTCCATTTATGTCCACTAATATAATGTAGTTTGTTTTATCATGTTGTAACAAAACAGGTTTGTTCGGATTCGGATTCCTCGGATAGCTACTCATTAGGTATAAATTTATTTTCTTCTATGTTTTAAATCATGTTATTTATTGTTGGATTAATAAGAGCTCTTACCAATTTTTATATTATTAAAGTATGGTTTGGTAAGAAATAAAATGATGTTTACAAACTGGGGCTTAAAAGTTTAATTTATTATTGTTGACATAGGAATTTACTAACGAAATGTCGAGCGCTGGCTCAAAGCACATGCAACAACAACGAGGTTTGTTTTGGACCTTGGTCATGCGAGCAATTGCGCTTTTCCAATATATGAGGAGTCGCGACCATCTCTTAGTTAGGGCTCCCCATCGAAACTGGGACACCGATCGGGAAATTGCATTATATCGAACATTTAGAATGAGTGACCGGGTATGCCACGCACAACTTCGGATGAACATAGGGTCATTTGAAAGACTTTGTATTAGGTTACGCACATATGGACTGACTGACAATCGTTCAGTTAAGGTTGAGGAACAAGTCGCAATGTTCCTTAACACCGTTGGACATGACGAGCGATATGTTTCCGAGACACTGACTTTCTTTAGATCTGGTCAAACCATTAGTTACTACTTCCATAGAGTTTTACGAGCATGCCTTGACTTGTTCAATGATTTAGTTACTAATGCAAGTCCAACGAATTCCCCTTATGACAATGGCAAGGACCTACCTTGGTATCATTACTTCGAGGTTAGGATAGTTTCATTAATTACTTTTATTACTTTACGTATGAATTTCCCATTATTAAATTGCTTTCAATCCATTTAGGATGTCGTTGGTGCAATTGACGGTATCCACATATCTGCTTTGGTTCCTACCGCCGACCAAGCGAGGTATCGCAATAGGAAAGGGGCAATTTCGCAAAATGTTTTGGTCGCATGTACGTTTGATATGCGCTTCTCGTTTGTCCTCTCCGGTTGGGAGGGATCAGCACATGATGGTCGCTTACTTCGTAGTGCGATTCAACGACAGGGGCATAAATTGACCGTTCCATTAGGTATGTTTAAAAATAAGTAACTTTCATTAGTAATATATGAATAGGTATAGTAACACATTTTATTTAAAATATGCGTAGGTAAATACTACCTCGCAGATGCTGGATTCCCGTTGGTACCTGGGTTTCTATCCCTATTTCGGAAAACACGTTATCATCGACGGGATGTGGAAGGACAACGACCTGAGAATAGTAAGGAGTTGTTTAATTTTAGGCATTCATCTCTCCGTAATGTAATTGAGAGGTCGATTGGGTTATTGAAAAAAAGGTTTGCTTATCTAAGGCATCAACCTTTCCACGGGATTGAACTTCAAGCGAAGATTGTTGTAGCTTGTTGTGCCATTCACAATTTCTTGAGGATTGTTGATGTTGAGGATGAATGCTTGGGGGACGAGGACAGTGATGATGATGACATTACCCCTCCTCCCCTAAATGTGCCAGAAATACCTTTGAATGAGCATATAACATTCACAACTGATGTTGCATGGACCGAGAAGAGAAATGCAATAGCTAATTTGATGTGGCAACAATATGATGCGAACCACAATGATACTTCTAACTACGAGTAATGATATCATTTTGTTATGATGTATTCTTTCTTTTCTAATTTTAGGTTGAATCTGGTGGATTTTTCAAATATGCCTTCATCAAACATATCGGGTCTTCTACTTTTACGGTATCAAATAAAGAAATGCTCATGTGGCGTTGTATCTCAAGTTAAGGTTACATTGTCTGATAAAAACCATAACCAGGGACGACTGTATTACACGTGCCCCCAATGTCAAAAAAATTTGGGTTGGACAAAGCCTTCTCTTTAAGGCATGGATGCAAACTACGCAACCTTCAATCCCCATAGTGAGCAAGCAACGTCGAGTATATCTAGTCAATCATCACCTCTTGTACGAGAACCCCCAAGTGTCGACGATCATGGCATTATGCGTAGCTTGGTGGTCGTCAAGAAGCTACAAGTTTTAAATAATATTCTGCTAGTGGCCTTTACTGTTTTCATTTATTTTTTTATGATGTAATGGTGCTGAATCACCCCGGATATTAAACTTATGATGCACTGTTTAATTTACTATTTTGTAGTGATGTAAGGGATGTAATGAATGACATGAGACCTTTACTATTTTCTTGTACTCTTCTCTACTACGGATTATGTCTTTATATCTAATTTTCTCCCAAACTTTACTAATATACATGAGCTAATATATTAGTGACTCAGGGAGCACCTGGCATAATTTGCTCCAATGTAAATGGCCAATACTAATCTGAATACTGAAATGGCCAATTCTAGTATGGAAATCAGTATGTAAATGTAGCTATGCTAATTTGAATACTGAAATGGCCAATACTAATCTGTTTGACTAATGCTCTGTTTTGGTATTGAAATGCATAGTCATTTGAATGATTTGAATGCATCCTGATTTGAGTACTGATCTATTTGAATACACACTGATGATTTGAATGCATATTGATGATTTGAATGATTTGAATAATGAGTCCTTTCCTATTTTGTAGTATGGAAATCGGTATGTAAATGTAGGTATGCTAATTTGAATACTGAAATGGCCAATACTAATCTGTTTGAATAATGCTCTGTTTTGGTATTGAAATGCATAGGCATTTGAATGATTTGAATGCATCCTGATTTGAATACTCATGATTTGAATTATTTGAATACTGGTATGCTACCAGATTTGTAATCACGTGCATACTATTCTGCATACTGATATGCTGCTAGTGACAATTGCATTATTGGCTACTGAAATTGCATTAGTAGAGTTGGATCATTTGCGTAATTTGGTAGCTTTTTTTTTACTGGTATGCTACATATTATGCATCATTTGCTACTGATATGCCACTCATAATGGTATGCTACCAGATTTGTAATCGCGTGCATAGTATTCTGCATACTGATATGCTACTTTAGTATGCACCATTTGCTACTTTAATATGCATCATATGCATAATGATATGCTGCTAGTGACAATTGCATTCTTGGCTACTGAAATTGCATTAGTAGAGTTGGATCATTTGCGTAATTTGTTAGCTTTTTTTTTTACTGGTATGCTACATATTATGCATCATTTGCTACTGATATGCCACTCATAATGGTATGCTACCAGATTTGTAATCGCGTGCATACTACTCTGCATACTGATATGCTACTTTAGTATGCACCATTTGCTACTTTAATATGCATCATATGCATAATGATATGCTGCTAGTGACAATTGCATTCTTGGCTACTGAAATTGCATTAGTAGAGTTGGATCATTTGCGTAATTTGGTAGCTTTTTTTTTTACTGGTATGCTACATATTATGCATCATTTGCTACTGATATGCCACTCACAATGGTATGCTACCAGATTTGTAATCGCGTGCATAGTATTCTGCATACTGATATGCTACTTTAGTATGCACCATTTGCTACTTTAATATGCATCATATGCATAATGATATGCTGCTAGTGACAATTGCATTCTTGGCTACTGAAATTGCATTAGTAGAGTTGGATCATTTGCGTAATTTGGTAGCTTTTTTTTTACTGGTATGCTACATATTATGCATCATTTGCTACTGATATGCCACTCACAATGGTATGCTACCAGATTTGTAATCGCGTGCATACTATTCTGCATACTGATATGCTACTTTAGTATGCACCATTTGCTACTTTAATATGCATCATATGCATAATGATATGCTGCTAGTGACAATTGCATTCTTGGCTATTGAAATTGCATTAGTAGAGTTGGATCATTTGCGTAATTTGGTAGCTTTTTTTTTTACTGGTATGCTACATATTATGCATCATTTGCTACTGATATGCCACTCATAATGGTATGCTACCAGATTTGTAATCGCGTGCATACTATTCTGCATACTGATATGCTACTTTAGTATGCATCATTTGCTACTTTAATATGCATCATATGCATCATTTGCCACTTAATGTGTGATGAATGCATAATGGTATGCTAGCAGATTTGATGAGTGCATACTATTCTGGATACTGATATGCTACTTAGAACTGTAATAACCAATTTGGGGAGGTAAGCCTTCAACTAAAACACTGTAATAACCAATGTCACTTGGGTGAGCATTTGGGTGAGCATATCATATACTGATACTTTCCCATGCTTGGGCAATAATAACACTGCTACCAAGTAAGTTTTTTCACTTCTCTACACTTTAAGAATCAAGACATCTACACGTAAATTACTGTTTTTCATTTGATTCCCCATTAACTCAATTCTGATGTTAAACTTGCTGAATATTATTCAGATTCTAAACAGAGTATCATTCTTCAAATTGTATTATCTAGGCTGGGGTGGGTCGAATTGCATTGGGCAGGCATAAACCACCAGGAAAAGACTTTAGGCCTGGTTAAATTTTCACTCAGTTTCTACTTACCATATGCTAGTGCGAGCACCTAGAAATGGCTTCTTCCTCAAACCTGAAGTTATGAGCTGGTGCTACAGCCCCTATAACTCTACTATGGTCTTCCAGTGACTTATGCATACTGATGATTTGAATGTTGATACCAAATGGTACTGATATGAATGCATACTGTCACTCAGGTCTTAATGTTACGAATTTGCTACGGATATGCGTACGAATATGCATTATTTGCTATTGAATTTGCTACTGAATACTGGTATGCGTACTAATATTCCCAATGATTTGAATGCGTACTAATATGCTACCGATATGCATACTCAGTTGCTACTGAATTTGTGGGATTATCTACTGAACTTGCTAGTGAATTTGCATTATTTGCATTGGATGTGCTACTGAATTTGCATTATTTGCTACTGAATATGCATCATTTGCATAATTTGCTACGGATATGCATTATTTTATATTGGATGTGCTACTAAATTTGCATACTCAATATGCATTATTTGCTACTGAATACTGATATGATAACTGAACTGCATGGCTATAGATATCATGGTGCTATATATAACAAAATTTGAACTGATGACTGATATTTATATGTTGAACAGCGATGGAGCAAATTCGTAATCGCGTCCCATTTCGCCCGCCAAAACCAAATACAAATAATGTAGACCGACCCGTAGATGTGCAATCTTCGCAAGTTGAGGTGAACCAAAAGAAATTGCATTTGCGATGGACTGAGCTCATGGATGGGTTCCTCATCCATTCCCTTTGTGCCCAGGTCCTCACGGGGCGGCAAAGGGTAGACAATGGATTTACTGCCGCACAAATTAAGGTTGTTATAGATACTGTCGAAGAAGGATGCCATATTCGCGTCGCGGAGAAGAATGTGAGATCGAGGTTGAAAACCCTGAAAAAGGAATATGTCGAGTTCCATGAGCTGTTGCAAGTTAATGGATTCGGTTATGACATAAATAGTGGTGGCGTAACTGCAGATGCTAGTGTATGGGCTGACTATATCGCGGTTAGTACAAATTGTTCAATTGACTTAACTTACAAATAAAAAATTTATAATTCAGTTTAGGAATATGTTGAATTGACTTACTACATTTTTTACAGGGTAAACCAGATGGAGGGAAGATGAGAGGAAGAAAATGTATGTACTATGACGAGCTACAAATAATCTTCGGGAATGACACAGCTACAGGTGATAATGCAATATCCGGGGCAGATCAGTTCTCACCTATGAATGGTACGGGGATAGAAGATGTGGAGTTTACTCCTGAAGCGTGCATAGACACTAACACTGAAATAACCGCTGCACATGAGACGGACACCCAACCACCGGGTGGCCAGGAGACCGACACCCAACAATCGAGTGGGCACACTGCAAAGCGTAAGGGTCAGGGGCCTAATGGAAAGCCTCGTCGTCGCCGTGTGAACCCCCAGGAAGAATGTAGCCAAGCGCTGTCAGTCATTGCACAGTCGTCGAAGCAGATTGCCACCGCAATGGAGCTTCAAGTTGCAATTGACTCTCAAACTCACGTTAACTGGCAGGGTATCCTTGACAAGCTAGTGGGTATGGATATGGACGATGAGAATGTCATGCGGATGATGTCTTTATTTGAGGCCGATAATGGACTAGGACGAGTGTTTATGGGATTCTCTGACTTTTCATTCGCACGTACATGGGCTTACAACAAGCTCCGTAATCTGCCTTGATCAGATGGTCTATTAACTATTACTCACTATTATGCGTTGCTACTATTATGCTTTGATATTATTGTGACACCCCGCCTAATTAAATACCGGGCGATCACTCCTTTATTAAATTAAATCAAGGTGAACAGTTTGGTTCATTCTTAGCATCACTGTCGTAAAAAGAAACTTTCCAATTAACACCCTAAATAATTAAGCTAAGTGTCAAAACCAATTTTAAACATAAACTTCCAAATTTTATTTAAAGAAAAGATTTATTGAATTTTTTAACAAAGCTCAATGAATAAGATTCACACCACAAGAAACTGGAACGAAAGAAACCAATATATATAAAACATTCATCAACGAATGTCAACATGCGAGAAAATAAAGTAATACATCCGTCCTGAACAAAAATCCCAAAATAACGAACTAGGAAAATAACTGAAATAACAATGTCCCAACATAAAGAAATAATGGAAAGGGCTACACATGCCCATCTGAATGAAAATGCTAGGAGTGGATCTGAATGAACGAAGTCGTCTAATCAAAAGACCTGCAACTCCCACCTAAGCTGCAGCGCGTTCCTTCCAAAAGATCCTAAGCAAGACGCCCCTATGGCTGGGCACCTGAAATACATACATATATATATGCAAGGGGGAGAGGGAAAGATAAAACGGGTCAGAGCCCGAAAGAGTGTATGATTTAAAATTAGTTTAGCAAGTATTTAAATTGATACAGGCCAATGCAATAACATATTAGTTCGACACTCTCTTGAGAAATTCTCACCTCTCTTCTAGTGTGCACGCCTATCGTACTAACCTTCCCCAAATGGTTTAACTTTACATATTATCATACTAACCTTCCCAATAATTTAGTTTATCTTAACTTACTCATAAGTTTTAAAAACCGAACAATGTCAACATGTGAAAAGGTTACTTTCAAAGTGTAGCACAACTCTCGTTTTAGCTTCATTAATTTATAAAGTTTCCCAGTGTCATATTATTTTCTCTTAAAACAAGTATTTCCAATCTGATTCACCAAACATGACTTACTTACCAAATCACAGTAGGTAGTTCCAAGTTTCAGAACTTCATATATATTAAATACTCGTGTAACATATATATTCTAATGGCACCCCACATAAAAATTATGGTGCGGGCATACTCTGCTATCCAATCCCCGTATCAATCGTACTAAGGGAAATACAAGTTCGGAATCACTCTCGAACTGTATCAATACAACACAAACAATATTGAGGCGAAGTATAGTTTCCAAGTCCAAGAGGTCAGCACATACCCTCGCGTCTCTTAGGACCGTGACTACCGATTCGATAGCCTGTACCTAGGATTCCTATCTTCTAGGGTACGAATCAATATCCCCCATAAGGCAACACAGGATAAGACCGTCCCAGCGCGGTAACCTCAGGGATAGCAAGTAGCGCGGGTACGTTTTTCACATGTATATAATATATGCACACACAATCATATAAATATACTACTTTCATCATATTAATATAGGCCACACCTTTACCCATAATTACAACATTTATCCTTAATTTCACATTATTAGTATTACGCATAAGGTTTCGTCTCTAACCTTAACTCGAAGGGTTTTCTCACTAGTTATGGAACACTCATGGGTTCTATCCATCCAAGTAACAAATTCAGTAGGTTGACATCTATTCACTATCGTAGGTATTCGTCATAATCCCTCACTTGAAATACGTAGTTCATCATTCCTTAATTAATTATCCCTAAAACACAATAATCATCTCATAATAAAGTTCTCAACACTTAATCATATGTCCTACTGGTCTCTCCTATATCCCAAAACATTTTATTTAATATGCCCAAGGATTATTCCATGATAAATTAATTCAACTAATTAAACATGGGGAAATAAGAGGCTGTCAGGAAGGGTCGATCGATCGACGGCTGGGGCTCGATCGATCGAACCTTCGATCGATCGACGCTCTAGGGTCGATCGATCGATCAAGCAGGTCTGCGAAAATTCTGTAGAATTGCAGTTGCGGGTTTCACCAAAGTTCTTCATTCAAATTCATATTTTCCAACCCTAATCGTCCCAAAACTTATACCACAAACATAATAACATATTACCAGATGTTTCTAACGTTAAGCATGCGTATAACCATCATTAAACATGATTAAACAACCTAAAATCTCATCTAATCATCAAGAACCCTAAGTTTTCTTAACTTCTGTTCTAATCAGTTTTTCTCCAGAATTTCCTTCTACATAATCATCAAAATTCGGGGGTCAATCATCTATATCATATAAGACTTCCAGAATACGGTTTTAATCTTTTCTACATGCAAATTCCTATCAAAAAGTGGGGTTTTCTTCCATAGATTATACTCTTAATCATTCCTAACTAATAAGAATATTGCACCAACGAAAATACGCAAGTTAAACACTTGCCTGGGATTTCAGAGGTCTGGTTTCCTTCTGGTATTGGTGTGGTTGCGTTCTCCTCCTCGCGATCTACGCGTTGGTGGTGACGGCGGTGCAAACGGTGGTGTTTTGGCCTTGAATCTCCTTGAAAGGTCTCTCCTCTCTTCTCTAATGGCCGTTCTAGGATTTTGTAGGTTCTAACCCTAAAAGGCTAACTTAACCAGCTGATAAAGGCTGCTAAAATTCATGGATTTACTTACCCTATTTTGTAAAATGACCAAAATGCCCTCCCGGGTCACTAATTAGGCCTAAAAACACCCTGAGACCCAAACTAAACCCCCGGGTACACTTTTCTGACTATCTCGACCCTTCCGGACGCGTTGGCGCACTCAAAACGACCATACGATCAACTTATAAAATATTCACTTTTATATATTAATAATTAATCCCGACGCGACACGGGCGCGTCCCGACTAAAATTCCCAAAACTGCCATTTCATTCACTCGTGACATTTACTATAATCAATATCATATATTACTATGCTCATAAGTAATATTCAAAAATTTCATATAATTACTAACTCACGTCACGTCAATAATTATAACATAATTAATTTCCGGATTTTTATTAAATAATACACTCTCATTAAATTTAATAAATCCCCCAAATTAACATAGCATAAAAATACGGGGTATTACAATTATCTCCACGTATTTCGTTTTGATGCTTCTGGACGTGGGATTATCGGATAGTTTATTATCGCATGTAATGTTTTGTTCAAACTTTGCTCTACATATTAGGTTTGTGTACGCTTTGCTGTAGTGAACTTTTGGGATGTAATGTTTTGTGGGATTATCAAAGATTGTAACCATCCTTTTATATTATGAACTTGAATATTTAGCATTTCAAAATCACAATATAGATATATGAACCCATGTGCTTTAACAGTCCAAGTCATTACTAATTCAGTCCCATTACTTTCAACCACATATTGCAGAGTCATGTGATTGAAAAGCGCAATATAGATATATGAACCCATGTGCTTTAACAGTCCAAGTCATTACTAATTCAGTCCCATTACTTTCAACCACATATTGCAGAGTCATGTGATTGAAAAGTGCAATATAGATATATGAACCCATGTGCTTTAATAGTCCAAGTCATTACTAATTCAGTCCCATTACTTTCAACCACATATTGCAGAGTCATGTGATTGAAAAGCGCAATATAGATATATGAACCCATGTGCTTTAACAGTCCAAGTCATTACTAATTCAGTCCCATTACTTTCAACAGTGCAAGTCTAATACTAGTATAAAGAAGACGGTAGTTCATTTCATATCACTCACTATCAAATGACAAACCATATACAAAATGACGATTTTAACCCCAGTAAAGGATGTCTGGATTACTTCAGCCCAAACATGGTAGCCAGAAATAAAGAGCCCATGAGGAACAAGCGTAAATCTAAAGCATCGACATCATATGACGTTGGTCATGTTGACGATGTTGCACCCGTTTTGACTAACCCAGGAATTTACGAAGATCCCCACGGAGGGAGTTGGTTTGGGGAGAAAAGGGTTTTTGAAAACATGCCTATATGCACATTACATTTTTTAGGTGATGTTGGGCATGTGATGAAATGGTTACCTCCAACTAAAGCTAATATACCATGCGATGATCATTTGAAATGGCCTAGGTTATATGATAGACGATGCGATTTAGAGTGCTACTGTAATTGGCATGGTTTACCGGTACCACAAGCAAAATCTGCAAATTATTGTAAAGATCCAACTAAAGACAGTGAGAGATGTATCCGTCTACTACAACGAGAAATTGAACAGATGGAAAAAAGATTAATGCGCTGGCATTGTAAGAATTTGATAAATACTGAACTCGACGATCCAATTTATGCATCAGATCCGGAACTGCCGGACTACAAAATGGACGATTCCTCAATGGATTTTGTACAACATCTACCAAACATGTTGATGGGTGATGGGAATGCATTATGTTGCGATCCGTGGTTGACCAGGAAACCACGAAGTAATTAATAAATATGCAACTTTCTTTTCTATGTGTTAATTATTTTTATTATGTCAGTTGTAATGTTTTATTTCGAGTTTTAAATTTATCGTTTATTATTTTTTTAAATCTCGTTACAAAACAACTGTCAACAACCTTATGTCCAACTCAATGTGCTCTCATCAATAATAAAGATTTATTTTTATTCCAACTGCAATACTAATCCAAATCATTTGCCACCTGCTAATCCTGAAAATGAATTGGAAAATAATGATAAGTATTAAAATATATAGGATAACAAAAAAGTGGACAATTAACAAAATAAGACAATTTATGTATTCACAAAACTCTCTATTTCCATGACAAATTTTGGCTATCAAACACCAAAACTAGGAGTATTGTTGTTTTCTAGTAGGCAAATTCTGTCTATCAAACACAAAAACTTGGAAATTACAGAATTTGCCAGCATGCAAATTTAAGCTATCAAACAGTCCAAAATTTTATTTTCCAGGTCAAAATTTGCATGGATAAAATTTTCCAGGACAAAACTTTCCATTCCACCTCTATTCCAAGTTTTCTATCAAACAGGGCCATAATGATATTTAGTGATTAGAGTTGTAAAATACCTAAAAAATGAAAACCACACATGATTAAATTGACAATGAAAAAACTTCTGAAATGAGTTTCAACTTGATATCCTCTAAAATTAGGAGTATTAAATATACAAAATCATATAAAACTTGCCAAAAAAATTTACCTTTCAATTGAGACCTGAGATATTTGAAGGAAACCAATAAATTTTCTCACAAAATAAAAATTGTAATTAAATTAAAAACAAACAATTTTTTAATGTATTCTAGAGACAAATTGACTCATCTCAGTTGTAGTTTTGTAACTAAAGTGACTAACTAATGATTCGTTTACAAATGGCAGAGTTGAGACCTTCATTTTGAAGACGACCACATATATCTCTCATTAGGCTTCAGATTTTTTATTTCAAAGAACTTGTCCTGCACAAAGTTCCCTCCAAAACAATAATAACAAAACCCAAACTTATTAGATGACTAAAAAAAACGTTAAACAAAAATCATTTGATCGTGTATTAACATCAAACCTACTTGTAAAAGTTGATGTTGAGTCTCCCAATAACTCTTATCATCTTCAGCATACAGCAGATGTCGATAATATCTTTCATGGCACTTAATATAATGTGCAGTTTCATGTAGCAAACTTAGGCATGTGCTTTGGCCGGATCGAAAAATGCCTCTTCGAAAAAAAAATCGATTTTTTCAAAATTGAAATAATTATTCCGATTTTCGATATGATATTCGAAAAATTAAAAAAATTCTGAATTCGGAAAAATCGAAAAATCGACAAAAATCAAAATAAATCAGAAATTCACCAACTATATTAAAAATCCAGAAAATTCCAAAAGTTCAAAAAATAACTTTTGGATTTTTGATTATTTGAAATTCTCATTTTAAATAAACAAAGAAAAGTGTTTAACCTAACATGGAAATACATGAGTATTTGACTAATTTTTCATTTTTGTAGAAGTTAGGAGGATACTCTCATTTTATAAATCACGCTTTGGAGCCCTCTCCCTCTCCCAACTAATGTGGTATGTGGGAAACTTTCAAAAAATCGAAAAAAAATAGAAAATCAAAAAATCGAAAAAAAAGTCAGATCGAAAATAATTCAAAAAAAAAATCGAAAAAATCGGGTCCGCATAGTTTCAAAAAAGTCAGATCGAAAATTCAGAATTATTTTCGATTTTCGATCCGATTTTTTTTTTCGAAAAAATCGAAAATCAAAATTTGGCAAACTAAAATTTCATTCAAAATTCAAAAAAAATCGGATCGAAAAAATTGGAAAAAAAAAAACAAAAACAACCCTAAACAAGCTGCATATCTCCATTTTGTTACCTCCTGGAACTATCTTCCTTACCTCTAAACCCAATTCTCTATTAGGAATTCTCTTTCTTCTTTTTCAACAAAGCGTCTCTCCTCATTTTCTCTCTCCGGAGGTGACCCTTCCCATTCTTGCTCGAAAAACCCAAAATATATACAAACAGATATTCATCTCGTTTTGGGGAGTAGAAGAAGTGAGAAAAGATAGATATATACAACGTGTATACAGAAGTCTGACTTAATATTTTTTGGGGATTTAATGATATTTAATACATTTGCCACGTGGCAGCTTCAAATGATTTGGGGCTATATAGAATAGATTCATTCATGATATGCCAGGTGTCAAGTCAATAGGCTTTCATGCTACAGTTTTAGTTATATACTATAGATACTATAGATATCTAACTAAGGTTTGTTTTTACCTTTAAATCTATATCTCAATCATTCACACTTGAGGTATTAAATAGTATTTATTTTCTTAAGTAATTAAGAGATTAACACCTATTTTTGCCTATAAATAATTAAAAGGTAAATAAACTTCTGAAGTATAAATTAGTTTAAATATATTCATTCAGAGATCTATTCAGATATATAAGCATACATATTTTTCATATTCAGATTTCAGACTTCAGAAGTTTATTTACTTTAAAACTCACAACAATACTTAATTTTATTTTGTTACTAGGTTTTAGTCTCGTGCGATGCGCGAGCGCCTTTAAATTTTGTTCTAGAAAGTAATAAAAAATTAAAATTTGAAACTAAATAAAAAAAAAGTGTGGGCATAAAAGAAAAGCAAAAATTGTTAATATAAGGAAATAGTAATTTGGATTCCTAAAAACTATATTTTGATGTAGGCATATGATAAAAATTGTTCAAAACATATGATTGAGAAACAAAAGAAAAAGTTAACTAATGACAACACAAAATAAAATAAAATATGTTTACTTGAACAAAATAACTTTTTAAACGTGACAAAGATATACTTAATCATCATAAATTAGCAAGAATGGAACAGAAAATTAAATTTTATTGCGTATTCAATCACGCGCAATTGTCCAATTCCATCATCTTATTTGTTTTAGAGACAAATATACTTATAAAAATGTTAAATGTCATTTAAACTACCAACATGTATGTTAAAAAACGTCCCTACTTTAGTCTAAAATTGAACAACTAACTTTTTGGAAAAAATTAAATATCAAATTTCAATGGAATAGAACATGAGATATGAAGCACATATTTATATACGGGTGTAAAAAAATTATGGAAGTCGTGATTTTTGAACACTACACCCATCCCAAACTAAAAATTGCTATTTGAAAATCTGTGGTCAAGATCAAAGATTCGTTCATTATTGACCAATTTAAAAACTGATACAATAACTAAAATAAAATATACATAATTACGGTAAAGGATACAAATTTAATTAGCAATTTAGAATACAATATTTTGAGAACCAAAAAAGAAAAGAAAAAGAATCTCCTCATGTGGAACTAACCCTAATGATGAAAAGAAAAAAATAAACTTCTTTAGAGATACTGATCCTTGGTGGTTCTAAGAGTTGTTATTGCTGTAGTTATAGTATCTTAAAAACAACACGTCACCCTTACAATTCTTGCGCCACATGTTACGATATGATGACTCCAAACCAAGGGCAAACTTTGCTCCATCGCAAAGTGGGGATTTAGACATTTGGTCTCGAAGACCCATTTTGAGGTTTGATAGAGTTGTAACGTCCGAGGCACTATACCAATCATGATTAGTCTCATGTTGATAGGAACTATGATTATGGATAGGTTTCTTATTGAGGCTTGAAAAGATTGAAGAAGATGCTCAATAACCAATAGTCGAAAACTTATATGTGTATGCTTGCTAACTATAATGGGATTCCTTATTTAGTTATATACGAAAGGCTATTGAGTGATAGGTGTTTGTAGTAACAGTGAGAGTTGATCTCTTAATCATAGACTTGAAGAAAAAGTTGTGGCTACTTCACAAAGAACTTAATGAACAAAAGTAATACTGATAGAAAGGATAACAAAAAAGGGATGCATATTGGTGCAACCAAAGAGTCGGGAATACAGAGAGAGACTAAACGGACATAATGAGAGATAATGAGTGGTTAGGTAAAATAAATGGAGGCAAGAGAGTGTATGGAATAGCAGTACATTTAGAATAACAGTACATGGTCCATAGCATTGACGGTGAGTTAATTAATTGGTCTGCCACATGGTAGAGTTATTCTTACAGACACCATTTTTAATATTAAATATTAGATTGGAGTGTCCACGTAATATTTCTTTTAAACTTTCTCTATTTTATTCAATCTATTTCTCTCTATTCCTATCAATCTCTTCCACTTCTCCCAATCTTTTCCATTATACATTAAATCCGTTCTTATTATTATCCTCTCCCACCTCACATTTCTTATGCAACATGTTCACTTTCACCGCCTCCGACATTTCCTTCTCGATTATTTAAAAATTTTAAATTACGAGGTTTTATTGATCTAACCACTTTGTATTTTTTTTCTTTGTTATAGGTATGTTGCAATTGTTTGAAGCTCCAATGAAACTTCCCTCTGTCAAGGTATGAAACTTTCCTCTTAATCCGTTAGGATTTTCGAAACCTCGAGTTTTACATTGTGAGGGTGTTGGGGGTTTGGATTCTTTTTGTTTTTTTACGCGGATTTCATTTTAATTGGAACTTTCGTCATTAGTTATTCTATGTTGAGAATCTAAACAAACAAAAGGCTTTCTATTGTGCTTTGTTTTAGCTTTTATCGTTTTTTATGAATGATGGAGATATTGGATGATTAGATTGTTGGATATACAACCCACCATTAGAGTAAATTTTATTCATATTCTGTGCATTTTAAGTTTGTTAAATTTAATATCCTTTAAAGAAAACTAGGGTTTATGACATATTTGTTTTATCTTTGAATCAGATTCACGGAAATAATTTCATTATTCTTCATATTTGTCGTTTTACAAATTTATCCTACATTTTTATTAATGGTGGTGAATGGCTAGCAAAGGATGGTATTAAATAGACAATGGAAGTATGATGATTTTATTTCTTATCAATTGAAATGGATATTATGAAAAATACTATTTCTTAAAAAATTGATTGCACTGGTTCCCATTTATATGTATTTTAAACGTGTACTTATTATATCTTTGCATATTTTTTACGGTCAAGTGTCCATTATTCCTTTGAGAATAAGTTAAAAGTCCAGTTGTTTAATTGCATTCTGAACATATTTAAAACTTTTTTAGAGTTTTAAAAAAAAACTATATCTCTTTTCCTACAAAATTATAGTCATTTTTCTCCAACTTAATTTTTAAGGTAACTGACTTGGCAAATTGCTCATATAAGACATTAAAATAAATCTACTCTTTTCCCTCTCACAATGCTCATATAGACACGAATAAGTTGTAAACATATGTGTTTTTATTATATCTATACCAGCTTTAGATGCTATATAAGATTGGTCTTCTTTTGATTAATAATTTTGAAGTCTGTCCATATTTTTATATGGATATAAATTTTATATTTTAAGATTAATTTAAGTGATATATCAATTAGTGGTTGTGTAAATATTGAGAAAGCTAAAGAGTGTCTAGGGTCAGTGGTGTTGCAAGCATAATGCTAGTGGAATTATCATTTCAAAATAAAGGGTGTGTGTACTTTGATATAGTGATTTGATGCTACTAAGCGTTCATGATTTATTGTGTTCATTTTGCTGTAATTATTTTATTTAGTTTTATATTTTTTATTAACGGTGGTTTCAACTGCAGCTTGGCAACTACAATTCAATTAAGGGTGTTTTGTATTACAGGCCACACTTCGATATCAACTTTGAGAAAAGCTCGTAAGGCAATATAAAATCATAGGTTTAAATAGTTTATTGAGAATATAATACCAATAGTATTGGTGTTCTTATAAACTAAATTTATTTTTTATCCAATTATCTTTTGGGGACACCAAGGATTGTGAAACCGGATAAACATATTGGTAGTGGAGGTAATGATTCAGAATTTAGAATTTCAGCATAATTATAAAAACGAGAGTTATAACTTGTGTTATTAATTTTAAAATCTGAACATAAACCAATGGAAAGTAAGGACTTGAACGTGTCTGGGGGAATGTAGAAATAAATTGCATTCGGAGATCTAAATTCATATTTTAATTAATAATTACGAGTATCTTAAAATGACATGTGTTTCTATGTTTGAAATTCGACAGATCAACATTTTCAATGTTGTAAATCTAACGTGCGTGAGTGTTTTAATTTGAAAGATGTCAAGAAAAATATCATAATCGAGGATAATTATGATACAATGATTAAGTGGGTAGAAAAGGAATTCTCTTCTTAAGATTTGAATTCTCATGCCGCGTGTACTTTTTCAAGAGGGGAGCCTTCAACTAAAAAGGGGAAATGAAGCATCTGGGAAACAACGAAGAATTTTGCCTCTGAACTTCCTTATTTCAAGAGTTGTCTGAAACCATATAATGCGAACAAATAATTTATTATGGTAAGAATACTACTTTTAATCAAATTTTCATCTTTTAATCAAGTTATACTAGATGTTTTTTGTGCCAGTGTATATGAGTATGAATGTGTGTGGACGGACATATATGTCCATGAATTTTAGCAAGATGAAGCTACGACTATGATTATCAAAGTACTTCCTTAAGGTCAATTATAAAATACCCCCTATATTATATAGGTTTTGAAAGTAGCCAATGAACTATTTTTAAAAACAATAAATGCTCCTATAATATGTATTTTATTGCAAAGATGCCATACGTGTTGCTATCAAAGATGTCACTCAGAAAGTTTGTGGAATCCTTTTTCAAGCATGGACACTTATTATCCTCGATAATGATGATTTTGTCCACCATTTTTTTTCTTACAACCAATTCCCAAGTACTTTACTAAAAAATACCTTTTTGCATCCAAGTTAAAAATGGTATTGAGGAATTCAATGAAGAAATGTTGGATGGTGAACACCATTCCAAGTGTTGGTTGTAATTGCTTTAATTTTTGTAGAGGGTGGAAATCCTTTGCACGTGATAACATGCTAAAGCAAGGTGATTTATTCATATTTGACCATGCCCGTCAAGATGAAATGCAGGTTCACATTTATAGATCATCCCACAAAGTTTGAGTTGGCAAATTATTTTATGCGAAGTTGTTTTTCCTCAAGGGATCTTTTAAAATAAACATACTCACCAATTTTCTGACTTTTTTATGATGTAATTTGTAATATTTAAAAGGATAGTATTTCACTTTTGGCTCATTGTTGGTTTGTTTAAGTAAGATCATACTCAGTTTTGGCTTATAAGGATTCAGAATTATCTCCTGTTTATATTTCAGTTTATGTCTACAAATATTTGTATATTTCAGCATTTGTGTGTGTGAATATATATATATATATATATATATATATATATATATATATATATATATATATATATATATATATATATATATATATATGCACATGCACAATGGGTTGTATTTAGAAAAACACACCAAAACAATCTACAATAGATCCACCTCGTGATTTACGAGTCATAAATGTGGTCTCACGGTCTAATAAATTCCTTTCAAATGGAAATTTGAGGCTAAAATCTTAGCAAGCCCAGTAGGAATATTGGAACACCATGCATCCTAAAGATCCTTTAATCCCTCTATTTAAATCTCCAGCTTCCTAATATTGTTGTCAAATATTTAAGTTTTTACAGGAGTAAGTCTTCTTACGAGCGGTTGTATTAGAGCAGGAAAAAAATGTTAGCGACCCATTTTATGCGTGAATATTATTTTTTATTCCAGGTACTGAAACACTATATATCTATAAGTTAACCATTTTGAGTTCTTTTGGAAACTTTCTTAGCATTTTTTATCATATTTTACTTTTTTTTTGTATATAGTTATATATTTACACTTTACTTCGGCATATGTTGGTTGGCAATTTCCTCCTTAATGTTTATATTGACAATTTTTGCTCGAGTGCTCGTGAACGCACTTAACCCTGTGTCAATGCACCATAAGATAAAAAAAAATGCGTGATCCATGCTTACCTCCATTTTTTACAACTTTTTTTCTACAATAGAAGTTCCACCAGAACTATACGAAACACCCATAAGTCACTATGCATGTTTACCCAAAATCCTTTTAGTTTTTCATGTATTAAGACAACATTTTGATCCCATTTTGATTTGTGCTTGGTTGTGATTTTTTTATATATTTTAATGTTAGAACCAAAACTCATCTTTCTCAGTTATGAATTCTTGAGTGCACCTATGTGTCTGTATATTTCTATAGGGAACTGCTTTTTTGCATTATATTTTGATGATTTACAATATGAATATTTTTCTATTATAGACATTTTGAAGCCTCAAGGCTCTTTAAATAGCAAAAGGAGTATTGGTTGTTTTATTATAGTGTATTGACGATGATTGGATTTTTAGTTATTTGATTGTGAGAGTCCTTTATAATATATTTTTTTATAAATATGATTTTTCTTTTTCGTATATTTGTTTTCCTTTCTAATTTTATCTTTTAGTTCACTATTTTGAGAGTAAGTTTCAATAACCTATGTATATTTTTGTGCATATACACATAGGTATAGATTCAAGTAGTTTTTAAAAAAATCACTGCTTTGGTTGTCATGTTTTACAAACCCATATTTGATATTTCAATTATTTTCATGTCGTTATCTTTGTCATTTAATCCGTTGGAAACCATTCCATTTTGGTTGTTGTAAACTTGTATAAATCTCGATTTTACCCCATAATGCAATCGACCGCGCATCGCGTTGGTTTACACCTAATGTATTATAAAACGCTCTACAAAGCTGTAATTTTACTTCAGTCTGAGGTTGTCGATGTGACACTCCTCATGTTTACGTTTTCGTTTCTTCTCCTCCTTACTTCTACCCACGTTAATGTTTCAGACAAATCTAATATGAACCGTCAATTTCCATCTCTTGCTCTCTCTCTCTCTTTGAACGTTTCTCTTCCTCTCACTATTTCCCTCTTCTTCACCTCCCTCTAAATACATAAATATCTCTTTACCCCCTCCTCCACCACCACTTCATGTCTTCATGAAATGATATAAAGAGGTTCATTTCTCTTTTGAACTTTATTGATTATTATATTATGATTTTCAATCTTTATTTTCCCTTGAACTCGATTTGTAGTCCATATCAAGGTCTATGTAGTGTTTTAAATCATAATTAGGGTTTCAAATTATTTTTTCATATCAATAATTAAATATTTTCAATCATAAACTTTAGTTTGCAAATCGATTTTTCATAAGAACATTTCAACTACTCGTTTAATAGTAATTCATATTTGAGTATTGATTTGACATGAAAAATGTGATTTATGAACTAAACTGTCGTAATGCATATAACACATTTAAAATGGGGAATACAAACGATTATATAATCTAACAAAAGTGATATGATGCGTGGGTTGATTATTTAGTCATGGGTGATTTGACAGAATATAATGTTTGAGTTATTGGGCTTCAAAATACTAATGATGTGTCATCTCTATCATTTTTAGTCCATATTTTTTTTATAATTATACTTTTTGATTCTATACCTATGGTCATCAACATCTATTCACATTCTTTGACAAGTTTGGCATAAGTCACTATAGACATTTGTTGGATTGCCTCATAAAGATAAAAACCTAGGTTATAGGGCTTACTACTCTCATTTTTTTCTAAAATTTTTTCACTCTCTGTTATTGATATATTTTATTATATTGTAAAATGTAGAAATATTAATCTGATGCAATTTAACTGTACAAAATTCCAATATCCATCAACGTCCTTGCAAAAGTATTATATAAAGCACATTAATCATCTGTTGAAATGCTAGAAACAATATAGCCTCACATTGTAGGTACTCAATCCTTCCTTGGAAGTATTCGTTTTATCAATTCTTTTTGTAGTGATTTTTTGTTGCATATAGTTAATAAGTGTTTTGTCCCATAAGATAATTTTTCTTAATATGCTAGATTTTTAAATCGATTACTTATTTTTTTGTGATAATTTTGTAGATTTATTTGTTAATGATTTATTATGATAAATCCTGAAAAGTTTTATATCAAGACTTAATGAGAAGCAGACATAAAAAAACATCTCAAAAGTAGCATGTTGCCATTCTTAGTAGTTTATCTTCTCCCACCTTCCTCTTATGTTACAGATGAGCCTAGAGGGAAAATATTATATTCCCACCTTTTCTTGCATATTTACAAGGTACACCTCCATGTATGTTTAATTCGTTTGCAGCTTCCTTTAGATTTGAAATGTATTGTTATGGTCCAATTGTTTTTGTTAGTACTCATATATGCTTTTATTTGTTCCTCTTTCCCTTTGATTACTCACATTTCTTCTATTTTTTGTTTATTATTAATCCAACAGAATATTGAGGTCGAATACGTCTACTTTTAATTCCCAATTTTATTTGGTTTATGTGTAGGCTTTAAATCCATCATGTGAATTATGTTTGTGCTTCAATTTAAAAGTCATGCACATTTGTTTTTGCTCAATTTTCAGACGGAACTAAAGTGGTGGTTAAGGAAAACTTGAATGTGCATATGTTATCATGAAAGTATATCATCGCCTTCTTTCAATTATGGATTAGTTAAGAACCATTTTCATTCAAATCAAACACCACTCTTTTTAATTGTAAGAATTATCCAACTCTTTCATTCACATCATTTTTGTCAAGAATTGTATGAATGGCATAAAATCCGACTAGTAAAGAGGTCCTCATCAGTGTAATATTAAATTATTTAATATTTCTTGAAGTATATGATACTTATACCCTTGTTAAGTCAACTAGATACTTTATAATTTATTAATATTCTAGTTCTTATTGGTAAGAAGCCTAAAATATCATTTAATTGTTAATTGTTCTTGAAGTATACGATACTTAGCGGTTTGGTTTTTAATATATGACTTAATTATAAAAAAAAATGGTAAGAAGTCTAAAACGTGTTTTTTTTCATTATGTGACATTTTTACATATTAGACCCCCTTTTGTCTTTATCTAATTTGTTTAACAATATAATAGTAATTATTTTTCTTTTTACTGAAATTATTATATATTTATCCCCCCTCTTTTATGTTTAATAATTTGCACTTTATATTTTCTGGTAGTTTAACTAATGTAAGTTTTTTTTTATTAAAGCTATTATATAACATTTGAAAAATAATATTTCTAACAACCTATCCTCTGGCGTAAGCATTATAAAGGTGCTGGTAGTATATATTTAAATTCTTAATGATATTTCAAACTGCCCGCGCATCGCAAACGGCTAAAAACATGCTTACTGTAATAATACTATAAAAATATATTATGCATTATAAAATCTATATGAGTTAATGTTGCTCAAAAAAGAGAGTATCCACAAGGCACATCTACTTAACCTGACCCAGTTATTTTATTATTATTTTTCACTTCATTCATTGAGTTTCTCTCTCCCACGTCCTTCTCTTTCCTCAAGTAAACAATATACTCTTTTCATTATCCCAAAATAGTTTGTTTATATTCTCTCAATAGTCCCTATTATTTGTGTAATGACCCCATTTTTTTATGCCAATATATAATTGTCTTCTTTCAATTTCGTCACACTTACTATCTAATAATGATATACTATTACATGTATGATATTCCGAGTTCTTAATATGACAAATCCCGTTTTTAAATTTGAATAATCAACGATAAATTGGGTCAGATTGAGATTTTATGGCACATCCTAAGCTAAGTGATAAGTTTTGGGGTAGAAAATATAATTTTATGAAACTTTAGGGACTTGGTTTTAATAAATAAAGTTTCAGGGACCAAAATGAAAAATAAAAAGGGCCTTTTTGTAAATAAAATATTTTCAGGGACCTATAAGAAATATTGAAATTATATGGTGTGAAATTACCAAAATGCCCTTCAGGTTCGAAATGACCCTTATACCCTTAAGACCTTTCCACCTCGTGCTCGACACCTCGTGCTTGGTTTTGACACCTCCACCGTACATGTGTCATCGTTAGAGGAGAAGCCAAAACACGTGTCGTCGTTAGAGGAGAAGATAAAACACGTGTCGCAGTCCAGTGAAATAAGACTGCAAGATGCCTCCGTTACGCGACACGTCAACACTGACTCCCATTGTAAAAGTTTGGTCAGCATGGACACGTGTCAATGCCGTGATATATTTGGAAAACTATAAATAGGGCCTTTGAGGATCATTTGAAACTCACACCAATTCCTTGAGAATTATATAAAGAAATAATGAGAGAAAGTGTGAGAAAGTTTAAGAAGAAGTTCTTAGGGATATTCATCTTAAGGTAATCTTAATGTTATAATGCATCTTTGTAGTTTTAATT
Source organism: Sambucus nigra (assembly GCA_949130495.1). Taxonomy (NCBI): domain Eukaryota; kingdom Viridiplantae; phylum Streptophyta; class Magnoliopsida; order Dipsacales; family Adoxaceae; genus Sambucus; species Sambucus nigra. Next base: position 260,236,378 of record OX422223.1, on the reverse strand, counting down.
TATTGTTTTATAGCTTTACTTAGTAGTTATGCTGGTAAAATACAATAAAGAATTCACTAATCAAAACTTAAAATTTAGAACAAATCCAAGTTGATTTTATAAACTTGTTTGAAATTATACGCTTTTAAAAATGATTCCTTTTAAAGAAATTGCTCGTTATTATGGAATCCCATTTAAGTAATTCCAAAGTCAGGCCCGGTGAAGTTTTGTCTAGATGAGATGGTATTTAAGTGGTGCCCCTGTGACCCTCCATCTCCACTGGGAACCGACTGATGAGGAAAGACTATGAATTGAATTCTTCAATTACGATCAATGAGTTTTAAAAGTTAACAAATAGGGATTCAGTAATCCTTTAAAAGAAGAGGTTAGTATAGTATAAACTGGACCTTAGAATGTGTACTTAAATCTTTATCAGATTAACGTGTGATCGAAGACCAATACCAGTAAATTTGACCTCCATTTTGGGTGAGTACTCTGACATTCCTTGTGTATTTTGATTATATGATATTATGCAAACTATATATATTTTGTGAACTGCTTTTATTCTCAAAATTCATGTGATACCGATGAATGATTCAATTGTGATATGTTTATATTTGTCCATATAAACATACCGATTAAAATGATTATTGAAAAGGATATTGAATATTGAAATTATGATTCGGCCTAAGGGACTTCTTTACTTACTGACCTTCCCAGTTGGGTTATCGCTGGTGTGCCCTAAATAAGGCGTTGTGACGAACTAGTTCGATTGACCCTCAACTACCGGGGTATAATACGGTAGAAGAATACGGTATTAGAGTGTACTTGGCCATTAAAATGATATGATTGAAAGAAAAAGATACCACATTTGATTTGTTGCATTCTTCTTATTATCAGCTATCCAATTATGATATATATACTATCATTTCAAAATATATATCTATTTACTGCAAGTTCCTCTCCATATAGGTATATGCCTTCTCTTTTGACTTGATTAGGTATCTATTCTCTGAAAACCCTGGAATGTTTGGAGATTGAACCTCATTCGGCTTTTAGCTGATGTTGCATAAATAACCATTTTTCAGGAAACGTCTACGCTCACGGACGGAACGAAAATGGACTATATTGAAGATTTAGCTTTTAGAGCTCTTTTTGTAAAATGTTTATTTAGAGCATGTCTGGCTCTCTTGTAATAAGGTTTAAATTTTTTCTTAAGTTGTAACTCGTTGTTACTTTTAATATATATGAAGTTTCCTTTAGAAAGCTCTGATGACGTAATTCCTTTACTTTTAGTATTTTACGATTTATAACCATGTGATAATACATCCGTTGCATTTATTTAAGAAAACAATTAAATCGGAATATTTGTTGTCTTGGTGGCATGTCAAGACAGTCGTTCCCTAATACTATTTTGGGTCGGGGTCGTGACAGAGGTGGTATCAGAGCTTAGGTTATGAACCCGTAGACTACTGAACATAAGTTTCGAATGTTATAGATTTTAAGTTTCCATACATAGGATACAGGATTAAATATCCGGCTTATGTGATAACCCTCCACATATATTAAAATATATATCATTATTTATATATCATTGTTCTTCTAAATTGCAATCTTGGGCTAGTATAATACATCTTACGTTTGGCCATGACTGTAAAGAATGACCAAGGCAAGATCAACTCCAGGAACTAGTGGTTCGAGTATGGAAGGACTGGAAGGTGCATACAAGGCAATTGAAAGTCTAGCAAGAATTGTGGAGCATCAAGTGAATAATGGAGCACCAAGGAATCTTGAACTAAGTAGTTGTACTATTGAACAGTTCAAGAAGTTGAATCTGCCATCTTTTAAAGGGACTCCTAACCCCACTGAAGCAGAAAACTGGGTGATGCAAATGGAAAAGATGTTCGATGTTCTTAAGTGTACAGATGAACAACGAGTTTTATTTGGAACATTCATGTTAGAAGGTGAAGCCGAACATTGGTGGAGAATGACTAAGAGAATGCATGGGGAAAGGAATAATCCCATAGGTTGGAATGACTTCTTAGTGATCTTCTACGAGAAATACTTTCCTGAAACGGTGCAAGACCAAAAAGCAGCTGACTTCATGGGTTTGGTTCAAGGAAATAGGACGGTTAGTCAATATGAGACAAAGTTTACTGAGTTATCCCGTTTTGCACCTCATGTTGTGATAACCGATGTTTTAAGAGCCAAGAAGTTTGAACATGGGTTAAGGTTGAATATTCGTAGCCGAATTTCCATCCTAAAGTTGACATCATATAATGACGTGGTGGCTAAGGCAACAATAACTGAGAAGGATAGTGAAGAATATAATCAGGTTAGAGAGGGGAAGGGGAAGTTTGGAGAACAAAGAAGAAGGAACCCCAATAACAAACCCTTTAGGACTATACCTAATATAGGACAACCTTTAGTAAACAAACCCTTTAATGTTGATGAATGCCAACGTTGTGGTAATATTCATAGAGGGCGACCGTGTTACCTGGAGACGGGGAGTTGCTTTGGGTGTGGCCAATAGGGACATAAAATGAGAGATTGTCCTAACAAAGGGAAGGCGGCAACAAAGACTTCTAATGACAATAAGGATCAGGGCAGACAAGGTAGAGTCTTTAATCTTTCCGATGCAAAGGCTTCTAATGCAGTAGTGTCAGGTACACTTTCAATATGTGCACAACCTTTTCAAGTTTTAATTGATCCTGGTTCTACCCATTCATTTGTGTCTGTGCGTTTTGTTAATTGCTTTCCTAATATTCCTGAATCCTTGGATCATATCATACACGTTTCTACTCCTTCGGGTGAGTTATTGACGGGAACATTAGTATATAAGTCTTGCCCTATAAATGTCAGTAGTCATAAACCATTCGCTGATTTGATAGTTTTAGACATAAGAGATTTTGAAGTCATTTTGGGGATGGATTGGTTAGCATCATATCATGCTAGGGTGGATTATTTTGAGAAGAGAGTTATTTTCCAAATTCCTAACCAACGAGAATTCAATTTTGAAGGAACTAGCATCTTATCTCCCATGCGTATTATCTCTGCAATGCAAGCTTGTAGTTTTCTTAAGAAGTGATGTCAAGGATTCCTTGACAGTGTTATTGATTTGCAAACAAAAGAGATTAATTTAGAAGATATTCCTATAGCTAGGCTTTTTCCAGATGTTTTTCCAGATGATTTGCCCAGTCTACCTCCTAGTAGAGAAGTAGAATTTACCATTGACCTTGTTCCTGGAACCACACCAATCTCAAAACCACCTTATCGTATGGCACCTTTAGAATTAAGGGAATTAAAAGTTCAATTACAAGATCTATTAGACAAGGGTTTTATTAGACCTAGTATATCCCCTTGGGGTGCTCCAATGTTATTTGTTAAAAAGAAGGATGGAACGATGAGGTTATGTATAGATTATCGTGAACTAAATAAGGTGACCATTAAGAATAAATATCCCTTACCTCGTATAGATGATTTGTTTGGCCAACTGCAAGGTGCGCAAGTATTTTCGAAGATTGACCTTAGGTCAGGCTATCACCAATTGAAGATTAAGGAAGAGGATATTTCGAAATCAGCTTTTCGTACTAGATATGGTCACTATGAATTTCTTGTGATGCCATTTGGATTAACTAATGCACCAGCCGCTTTTATGGATATGATGAATAAAGTGTTTAGGAAATATCTGGATCAGTGTGTGGTTGTTTTCATTGATGACATCCTTATTTATTCCAAAGGTATTGAAGAACACGAGAAGCATTTGGAGATAGTATTACAAATCCTTAGGAAAGAGAAATTATATGCGAAATTAAAGAAGTGTGAATTTTAGTTGCCTAATGTTTCTTTTCTAGGACATGTCATATCCAAGGAGGGAGTGTCGGTTGATCCTCAAAAGATCGAGGTTATACTAGTTGGCCAAGACCAACTAATGTAACAGAGATTCATAGTTTCCTAGGATTAGCAGGTTATTATCGAAGATTTGTTGAAGGATTTTCTAGTATTGCCAAACCTCTGTCTAGGTTAACACAAAAGACGGTGAAATATAAATGGTCTGAGGAAGTTGATAATAGTTTTCGAGAACTTAAGAATCGATTAGTAACTGCCCATATTTTGACTATTCCTTCTGGTACAGGAGGATTTGTGATTTATAGTGATGCTTCTAAAAATGGTTTGGGATGTGTGCTAATGCAAAATGAAAAAGTAGTAGCTTATGCCTCGAGACAGTTAAAACCCCATGAGCAAAATTATCCAACCCATGACTTAGAATTAGCAGCGGTAATTTTTGCTCTTAAGATTTGGAGACATTATTTGTATGGTGAGACATGTGAGATTTATACCGATCATAAGAGTTTGAAATATATCTTTACTCAGAAGGAATTAAACATGAGACAAAGGAGGTGGTTAGAATTGATGAAGGATTATGATGTAAATATTCACTATCACCCGGGGAAAGCTAATGTAGTTGCCGACGCTTTGAGTAGAAAGTCTACACCAAATTTAGCATGCCTTATTACCAGCTAGGAAGCTTTATTGAAAGATTTGAGAAGTATGGAAATAGATGTACGTATTTATAGCGAAGGAGGAATAATCGCAAACTTACAAATACAACCCACGTCGATGGAAAGAATTAAAGTTGCACAAGTAAATGACCCACAACTAAATAAGATTAAAGAAGAGGTTATTGAAGGGAAGAGAATTGAATTTGCGATACGAGATGATATATTAAGGTTTGGAAATAGAGCCTGTATACCTAGTGATGCCCAACTAAAGAGGCAGATTTTGGAAGAAGGTCATTACTCGAGATTCACAGTTCATCCCGAAAATACCAAGATGTACAGAGATCTCCGAGAAGTGTTTTGGTGGAATAACATGAAAAGGGGGATATCAGAGTTTGTATCTCAGTGTTTGATCTGTCAACAAGTAAAAGCTGAACATCAGAAACCATCAGGATTATTACAACCTTTACCAATCCTTGAGTGGAAATGGGAACATATTACCATGGATTTTGTGACAGGGCTACCAAGGAGTTCCAATGGTAATGATTTCATTTGGGTAATTATTTATAGGTTAACTAAATCTGCTCATTTTCTTGCCATTAAGATTACCCATTTCTTAGAAAAGCTAGCTAAATTGTATATACGGAAAATTATTAAGCTTCATGGAACCCCAATTTCAATTATTTCTGATCGTGACCCTAGATTCGTGTCTCGCTTTTAGAAAAGCCTACAAGTAGCCATGGGAACAAAATTAAATTTCAGCACTGCTTTTCATCCTCAAACAGACGGACAATCTGAGAGAACTATCCAAACCTTAGAGGATATGCTTAGGGCATGATACTTTATTCGAAGGGGAATTGGGACGATCATTTACCGTTAGTGGAATTTGCATATAATAATAGCTATCAAGCAACTATTCAAATGGCTCCGTATGAGGCACTCTATGGTAGAAGGTGTCGTTCTCCTGCATGTTGGGTAAAAGTTGGAGAAAGAAAATTATTGGGACCAGAATTGATTCAGGTCACAACAGAGAAAGTGAAATTGATACAAGACCGACTTCAAATCGCTCAAAGCCGTCCAAAGAGTTATGTTGACAATCGGCACCGACCGTTAGAATTTCAAAGAGGAGACTATGTTTTCTTATGAGTATCACTGACAAAGGGAGTAATTCGATTTGGGAAGAAAGGAAAGTTGAGTCCAAGATACATAGGACCTTTTGAAATCCTTTGAAAGGATAGGTGTTGTTGCGTATCGAATAGCCTTACCCCCTGAACTCTCTAGTGTGCATAATGTGTTTCATGTTTCAATGATGAAGAAATACATCCCTGATCCAACACATATCTTAAGTCACAAGCCTCTTAAAGTTAGAGAAGATTTAACATACATTGAGCATCCAGTGGAAATCTTGGACCATAAAGATCTAATATTACGAACCGAGGTTATTCCACTAGTCAAAGTATTATGGAGGAATCATTATGTTGAAGAAGCAACATGGGAGCGGGAAGATGAAATAAAAGAGCGATATCCACACCTTTTTGGAAATTAATGTAAGTAAAGTTTGGGGACCAAACTTTTTAAAAGGAGGGTAGGATGTAATGACCCCATTTTCTTATGCCAATATATAATTGTCTTCTTTTAATTTCGTCACACTTACTATCTAATAATGATATATTATTACATATATGATATTACGAGTTCTTAATATGACAGATCCCGTTTTTAAATTTGAATAATCAACGGTAAAATGGGTCAGATTGAGATTTTATGGCACATCCTAAGCTAAGTGATAAGTTTTGGGGTAGAAAATATAATTTTATGAAATTTTAGGGACTTGGTTTTAATAAAGAAAGTTTCAGGGACCAAAATGAAAAATAAAAAGGGCCTTTTCGTAAATAAAATATTTTCAGGGACCTATAAGAAATATTGAAAATATATGGTGTGAAATTACCAAAATGCCCTTCAGGTTCGAAATGACCCTTATACCCTTAATACCTTTCCACCTCGTGCTCGACACCTCGTGCTTGGTTTTGACACCTCCACCGTACACGTGTCGTCGTTAGAGGAGAAGCCAAAACACGTGTCGTCGTTAGAGGAGAAGATAAAACACGTGTCGCAATCCAGTGAAATAAGACTGCAAGATGCCTCCGTTACGCGACACGTCAACACTGACTCCCATTGTAAAAGTTTGGTTAGCATGGACACGTGTCAATGCCGTGATATCTTTGGAAAACTATAAATAGGGCCTTTGGGGATCATTTGAAGCTCACACCAATTCCTTGAGAATTATAGAAAGAAATAATGAGAGAAAGTGTGAGAAAGTTTAAGAAGAAGTTCTTAGGGATATTCATCTTAAGATAATCTTAATGTTATAATGCATCTTTATAGTTTTAATTTATTGTTTTATAGCTTTACTTAGTAGTTATGCTGGTAAAATACAATAAAGAATTCAATAATCAAAACTTAAAATTTAGAACAAATTCAAGTTGATTTTATAAACTTGTTTGAAATTATACGCTTTTAAAAATGATTCCTTTTAAAGAAATTGCTCGTTATTATGGAATCCCATTTAAGTAATTCCAAAGTCAGGCCCGGTGAAGTTTTGTCTAGATGAGATGGTATTTAAGTGGTGCCCCTGTGACCCTCCATCTCCACTGGGAACCGACTGATGAGGAAAGACTATGAATTGAATTCTTCAATTACGATCAATGAGTTTTAAAAGTTAACAAATAGGGATTCAGTAATCCTTTAAAAGAAGAGGTTAGTATAGTATAAACTGGACCTTAGAATGTGTACTTAAATCTTTATCAGATTAACGTGTGATCGAAGACCAATACCAGTAAATTTGACCTCCATTTTGGGTGAGTACTCTGACATTCCTTGTGTATTTTGATTATATGATATTATGCAAACTATATATATTTTGTGAACTGCTTTTATTCTCAAAATTCATGTGATACCGATGAATGATTCAATTGTGATATGTTTATATTTGTCCATATAAACATACCGATTAAAATGATTATTGAAAAGGATATTGAATATTGAAATTATGATTCGGCCTAAGGGACTTCTTTACTTACTGCCCTTCCCAGTTGGGTTATCGCTGGTGTGCCCTAAATAAGGCGTTGTGACGAACTAGTTCGATTGACCCTCAACTACCTGGGTATAATACGGTAGAAGAATACGGTATTAGAGTGTACTTGGCCATTAAAATGATATGATTGAAAGAAAAAGATACCACATTTGATTTGTTGCATTCTTCTTATTATCAGCTATCCAATTATGATATATATACTATCATTTCAAAATATATATCTATTTACTGCAAGTTCCTCTCCATATAGGTATATGCCTTCTCTTTTGACTTGATTAGGTATCTATTCTCTGAAAACCCTGGAATGTTTGGAGATTGAACCTCATTCGGCTTTTAGCTGATGTTGCATAAATAACCATTTTTCAGGAAATGTTTAGGCTCACGGACGAAACGAAAATGGACTATATTAAAGATTTAGCTTTTAGAGCTCTTTTTGTAAAATGTTTATTTAGAGCATGTCTGGCTCTCTTGTAATAAGGTTTGAATTTTTTCTTAAGTTGTAACTCGTTGTTACTTTTAATATATATGAAGTTTTCTTTAGAAAACTCTGATGACGTAATTCCTTTACTTTTTGTATTTTACGATTTATAACCATGTGATAATACATCCGTTGCATTTATTTAAGGAAACAATTAAATCGGAATATTTGTTGCCTTGGTGTCATGTCAAGACAGTCGTTGCCTAATACTATTTTGGGTCGGGGTCGTGACAATTTGAGCATAACCGTTAGATCTCCAACTATGTCCCTTCCTTTTATCTCTATAAACTCAAAAGTCATTTGCTCCATTCTTCCCTAATATCCCCCCTCTCCCTCTATATAAAAAATTCGACCCTCTCTATTTTATCCTACCATTAATGACGATCCAGATTCATGGTTGATCTTCCCTCCTCTCTGAAATTCCACTCATATACCCTATTTCTCCACCATCTCCTCTTCTTCCCTTTATTCTCTACTATTTAAGGACATCTATATAAATAACCCCTGTGATTAAAACCTCAGAGAAAAATTAGTCCCTCTACAAAACTCTCCCTACTACTTCAACTTTTTACACCTTTATGGGTTAATTCAGTTCACGGTGAGAAAATGAATTCACATAACATGAGTTTCGTAATTACAAATTTAATGGCGAGGGGGTCATAGTATGTAATGAGCATAATCAATATTACCTATAGCCATACATTGGGGTAATGATTTCATTTTAGGTGTGGAGGTTTAGGTTGCCTCCTAACTAAACTAGGTACAAGATCTCACTGCATTTACGTTGTATGATAAAATGTTTCATAGGAATCTATGTTCACTTTTTGCCCTTTAAAAGTTTTAATTAGCATCAATATATCCAATTACCGTATTTTTGGAAATAAAGGAATTGAGATTCACTTGTCTCTATTTTTTTATAAAGTATAAAAAATTGTCATCACGGTGTATAGAAATCATAAAATGGAGATATATTTCTTTCTTTCCAATTCATTCTTATTATAGATTTATATATTATTATTATTATTATTATTATTATTATTATTATTATTATTATTATTATTATTATTATTATTAAGTCATTACTCATTTAGTTGGTTTATATTATTTATAGTTTTTATTTATTTTCTTATTGCTTTGTGATAAAAAAAATGTGATACATATCGATAAATAGTTCGGGCCTCACTGTTTGAATATAGTTCTGCTATATATTAATTATGCATTTGTATTGTTGGTTAGTATGTTGTTGAATTATTTTTCACATGATGCATAAAGGTTCGCAAGTTCTTAGTACTAATATATTTCTTTAGGTTTACAATACTTTGATACATTTGTTATCGTAATGTTATAGTTTATGAAGATTTGAGTTTTGACAATGGTCTTATAAGACATCTGAAGAAGAAGAAAGAAAGTAACAACAGGACATTAGTTATATAATGGCCATACTATATTATAATATAATATTGTATCACAATATGTTTCGATCAAAAGTATTTTTTCCCAGTTTTTACTTTTTAATGTTAAGAGACTCCTAAAAAGAAGAAATGGAATTTTAAAATTTTCCATTTATTATTTCGAATTGTGTTTATATTGCATTTTTTTCCATTTTTTAATGTCGGATGTGACAGTCTTACAGTTCTGTGTTGTTGTTTCCTCATTGTCGAGTACTGCTTTGACCCTTCTATTATCTTCATCTGTTGATCAGATCATCCCCCGCTTCTTTGTATGATGTATTTATATATATGATGTAATGGTTGAATGCAAATATTTACTAATTATTAGACTTCGCTTATCTACTACTATTCATCTTTTATAGTGTGAAGTATTGAACTTTTACAAACTTAAGACTATTTAATGTTCTTGCAAGTATCTTAATAGTTTTGAATTCTGAATGTCAGAGAGATCAATTAATTGCTGAGAAATTACTATCATAGTAGTCTAGCCCGTGCATCGCGCAAGTTTACACCTAGTAATTCCATAAAATGGAACCCTGTATTTAGGAGTCCACGTGTCACTTCATGATGATACTCACATTTTACTTTAAAAAAGAACTTACTAATGGGTGTTACTCACTTCATGGTATTACTCACGTGTCACTTTATTTTGTTACTCACTTTATTGTCCCTTCATATGGTGTTACGTTTTACTTTAAAAAAGAACGAATTTGAGCTTTCTCTCTCTATTTTTTTTCTCTGAAAACAAGCAAGCCAACGGTAACATTGGAAAATCGCTCGGTAACACCGAAAAAACAAGTCGGCCACCCTCATCTGAGTCTGAAATGTAAAAAAAAAGATATCCTTCTCCATAGCAAAAAGAAGCAAAAGGACAAACATATAGTTCGCATGGATGTGGAAACCCCAAACTCTCCAACTGTGAAAACCACTCAAGATGAAATAGGGATGGAATGTCTAGCTCAAGGTGACACAAACATGTCTAACTCATGGTGATACAAACATGGAGACTTAAGACCAACCCTTATTAACTCCGACCAGTTTTGAAGGTAATAACATAAACCCTCCAAAATCACACACAACTAATAATAAAGGGACGTTATCTTACAAATATGTTTTGGGCAACCAGAAAACAAATAACTCTGATACCTATTTTAAAGACTCCCTTTGTTCTTGGTCGGATGAAGAAGAGGATCCCCTTATGGATAAAAAAACAGTATAAACTTGAACTTAACTAGATTCCAGAAGAAGAAGAAGACCCCTTATGTCCCACTATTTCAATCCTAAAAAAACACATCGAAAAGGTGAGAAAGAAATGGAGGAGGGCACTCACTTTGGAACCTCCGAGGTGACTACGAGGTGATTGATCTGGAGGAGGGCACTATCTTTTTAAATTCAATATGAAGGGTGATTATTATAACTTTTGACAGGAGGACCTTGGATCACCAATATCCACTACCTCATTGTTAGAAACTGGGTCCCAAACTTCAACCCACTTGAAGCAAATAATATTACTACTGCTTTGTGGGTATGACTCCCTAGACTCCCCATTGAATGGTTTGATGAAACAATACTTTTCCAAATAGGGAGTAAGCCAGGTTAAAATCGATTTCAAATCGGCATCATCAACTCGAGTTAAGTTGGCGCATATTTGCATAAAAATTGATTTGTCCAAACCTTTGATTCCAACCTACAAGCTTGATGGGAGAAAGTATAGAGTGGAATATGAATTTTTACCATACTTATGTTTTAAGCGTGGAAGAATTAGGCACAAAATGAGTATTGTCCCAGCCATGCACCAAACCAACTGTCACTTTTGTAACGGAAAAAATGACGACACTAAACAAAAGTAATGGAGTACATAATAGCGGTATAGCGGAAATGGCACAAACTAGTGTTCCATCCAGTTATAATTCAAATAACAAAGTTAACCAAGAGCAAAATTCAAATATGAGGGATAAAAGCATGAATGACACGTTTGGACGGTGGATGCTCGTTGAAAAAAATGTATGTAGGAATAATGATGGGATTAATACCCATGCAAATGCGGTATTACAAAAAGGAACGAATCATAATATATTTTCAATGTTTGAAACGAAGGCAGACTTGGATTAAAAAAATAGGTATGTGAATGGTGGTAATACAAGGCAGCCTAAATATGGCCAAAACTCTACGTTAAATGCTAAAAATATGTAAAAAATTACTGAGACCACGCTTGCAGAGTAGATCACCAGCTCTACAGAAAAATAAATCCTTTTATAGAACTGGAACTACTTTTATTACCCTAAAGCTGGTCTCGCATGCTGAAATGGAGCACATGGCTCAAAGTGATCTGCCAAGGGGCAGTACGGAGGCAGCGATGGGACAAAAGGAAGCAGGCAAATCATCGATGCAAGTTGGCTCCGGCTCACGGAATGCAGTATGCGACTTGACAAATGATGAGACTATAATGTGTAATACATTAAATGAAGGCACAACTATTTTAAACCAACCCTAAAATAACCTAAATGAAAAATCATACCTCCTTAAACCTTCACAAAAAAAAAATACAAAAACTACCAAATAATCCCACTGCTTCCAAACAGCCACACCAACTATGATGTCCGAAATGGATCAGCCATTCATTTTTACCATATTGGGAAATTGCCAAATAAAAAACTTATTCCTCATAATCGAGGAAGTATTGGAGAACCTAAAAGGTGATTAGGCATAAATTCTACCTAATTTATCCCTTAATTTAGTTACTTTTCGCACATCGAACAACGTAATCGATTTAACTTTATCTCATAATCTTGCTACTGACTTATCCTAACGAGTACACAAAGTTTCTAGTATTTCGTATTGATTTTACAGGTATTTGATGTCAATTAAAGGAAGAAAGAAATCGAAAGAAGCAAGAAAGAAAAGAAGGAAAGTCAAAAGGGCAAAAGTGTAATTTTTACCCAGAATTCGGATGAGGCACCTAAAGAGAATCTGAAGATATCAAGTTCATGAGCACATAGGAAGAAACGACACCTCAATCGGAGTCCCAGTGAGAAAGATATGAACAGTCAAAGTTGGAGAAAAGAAAGTCAAAGGCAGACCGATCCGTAGGACGGCCGGACCGGTCCGCAGTGCAACATTCCAGAGAACCCCGGATCGAAAGCAAACTGAAGGAGGAACAAAAATAAAAGAACCGATTCGCCCCATAAATAAAAGGACCGATTCGCATTCAAGCCAGACCGATCCGCATGAGCCCCGGACCGGTCCGGCTGGCGAGATTTTAATTTCTTATCCTTCTTTAGGAGGAGTCCTAGTGCAACTAAAACTCCTAAAATTTTGTAGGGTATATAAACCCGAGTTATTATCATTTTTAGCACGGAGAATTAGTATAATTTTCCATACTTTTCTGTAAAACCCTAGTTTAGAGATAGTTTACAATTTTAATTCCAAGATTGAAGATTAATCAGATTTCTGTGATTCCAAGTGTTCTTAATTGCTGCTTTTACTGCTTTGGTAAGATTAGGAGTTACTTTTCTTCAGTCAAAAATCCTTTTTACATCATTCCACAAATTTTCCTTAGTTTAATCATGGTTTTCTGCAATTCAAAAATTATTTTCATTAGTTTCAGCATGCTAGGCTAATTTTTCTAAGGTCGGGATACATGAACCCAACCTGATGTGATAGTTGCATGTGTATAACATTAATCCTCTTAATTTAGTGATTTATTACGACCGTATTGCGTAGGAACACGACAATGGTAGATCTTTGGATCTCGTTTGCTTACGGGTAACCGGGATGCTTTAGAATGCAATTCGAGTGTAACTATCGTGATACCGATTTACTCGTCCTCTGATTAAGTATGGTGCGGGCTTGAACCTCATATACGTAATGCTTGGGAGTACTAAATTCTGGATCTAATTAATCAGTTAAATTTACGATTAGTATTATACTTGCAATACGCTAGGGGTGGGGGATTGTATTCCCGTCTTGTTTTTCTCATCAGATTGTTTAAAGTTTCAAATCATTATTCATCAGTATTTTAGGTAATTTAGTATAATTGCACATCTTCATAATTTCATACTTGCATCTAGTGTAGTCATTCCACAAACCAAATCATTTTTCCTTTTCCTTTTCCTTTATAGAGTTGAGGTTAGGATTCATTCATCTGTAACGTCGTCACAATTTTTTTGTCCTATTTCCCCGTGGATTCGATACCTAGACTCGCCAGTATACTCCGCAATAGTGCAGTTAAAGTTTAGTTTTTTTTTTTTATTGTGGTCGAAAACCAATAACAATGATTAGCGTATTTACACGGATGCTCGGTTTTCACCTCGATCAAAATGGCGCCGTTGCCGGGGATTTAGGTAGACTTAGGATTAGATCGAGTCAATCTAAAACTTTGACCAAAAATTTCCAAAAATCCAAAAACATAAAAAAATTCAAAAAGTACAAAAAGATCCATCATCATCTCTCACAAGTTGTTAATGCAAAATTCTGAACTCACTCCCACACCACATAATACTCCAACCCGCATTCACGAAAATCCAATAGTTGAGTACGACCTCGATAGCCCTCACACTCCTAATGCCCCACTGTTCTGGATTCCACCTCACACACCGTCTCACTCAATCTCAAATGACACTCTGTTTTCCTTATTAGTACACACCTCCGAGCACATTTCGAGCACACCAAGTGAGGACACCGAGTCTTTAAGAGAGAGAGAAATGTCACAACACGGTAGTGCAGCCGCCGGTGAGGAAGAGGCCCCATACCGCCCGCTGACAAAAATCTTATATCCCGAGCGCACTGTCACTCCGGGATGCATTATACTCTCGTATAATGCCGGGAAATTTCATTTTAAAAACGGAATGATCCATATGTTACCCCATTACCATGGTATGGATTCTGAAAAGCCATATCTTCACATTAGGGAATTCGAGGATGTGTGCGATACTTTTAATGATCAAACTTGCACACAAGAGGTGATCCGCCTCAAACTTTTCCCCTTTTCGCTAAAAGATAAAGCTAAGACCTGGCTATGGTCTTTACCTCCAAGCTCGATTCCATCTTGGAACGAGTTGCAATCTATATTTCTCAAGAAATTTTTCCCACCACATCGAACAATCTCCATAAAGGCTCAAATTCAAGCGTTCAGACAATCAGAAAATGAGCCATTTCATCGATGTTACGAGCGTTTCAATGAGTTAGTTACTTCATGCCCCCATCATGGATTTGATACAGCGCAAATCATTTCCTTTCTCTATAATGGGTTGAATCTTAACTCCAAGCAACTCATTGAGACCATGGGTAGTGGTCTGTTTGTCGACTTAGATGACCATGATGATGAGCTTCAACTGAGGTATGTTGCTGAGACTACCCAATCCTGGGATACATCTGATCCTAATGCTCAAAATCGAAATCATCAAGTGACCACCACTCCAGCGGCGTCCGGGCTATTTCACGTAGATACGAATTCTATGACGGACAGTCGGTTAGATATGCTTGAGAAAGGATTTCGAGACCCATGTGAGGTATATGGAAGTAGGCCTGTAAACGGATCGGATTCGGACCGGATCAGGCCAATCCGAATCCGAATCCGTTTATGTTAAACGGATTCGGATCCGATCCGATTATCCGACGGATTATCTGTTAAGGTTCCGAATCCGATTTGTTAAGAATCCGTTAATCCGATCCGTTTATCCGATCCGATCCGATTAATTATTTATTTATTTTGATTATGATTTTCATTAAAAAAATGTATTTTTAAGTTAAAATTACATTTTTTAACCACTTAATTTGCAACATTTTTTTATGTCATAATGATAGTTTCAAATCCAAATAATGATATTTCCAAATCCGATTTTTATTTTCATCCCTTATTTCATAAATTTAATTTGCAAATGTTTCCAAGATGAAAGTCCAAAATTTATTCTTAGATTTAATTTCCAAATGTTTCCAAAATCAAACTAACACCAAGATAGAAGTCCACCATTCAAATATTAAACACACCATCCATCACAAATAAACCCCAGATGAAATTCAACAACATTCAAAATCTAAAAATTACAAACATGACTTGGATAAAAGTTCAAATCAAAATACACAACCATCTTCACTTCAACTTTCTCCTTCAAAGCCACCCTGAAAAACAAAAGAAAATAATGAACATTTATCCTTCAAACATAAATACAAATATTATATAACATATGTTAAAAAATAAAAGAAAATAATGAACTTACTTGGTGATTATCTTCTTCTATGCTACCACTGAACAAACCTTATGATTCTTTAACCGATGAAACAAATATTATAAAGATTTAGATATTTGAAGAAAAGAAAAAACATTAAAATAATGACAAATTAAATAACTACTTACTTGACATATTTTGTGATTCTATCCAATCCGCAGTGGTAACTAAAGCTTCAACAATCTCGTGAAGCAAAGATGCACGTGTCTCATCAGTAACTCTACCTCCAATACTAAAGGCAGACTCGGAGGCAACTGTAGTTGCCGGGACAGCTAAAATATCACGTGCAATTTGTGCCAAGGTAGGAAGCTTACCACTACACATTTGCCACCACGTCAAAATGTTAAAATGTTCTTTTCTTTGGTAAACAGGTTCTTCCAAGTATTGATCCACCTCGGTTTTTTGAAAAGCATTAACATTGGCGGATTGATTATACCAAGCACCAAACTCCGAATCCTCATCAATCACACTAAGACCCCCTGTGTGAGATGTACTACTCCCAATTCCATCAATCACATCTCGAGTCCCCATTGAACCCACACCAAAAGAATTATCACCCACGTACTCTAAATACAAATCCATAAAAGCACTACGCACTCTCCCCACATAACTACTAGCACGAACACCATAGATTTTATTATAATAGAACTCAACATACGCCATCTTACACCTCGGATCAAGCACAACAGCAATAGCCAACACTAAACTACATTCATCCCAATACTTTTCAAACTTTTCCCTCATTGGGATAGACATCAAACGAAGGCACTCATGCTCACTTTCCTCCAAACTCATCAACATTAATTGAATTTTACAAACATCGGCAAAGAAAACATTTGCAGTCGGAAAATTTGTACCACTAAAATGGCGTGTAGCATCATAGAATTTTTTCAAACAACCGCAAACCAATTTTGCCACCCCCCACTCATCTTCGGATGGACAATGTTTGCAACGACCACATTTGGCCTTGTCTTCACCTTTAGCATCTTTAAATTTAACAAAAACAGTCCATACCGATGATGTATGGCGCCTAGTCCTCTTTGATGGTCCTTGCTCATCGTCTTGTTGTTGGCTATCAACGTCGATCAAATCATTTCCACCCACACCGCTCGAATTTTGACAAGGATCCAATGAAGACATACCTACCAAAAAAATAGTGAATACATTAATTTGGGACTGAAAAAACATTGATATAAGAAAAAATTGATTGAAAAAATTCAGTTATAAGAAAAACATATGTGTAGTTATTAAAAATTCAGTTATAAATGTGTTATTAAAAATTCAGTTATAAGAAAAAAATTGATTATTATAAATGTTAATATTATATACCCAATGTATATATTGTAATCACATTATTAATTTTTTTTAATAAAACAGTTTTAAATAAAATCTATCGTTTTTTTTAAAAGTTTAAACAAAATCTACAGATTTTTTAAATAAAATCTACAGACTTTTTGTCAAACAGTTTATAATAATATCTACAGATTTTTAAAATAAAACCTACAGTTATTTTAGATGTGTAGTGTAGTTACAAAAAAAAAACACTAATATAATGAAACCTACAGCGAAATCTGATTCAGATGTGTAGTTACAAAAAAAAACATAGAAATTATTTTACACTATTATAATGAATCAGTAGAAGAAATCAGTAGAAGAAATTATTTTACACTATTATAATGAATCAGTACAAGTCTACAATGAATACAAATATGCGGATGTGTGAGGAAGAAGAAAAAAAATAAAAACATACCCGTAACCTGCGGATCTGATCAGAGTTGTTGGCCGGATGTGTGAGATGTGGCCGGACCCGGATGTGTGAGAGTGAGAGGAGAGGAGGATGATGCGCCGCCGCTCAGGTGGTTTAGAAATTAGGTTTAGGTTTTTGTTTCTGTTTTTGTAAATGTGTAAATGTGTAGTGTGCGTGTGTTTATGTTGTGTGCGTGTGTTTATATTTTGTGTGGTTGTGGACCTGTGGTCGTGTGATGACTGAGCTGAGTGGGAGGGAGTGAGTCTGTGTGCGTGTGTTTATGTTGTGTGCGTGCGTGTGTAATTTTTTTTTTTGATATATATTATTATATCAATAAATTGTATGATATATTAATAATAATAATATATATATATAAAAAAAATATTATATATATATAATATATATATATATATATATATATAAATATTAATCGGATCGGATCGGATTATTAACGGATCGGATCATATGAATCCAAATCCGCTCCATTTAATAAACGGATAATCGGGTAATCGGGTAATCGGATTTCTGGCTTGATCCAAATCCGTATAAATGGATCGGATTCGGATTCGGATAAAATCCGATCCATTGACAGGCCTATATGGAAGAGGACCAACTGGATCCATACCAAACCTCATCGAGAAGGTGTGTGCTATTTGTGAGGCGGGTCATTCAACTGAGGAATGGACGACTATACCCGCCTACAAAGTGATGCTTCAGGAGCAAGTTAGTGGTATAAGAGGATTGAAGGGTAATTTCGGTGCACCGCACGAGAATTCTTACAACCCTTCATGGAAAAACCATCCTGGTTTTAGCTATGGGAAACAACATGCTGCGATGAACCCTACTTCACACATTGACCCTCCTCCACCACAACACTTTCAACAAGCTCCACACATGCAAGGACATGTGCAAGCACCACCACCTCAAGGAGCATATATCCCGCCACCGCGAAGAACTCTTAAGGATACTATGAATCAATTTATCAATAGCCAGACTGCAACCAATGCTAGATATGATCGCCTGATTAGCGACATAAACACAAGTCTGTCAAAGATACAATCCTTGTTGAGTGTCCAAGAGAAGGGCAAGTTTCCTGCCTAGGGCCAAAGACCTCCCCAAGGTCAAACTAGTGTTAGCTCCACTTCTACTGAACATCAGGAGCAATGTCAATCCGTGACCACTCTTCGTAGTGGGAGAGTCGTTGATTTATCACCTCCCCCACATGACGCAATAAAAGATAAGGAGATTTCACCCGATACGAAAGAGGCCGAAGATGTCCCCTTGAACGAGAGTGACAAAGAAGACACTAGTGAGCCCGAGGTAGTAGTGAAACCACCCACTGCGGCCCAATTTCCTCAAAGGTTGATTCCTTCCCGTAAAGGAAACCCACGTGAGGACGTGCTAGATGTGCTAAAGCAAGTAAAACTGAATTTACCTTTCCTCGATGCCATTAAGCAAATTCCAGCTTATACAAAAGTCATCAAAGATTTATTTACGGTAAAGAGAAAGATGAAGGTAAAGAAAAATGTTTTTCTAGCACAGAACGTCAACTCCATTCTACTTAATGATCTCCCGCCTAAATTCAAAGATCCCGGTGCACCCACCATTTCCTGCATCATTGGAGAAAACAAAATCGAAAAAGCCTTACTTGATTTGGGAGCAAGTGTCAATATCCTCCCTTACTCCATCTATAGGTAACTTGATTTGGGCGACCTTAAGCCCACAAGAATCACTCTCTAATTAGCGGATCGAATTATGAAGATCCCACGAGGTGTAGTTGAGGATGTGATCATCCAAGTTGACACTTTCTACTTCCCGGTAGACTTTGTCATTTGGGACACGGAGCCTTCATTCGCCTCGAGCAATCATGTTCCCATCATTCTCGGGCGCCCATTTTTAGATACGGCTAACGCTATTATCAACACTAGGAATGGGCAGATGCAACTCACTTTTGGGAATGTGGCCTTAGAGACCAACATCTTCCATATAGCCCAACATACAGGGGAAGAAGATGATCTTCACGCGGTGAGCTTCATAGATGAGATAGTAGAGGAGTACTTTGAGGAGAACTATTATGGAGACGCCTTAGGGTCATGTTTAGTGTCGAGCCATGAGAATGAGGGGACTTACACCGAATTCGAGAGGGAGGTTGAGGAGTTGAGAGAATTACTTGATGAGAGAGTGTCGGACGAGGACGCGAGAGATGTAAATTGGGTTTCTACATTCGAGGAGTTACCACCGAGGGATACACGCATGGTTCCCTCCGACGAAAAGTTTCCAACCCTTGAATTGAAGAAACTCCCCTCCCATATTAATTATGCATACCTAGGAGAGGATGAGACATTTCCTGTTGTTGTCTCCTCTAGCCTAAACGAAGAGCAGGAGGGTAAACTGTTAAAAATTCTGAGAAAGCACCAAAGTGCTTTTGGTTGGTGCATTGCTGATTTGAAGGGGATAAGTCCTTTGATTTGCACTCACAAGATCCATCTCGAAGAGGATGTCAAGCCCTCAAGAGAAATGCAAATAAGGCTAAATCCCAATATGAAAGAAGTAGTGAGAATCGAAGTTATCAAGTTATTGGATGCCGAGATTATCTACCCAATCTCGGATAGCAAGTGGGTGAGCCCTATTCAAGTTGTCCCAAAGAAGTCGGGCATGACAGTGATTGAAAATGCTAAGGGAGAGTTAGTTCCCCAACGTACCACCACCGGGTGGCGCATTTTTATTGATTATCGAAAACTCAATGCGGGAACTGGGAAAGACCATTTCTCCTTACCATTTATTGATCAAATGCTTGAGAGAGTAGCGGGCCACCCTTACTATTGCTTCCTTGATGGTTATTCCAGATATAATCAGATTGAGGTAGATGTACTTGACCAGGAGAAAACGACCTTCACTTGCCCTTTTGGTACGTTTGCCTACAATCGTATGCCATTTGGCTTGTGTAATGCACCCACGACCTTTCAAAGGTGCATGTTGAGCCTATTTAGTGATATGGTCGAGAGAGGACTCGAAGTGTTCATGGACGATTTCAGCATTTTTGACACCTCTTTCGATCGTTGTCTAGAAAAATTGGAAAAAGTATTTGCCCGGTGTGTGGAAAAGAACTTAGTGCTGAATTGGGAGAAATGCCATTTCATGGTCACTGAGGGAATAGTTCTTGGCCACATAGTATCATCCAAGGGAATAGAAGTTGATAGGGCAAAAATAGATGTCACAGCTGATCTTCCCCCACCAAAATTGCTCAAGGACGTGCGCTCTTTCTTGGGCCACGCGGGGTTTTATCGAAGGTTCAATAAGGACTTTAGCGCCATCGCTAGACCCTTAAGCAACCTACTCATGAAGCACCATCCATTCGAGTGGACGGAAGCGTGCCAAAGCTCTTTTGAAAAACTGAAAAACATGCTTGTGTCCGCTCCCATCATGCAAGTTCTGGATTGGTCTTTATCATTCGAATTTATGTGTGATGCTAGCGATTATACGATAGGGGCTATTTTGGGCCAAATAAAAGATAAACAGGCTCATGTCATCTACTACGCTAGCCGGACTCTTACCGGACCACAACTCAACTACTATACCACGGAGAAGGAGTTGCTAGCGGTAGTCTTTACCCTTGATAAATTTCGGTCATACCTTATCGATTCTCCCATTACTTGCTTCACCGATTACGCGGCACTGAAATACCTACTTGCAAAGAAAGATGCAAAGCCGCGTCTCATAAGGTGGATCTTACTCCTACAAGAGTTCAATCTCTCCATTAAAGATAAGAAAAGGGGTAGAAAACGTCGTTGCCGACTACTTATCACGGCTTTTGTCCGACATACCTAGTGATCCCATACCCATAGACGAATACTTTTCGGATGAGAAACTCTTTGCTACCTCTTCTTTGTCCTGATTTACGGATATAGTGAACTACCTTGTTATGGGAGCCGTCCCTCCCGACTGGACACTGCAAGATAAGAAGAGGTTTATTACTTGGTCGTGCATGTTCTTTTATGACGATCCTTTCCTTTTGAAATATTGCGCCGACCAAATCATCCGACGATGTGTACCGGATGATGAGATCCCGAAAGTCATCCAGTTTTGTCATTCGGAAGCTTGTGGAGGCCACTTTTCGACGAAAAAGACGGTCGCTAAAATTCTGTAATGCGGCCTCTATTGTCCCATAATATTCCGGAATGTGAACGCTGCGTGTAAATCTTGCAATAGGTGCCAACGGATGTTAGCCATTACCCGATGAGACATGATGCCTCTTACCCCCATACTCATTATTGAGATCTTCGACTGTTGGGGTATCGACTTCATGGGACCTTTTCCCTCGTCCTTTGGTTTCCTATACATCCTTATTGCGGTAGACTACATTTCTAAATGGGTGGAAGTTATAGCTACCAAGACAAATGACAACAAAGTGGTGATTAAGTTCCTACAGGAACACATATTTTCTCGCTTCGGTGCTCCGAAAGCGATAATCAACGATAATAGCATGCACTTTTGCAATAGGCCATTCGATAAGCTAATGAGAAAGTATGGCGTCGTTCACAAGGTTGGAACGACTTATCTCCCGCAAACGAATGGGCAGACCGAACTAGCAAATCGAAAAATTAAGAACATTCTTGAAAAGACCGTCAATCATACCCGGAAAGATTGGTCACTTATATTAAACGATTCGCTATGGGCCTATCGCACTGCATATAAAAATCCACTCGGCATGTCCCCTTTCCGCTTTGTGTATAGAAAACCTTGCCATCTTACCGTGGAGTTTGAACACAAGGCGTATTGGGTAATCAAGAAGTTGAACTATGTCATGGATAAAGCCGGTGAAGCTAGCAAGCTTCAATTAAATGAGTTAGAAGAGTTACGCAATGATGCGTATGCGAATGCTAAAATTTCCAAAGAAATGATGAAACTCAATCACGATAACATCATTCGACGTAAAGAGTTTCTTCCCGGGCAAAAAGTGCTTCTTTATAACTCTCGGCTTCATCTCTTTTCGAGAAAGTTGCGGTCACGATGGTCTGTCCCGTTTCGTTGTGAAGAATGTTTTCCCTCATGGAGCTGTTGAATTAGACGATTTAAAAGGGGGAAATACATTCAAAGTAAATGGACAACGCCTAAAGCCATATCTAGAGGCGTGTGTAGAAGAAGTCGACGCCGTTTGGTTGTCGGACCCCGTTTACGGGGTAGAGTGAGCTGTTACAACGAGGTCGTCGCACCCCCGACGCGTATGGGGTGAGAGTCTATAGGATTAGGATACATTCGGGAGAAAGCATTCGCATGTTTCGGGAACATTGAGTCAAGTTGCGTTGACCATTGGTATCGAGAGGTTTTTAATCCAAAATTGATAGGGAGTATGTTGTGAAAGTGAATATTTTCGGAGAAGAGCGTTCGAAACCAAGTTAGGAGGGAAATCCAGCTCACAAACAAGAGCCGGACCGATTCCTTTAATTTTGGGCCAGACTGGTTCCTTTATTTTAGGGCCAGATCGGTCCTGTAGTGAGAAGCCTCGAAATTTAAAGGACCGGACCGGTCCGCTTTCTGCAGAATTTTATTCCCCCTTTTCCCAAGGTTCACCCCCCTTTCCCCAATCCCATTTATTCCCTCCAAACTCGTCCACCCCTCTCCCCAAGCCCATTCATTCCCTCCAAACTCGTCCAGCCCACACCCAACCCTTCCATTTCCCTCCCAAATACACCCCATTTTCCCTCCCACCACTTTCCCTCCAAATCCAAACCTACCCACACCATTTCACCTATAAATAACCACCTCTACCCTCCCTTTCTCTCCACATCATCAACCACATCACTCCTCTCTTCTCTCTCCCTAATTTTCCAGCCACCTCTCCCTGATATCATGGCCCAATGACCTGGCCCCACCAAATACGACTCCACCGACATCCTCCCATCCAGCCATGGGGAATTCTGTTCCCGCCAAGAGGAACATTGGTGCCATCGGTTCTTCGGTCCGGATCGCAAACTCTATATGGAGTGTGTTGTTCAATGGACAGGTTTGCCCAACTCCGTCACTGCCCTCTTCATGGCTCGAGGTTGGTGTCTATTCCTCAATGAACCGTACGAAGCGGTTTGGGCAGCCGAGGTTCGCTCATTTTATGGCACCCTTGTTTGGACGGGCCAATTCGAGGCGCAAGCATACGTGGATGGTACCGTCATCCCCTTTCATTGGCCCTTCTCACGGCTAAGTTGGTCGAATACGATGTTCCCGATGTCCAAGAATTCACCCATCCAAGGAACGTCGCCCCGGTCGCCAAAGAAATAATCATGGATCGCATTGCCCCGGATTTTGCATGGACGGGGCAAACAGTCACTGTGGGCCGCCTCAATGAGAAAGCCCGCCTAACCTTCCAAATAGTGTGTGCCAATATCTTACAAACGTCCAACGATTCCGCGATGCGGCCCCGTCAGGCTACATTGACCTACCACCTATTTGATCCACACACTTCCATAAACCTGGCCCGCACCCTATACGCCGACATCATCACCGCGTCCTTGGATGAGAAAGGTGCAGCCCCACTTCCATATGCACGATTGATTACCTCCATCCTCAAGGCTGCGGGCATTGCGACGCCGCTAGATCGTACTCGCCTTTTCGGTCCTTTTGGATAGGGAACCCACACCAAGAGCGCCAAACAGCTAGCCGTCCTTCGGGCGAGGCGGGGCAGTGATAGCGAGGAAGAGGCTGCCTCGAGTGAGAGCGAAGAAGAGGAAGAAGAAGAAGCCGATGCTGATGTGGAAATGGGTGACATAGGTGCGAAAGAAGAGTCGACGGACGAAGAAGACGACCCTGATTTTGAATGGGCGGGTAGCGACCTCACAAACCGTATGGCGGCGCTTGAGACGAGATTCGGCAACTTTTTGACCGATTACCGTCGCGATACGAGCATGATGTTCCATTTCCAAGCGGACATATACCGACGCCAAGGGGATCCCAACGAGCCATTGCCATCCTATTTCTATGACCCCTATGGCCCCGACGCGCTCGACTCCTCCCACCCCCGGCCCCAGTGAAGCTGTATTTTGGTTGTGGCAGTTTTTATTTATTTTCCCTGTTCACATGGTTGTATGTTTTTCCCTGTAATTGTACCACAGTTCTGTTTTCTATAAAATCTGCATTTTCTCCATTTGTTTGTTTTATTTATCGCAATTATTATTTTGCCTTGTTTATATTTTAGTCCTTTTGCTTGAGGACAATGCAAAAGTCTAAGTTAGGGGGGGTCACAAGTGCGTATTTCTAAAACTTCACAAATTTTCAAAAATGCCCAGAAATTTCTAAAAAAATCATAAAATTTTGAAAAATTCAAAAATATTTTTGTTCAAAATAAATAAAAATTAGAGTTCAAATTTTTCAAAAATATCATTAAAAGTCGGATTGAAGTCTCAAGTTGTAAAATTCAACATACACAAAGCCAAAATTGACTAAAGATGAAAATTGAGCGAAAATTGACGACTTAACGAATAAGTGTGGAGATTAACAAACCCGGTGAGATTCGAGCCTATCACTTTTTGCGAGTTTTTTAAATAAATCTGAGTTAATTGTTAACTCAAAGTTCCTTTCAGCGCCTAAAAAGTCATCGAGGATCTCAATCCTTTCATTTTGACCGGTTATGAAAAAAATGTGTGATATTGCTTTGAAAAACGTGCCAAAATTGATCTCTAAACTTAAATTCATCTCGAAACGCATATGGTAACGCAATTGGTAGTTTGGACAATGAAGTAGGCCCTCGTTTGTCACCCAAAAATATTGTCCAGAAAAAGATGTGAAAAATCACCCATTTTGCAACCCAAATTGAGCCAAATAAATTTATCCTTTTCGTTTGGTAACCCCAAAAACTCAAGTAACCCCGGATTGCGAAAATGGAATATTCATTAAAGTCCGAAAAGTGCATAAGAAGGGGCAAGAAAAAGAATAGAAATGCTCAACAAAAATAGCAAGAAAAGAAAAGAAGTGAAAAATAGAAAAAATAGAGAAAAGGAATAGAAAATGAGCAAAAGCCCGAAAAAGCACTAAGGGACATCATAAGAAATTTTTTCCAATTCCAACCTTCCCTACCATTTTCATTTTACCCAATATACCTTAAAACCCGAAAAAGTCCTAACTGAGTCAAAATTGCGAAATTGATTACCGCGTGGAGAGCTAATACACCAAAAGATAATAAAAGAGATCGAATGCGCGAATAAGAGGCAATGTTCCTGTTTTGAAAAATCGTAATCCTATATGAGATCCTATCACTATAAAATTTTCGTCTTTCTACTTGTATGCGTGACTTTGCGTCCATTACATTTACTCTTTATATCACGCATACCCAGAGAATAGCCACATTCCGAGTGATTCGTTTGAGAGAGCATTCCATGAGAATTTGAAATCAAAACGAAGTTTCGGGTAAGTAACGTAATGATCAATTGGTGGAAATTGGCGGTTATATTTTCGTCTTCGCACACACGCACTATGATTTGAGACTATTGAACATGACTTGATGATGATTATTTTTTGGGAAAGTTTGATTTATACAATTTTTAGGTATTTTGATTTTTTCTTTGAGTCGAATTTTGTCGGTATATTCACTGCAAACCCTCACGAGACACAACTCGTCCTACTAGGGTAACCTAGGAGTTAAACGGCTTGTTGTGTACGCTAAATGCAATTTCTTGCCCGCGAAAAAGGTATTCTCTCCCAATAAAATGTTTTTCAAGAGTTAAGCCGTGCTAGGATTCTTTTACATTACTCGGGACGTGCAAAGTTCTAAGTTAGGGGGGTTTGATTAGGCATAAATTCTTCCCAATTTACCCCTTAATTTAGTTACTTTTAGCACCTCGAACAACGTAATCAATTTGACTTTATCTCATAATCTTGCTACTGACTTATCCTAACGAGTACACCGAGCTTCTGGTAGTTCGTATTGATTTTACAGGTATTTGATGTCAATTAAAGGAAGAAAGAAACTGGAAGAAGCAAGAAAAGAAAAGAAGGAAAGTCAAAAGGGAAAAAGTGTAATTTTTACCCGGAATTCGGATGAGGCACCTAAAGAGAATTTGAAGATATCAAGTTCATGAGCACATAGGAAGAAACGACACCTCAATCTAAGTCCCGGTGAGAAAGATATGAACAGTCAAAGTTGGAGAAAAGAAAGTCAAAGGCAGACCGATCCGCAGGAGGGCCGGACCGGTCGCCGTGCAGCATTCCAGAGAACCCCAGATCGAAAGCAAATCGAAGGAGGAACAAAAATAAAAGAATCGGTCTGCCCCAGAAATAAAAGGACCGATTGGCATTCAAGGCAGACCGATCCGCATGAGCCCCGGACCGGTCCGGTTGTTGAGATTTTAATTTCTTATCCTTCTCCTATGAAGAGTCCTAGTGAAACTAAAACTCCTGAAATTTTGTAGGGTATATAAACCCGAGTTATTATCGTTTTTAGCACGGAGAATTAGTATAATTTTCCATACTTTTCTGTAAAACCCTAGTTTAGAGATAGTTTACAATTTTAATTCCAAGATTGAAGATTAATCAGATTTCTGTGATTCCAAGTGTTCTTAATTGCTGCTTTTACTGCTTTGGTAAGATTATGAGTTACTTTTCTTCAGTGAAAAATCCTTTTTACATCATTCCATAAATTTTTCTTAGTTTAATCATGGTTTTCTGCAATTCAAAAATTATTTTCATTAGTTTCAGCATGTTAGGCTAAATTTTCTAAGGTCGGGATACATGAACCCAACCTGATGTGATAGTTGCATGTGTATAACATTAATCCTCTGAATTTAGTGATTTATTACGATCGTATTGCGTAGGAACACGACAATGGTATATCTTTGGATCTCGTTTGCTTACGGGTAATCGGGATGCTTTAGAATGCAATTCAAGTGTAACTATCGCGATACCGATTTACTCATCCTCTGATTAAGTATGGTGCGGGCTTGAACCTCATATACGTAATGCTTGGGAGTACTAAATTATGGGTT